>WOVY01010567.1:600000-967287 GCA_013436015.1 Rhipicephalus annulatus
GCAGTGTATGCGATAGCTTTTTTTTGAAAGTCTTGTAATTCTAGTATATTTTCATTAAATAGCCGATGTATGAGGAAGTTGTTACTCGCATATATTTGGGTTAAAGTACTACAAATATTTATTTGCCGCGCATGACGTCTGGAAATGATACTCCAAGAAAAAGGAAATCGCTCCAACAATTTTTTAACTAAGTTCGCACGTGAGAGTAATTGTTCTCTGTCTGCGTTTTTCCGTGGTTCATGAGTGTTAAGCCCCACGGCGCTGCCGCTTCTATAGAATGGTGTACAATAAGCCACGACAACGCATGCAGTGACAGGATTTTCTACAGACTACCAAGCATGCGATCACCAGGCATTTTCCCTCAGGCATACTTTGATTAAAGAACTGACATATTTTAGCTGAAAACCCAGTTTATGCATTGGGGCCCGGTGCACAGGTGTTGCATATTGCAACTCTTTATCATCGCCAGCGCGAAGACGGCAAGTAAAAGCCTCTATGCTAGTGTCTGTACGGCTGGTGTAGCAAACCCTTTTGAGGGTGTTGGGTGAAACCATGCACTTTGCCCAATAATATTTTTAATCATGGCATTTGTCTATTAACTGAGTGGTGCTATGTGGAGCACGTGGCAGTAGTGCTGATGTGCTATTTGGTGCTGGTACAAAAAGAAAACTAGCTTGTATCTCTTCTTCAATGAGTCCTTCAATTAAACCTATTCTGGGGGGCTGCATAGAAAACTATACGCCGGACACACTTGGAAAAGTAAAGCACATTGTAAGAGACCACTTCTGCTGATTGAAGGACTTGTAGACCATCACCATCTTGACTGTGGTGTTCTGCAGAAAGATGTTGAGCCAATGACGCGCCAAATAAAGTTCTAAATTTAATATTGATGTGTCCAGACAGAAATATACTAACAGCGCACTTGCTAGCAGCCTGCCCTGTGAACAGACTGTAAGTTTTTTTTTTCAAAAGAGCTTTTTTTGTTTTAGTGAGTTAAATAATTTTGAATTGGCGTTCTACTGATCCCAGTCCTCCCATGTGTTAATATGAAGGTAGTTGGCTTATACCTTAAGCAATGCATCCTAGCATGAAGTGCAAGCTGAGCGGACGCGAGAAACATATAGACAGCACATCCAGCTCTCTAAGCAATTATTCAAGTTATTTCCGCGTTAGTATTAGCTTTAGTTGGCGAGAAATTTGAATACTTTTAGAGTGCACCACGTGGATATCTTGTGACACTGTGAAAGGATACCGACGTTTCAAGCACCTCGTTAATTACACCCGACGATTTATAAATTGATAGAGCACAAAGATCAAGCAAAAAATCCGCAAAAATAAAAAAGGTATGCTTTGCGGCAGATAAGTTACAATTATAAACCAACGCATGATTACTGGTTAATTAAGCATGGTTCCTCAAATACTATTCAGTTAGTTCATAACTGTGACTTCTCTGCTATGCAACATTTTTTTTATCTTCATGTATTATTTGCTTTTGTCGCACAGGTTGGTAACACTTCCCGGTAAGCGGAGAGCTGCATGTGGTTTAAATGCACCTGTGTAGGGTTCACATGTATTGTTGATTAAAGTTGTAATAATGTGGCACTCGAAATGCCAAAATTTAGAACACCGAAAAATCAAAAAGCCGATTATACAAGATACCGAAAGTGAAAAATGTCAAAAAATCAAAACACTTGACTATCCAAACGCCGAAATATCAAAATGTCTGCGTCACCTAGCTATACTGGAAGATGAAGTACCTAGCTAAATTAGAGGTTATGCCAGCACACTCTTTCACCCTCATTTCAAGTTGTCCCTTTACATTTATCTCAAGCTTTCATAAAAATGGCAAACTACAAACTTTTTCACCTCCAATCGTACATCAGAGTGATTTCTTGCTTATCGCAAATAGCTTGTGTGCAAATCGTTGTCGAAAACTTGAAAAGTCGTCATTGTCCAGGTTGCTCAGAGCAGCATCAAGCGATTTTGCGTAGCCCTTGTTTCTTGCTCTGTAAGAGGTGGGGTTGTCGCACCCTTGACGATGTATTCGAGTCTGGCTTGCTTCCTCTTCATAGTAGCAATAAGCCGAAAGTGCATGGTTGTCGTAGACCCCTTTCTTTGAGATTGACATGCGAGTACCTTCTACAGGAAGGTCGGTATAGTCACTCTGGCGTTGCAGTCTCTTCACTTCTCGCACCTCCAATAGTGCCTAGAGTACACCTTCTTGTCAAAAACATAAACATAACTACAACTGCAACAAAGTATTGGTTTTCCTTTTTGGGAATACACCCCACCACATCTTCGTCCATTTCCCTCCAAATCGGGGGTATTCGCGTGCATGGTTCAAGGGATTTTCGGCGATACGTCTTTTCAGCATTTTGATTTTCCAGCATTCGTTGTTTTGGGTGTTTCAAGCTTATGGCATCAAAATTTTTCAGCTTTCTGACATTCGACCTTTGAATAAACCGGCGTCTTAATTTTCGTCATTTTGATAGGGACCCAAGCTAATACTCCCTAATAAATCACTTCAATTAGCCTGAACAAAGCTTAATATGTTCTCTAAATGCTCACTTCCATGCAGCTTGTACTTCATGCTAGGATCCATTGTTACAAGATATGAGAACGTGCAAGCACACAGATAACTTAGATAAGCCGAAGATAACTAGTGAATAATTTTCTCACCTAAAACCAAAAGTAAATAAAAAGTTCCAGTCAGTACGCAATGAAAATCACTACTAAGTGAACTGTTCAGTATATTTTTACCTGGAACACGTCAATGTTAAACTTACGACCACTTATGAGCAAAAAAAAAGTTTTTTTAGCAAATTTTGATGCCAGTTGTTCACACTATTTTGCATTACGTACGTTTAAAATTATTTTTCACCTACAGGAAAACTACTAGACAATTCGTTATTAAAATTTACTTCAATTTACTAGTATCTGTCTACCCAAACAGTGATTTCGGTTGAATAAATTCAAATAAAATTTGAATAGTTCGTATCACATATATAGAAAAATGGCCATATTTATCACGACCTAATTGACCTGTACAAAATTAAAAAAAGTTAAGGCCTCTGTGCAAATGCCATTTTTATTTGCTTAAAGGAAGTCAAAACAACTTTCAATAGCAGCAGGATTTGAGTTTCGATAAAATGCAAGTGATAACATGTAAAATATGTTACATTTAGAATTTACTATACTTAGAGCGTATAAGCTGGCATAACAAGCTTTTAAACATGAAAATACAATTAATAAATTGATGTAGCGGTAATATGTTTATTTATATGGACCCTACAACACTTTTTCAAGTAGCCATGGACAGGATTGACAAGGAGCTTATTGCTTCACGAATTCAACGCTGCAAAGATTTTTTATAGTTTGCCTGGTATAAGCGGAGTTGCAAAGTATTGCCACATGCTGGGATCGCATTCTCCCTTCTCTCTTCCCAACGAAAGCGCCGGAAGATAAGCAGGAAGGGATGGCACAGGGGATGAAAATACGTCACTTGTGCCTTGTGACCTTGACCACGTTTTCTCTTTTTTTGCCTTTGGATCCACGGCTTTTCAGTGCAATCGCGTACGCACGTGTGGACAAGTCGCGGCCCCAGTAACGTCCAACGTGCCATGCTCAAATCAGCCAATCGCAGATACAATGGCTGTGATAAGTAATTTTTGAGCTTGTAGCACAATTTGTCCAGTGAAGGGAAAGCAACTTTCAGCTGAATTGGAACATTTGTTGAGGAATTCCCGCCTCGTGCTGCGCAATAATATTTGGCTCACATGTTCTCGGGAGTCTCGACTACCGATTGGTCGCGTTTTCCAACCATGTTCAATAAGCGTCGCAGGGGCCCTTAAATTTTGAAGAGTTTTTGCGGCAGTGCGAATTCCCTTGGGTAGGTGCTTTCATGGCATAGCATCCTATGTTGCAGTGAAATTACCTTTACAGGATGTTATCTGCAGATCAATGTCAACTATTGGTTCATTGCAAATAATTGAAAATTTTCAATAATTTAAAATCGAGTCGAAGCGAATTTGATTGCGGTAATGTTCCTTTAAATATTCGAAGCATTCGAATATTTGCACCAGCCTGCTTTTGTTCACTTGATATATTTGTCTTTTTTGCTCTCTGTGTGCAATTGGTTTCTCCTCTTCTTTTTTTCTTTTTCTCCCTTTTCTAATGGTTCTCCCACCCTCTTTTGCCTTTTCCACCCTCTATACTATTTAAGGCTATGCTTTCTTCTGTCACAGTGCGTAAATAGCTAAAGAGTTATGCTCACCTTTCAATTGTACGTTCGCTGGTTCGAATATTACCCCGCGAAAGCAAAAAAACAAAAAAAAAAAACAAGAAGTATTCTTGTTTTCTTTCCTTCTGCTGCTAAAAAGTCCCATGCTGCATTGCAGATGAGTCCTATCTGCTGCATTGCAGATGGGACCCATCTTATAAAGCTGCACTGGCTCTGAGGTTCCAGTTAGCTTGCCAGTATCCATTCAGATGTTATGACTGGCAGTGCAAGGACACAGTCTGCAATAGATGCTCATTGGCGTACCTGCCATTTTGGTACGGGTCCAGCAGAAGCGCAAGAGGTGTCTGGGTGCGCTGCAGGAAATTGGCATCAGCGTTGCTGGGACAGACAGTTTCCGTTTGAGGAGGAGCGCATGCACGTACCGAGGATATGACAAGCGCGTCGCGTGTGCGCTCAGGGCTCTCTCTGTGGCCTTTGTTACGGCCAGTCCTATCTCCTGTAAAGTTGCATCTCGGCACTTTGTGTTTTTTACACCTGTAAATTTATAAATAAATCGTGTGTTTCTGTCGTCAAGAAGCCTCTCAAAGGTGTCTCCTCCCCTGACACCTGGGTGAAAGCCTGTGCTCCAAACCTCGGTCACATCAAGGTGTGCTTCCCAAACGTATCGCTGTTGTATGTATTGGGTACTCACAATTGACAACAATGAAGGCATGGCTAAACTTGTTGCTGGCTTGTCACCAGCCTTCTTGCAATATGTGCCTGTTTCAAATATATGAGGGCTATGTTTTCTTTTTTTTTTCAAGTCCTAATTCGTTCGAGATAAAAATACAGCGAATTCAAGACGCTCATGTTTGGAACATTTAAGTAGACTTTCCAGCTGCCCCTCTGCATAGTTGCCACTGCAATTGAGGCATCTGTTTTGGTCTTGTAGCAGCTTTTTTTTATGCCCCTCCCCCACCTCGCCACAATTAAGACGGCCAAGTCAATTTTGTATGCCACTCGCTGTCTGTAGATTGTTGTCTACACAACCTGCTACAATATTCCTACAATGTTCCTATACTGTTTTTACACTTTGCTGTCACCACGGTTACCACCTTTCCTGAAACAAAAAACAAGCCCTTCAGTGAAGAAGGGAGGGAGAGGGGGGGGCGAGGATACCAGGAGATTAGACAGATGCTTGGGCTAGTTGGTGATTGGGAATCAACATATTTGCACAGCGCAAGACTACTTGTAGTTACAACATAACTACAGACAAAGAGACAAGGGAAGAAAGAGCGCTGACTTTAACTGAAATTTTATTTGCGAAAACGCTGAAAATATATACTCGTCATAAAACATCACCGCCCAATCGTGCAACCTATTGCATCACAGCAAAACAATCATCTCATTATATGGTTACAACGCCACAACTCAGCACAATTTCATGATCTATTGTGTCAAATCCAGAAACTCTACTTCTTTTTTAGTCAGAGCAAGTGAAGGCATGCTGATACATAGATCACACAGCATTTGCATTTCATTGGCCTCCATCATCTCTCGTGTTAGCTGCTGACGGTGTTTGGCTATAACAGTGCACTTTTCGAATTCTGGTCTGCAACCACAATCTCTACAATGGATGGCCAAATGACTTTGCATAGCTGGGTATACATTGTAATGAGGCTCCTTTAAACGCTCATTTAGGCACCGGCCCGTTTGCCCAGCATATATCTTGCCACATGATAACGGGAGCAAATAAACGACGGCTATCACACATGCTACGAATAGCCTTCTATGTTTGCTTGTGCAGCAGCTACTTCGTGCCGACTGCGCATTCACCCGTTTGCAAAGCGCTGAAAACTTTTCTGGGGCATAGAAAACAACCTTCAGATCTACCTTATCACCTACCTTTTTTAAATTGTGAGAAATCCTATGTAGATAGAGAATTATAGTGTCACAGGGTCATGACGTGGCCGAAGACAGGAGACTTCGTGCTGGGATTTAACTGTTTATTTGGGCGAACCTGTACCCGGTAAACGAAAAGTCCAATTACAGCAGCAGTCTTGCACAGATAGCAGTCTCGGACTGATAGTGGGGAACGGAGCATCGGCCTTCGATCAACAACTGATAAGCGGCGAAGCGCGTCGGCATTCATACTCTTGCCGTCGAGTGTTCTAGCGTTATCCCTGGCGGTGGCGTAATTTCCAGAACAATCTGTACCATTCGCACAGTGGGCGTGATCTTATCGAAATGATCTGCTACAGTCCGGAACCTTCTCGAAAACTGCAGGCACGGTTTGCGCTGAGAATCGTGTGGTGTTTTGGAACGATAACAAAAACTTGGGAAATGGAACGATGCAATAGCCACACGCTTTGAGCTACTAGCCACGCAGTTCACTGGTGCTTGTTGTCCCTGTTTGATTGTCCTAAGCAACTTTTCCGCCACCGAAACCAGCACATGATCGGGGAAACCAGCGCTGATCAGATGGGAAGCCTGCTCGACAAAGCTGCTAATTAACGAGTGGCCGCAAGGCTTTCGGAGGGCATTTATTAAACAATGACTAGCAATCCCTCTCTTTACAAGCTTTGAATGAGCCTTTAAAAATGCCAATAATAATTTTGTTTAAACATGGCATCCATACTGATAAACATAGTAAGGTGCAGTGGAAGCTGCTGTTGATAGGGCAGTAAAAAATGTTTTTTTTTCTGATAACATCCAACTCGCTGCACTGGACAAAGATGTGGAGAATGTGTTCACCACATTTGTCACAGCTAGGTTGTTCACCACCAGACAGAAGATATGAATGTGTGCTGTGTGTGTGTTCTATTTATAGCCTGGTAAGTGTTACTAGTCCGTAGCGTGATTTAGATACCGGTGGCCAATCTTCAAGTCGGGGCTTGATATGTAATTTATTTTCAGTCTCCCTATCCCATAGGCGCTGCCAATATGCTCTGAGGCTTTGTTTTAGGAAGTGCTTCATGTTAAGTGCAGGGACTGTCAAAGATGGGTTGGTGGCAGCGTCGTCATGCGTGGATACAGCTAGCTGGTCCGCGGCCACGTTTCCAGCAATCTCACGGTGCCCTGGCACCCAGCGCACCACGACATGCCGTTTGAGTGCGTAGATCGCACATAAAAGCGAGTAAAGCGATACAAGCACAGCATTTTTTTTCGTTGTTTTCAAAGCTGTTACAACACTCAGAGAGTCCGCATATATAACCACGCGTTCTAGTTTTAATTCCTTAATATGTTTGGCAGCAACAGATAGCACATGAGCTTCTGCGGTGAAAATGCTTGTTTGTGGGTGCAGAATACCGGAAGCTGGAAAGGATGGCCCTACAGCTGCATAGGACACAGAAGTGAGAGACTTAGAGGCATCTATAAAAAAATCAGGGCAAGCATATTTGTGTTTAAGTTCCATGAAGTATGTGTGTATATGTGCAATAGGTGCATGCTTCGTCACTTCCGCAAAGGATACATCACATTCTATCACCTGCCACTGCCACGGAGGTAGGTGTGCAGCAGGATCCATGAGACACTGTTCAAAAAGCGGCACACCTGTTATCTTGGCTAGGCCCACTCACGCAAAATGAGTAAGGCTGCCTTATCGAGGGCCGGTTTCCAAAAAGTGCACAACTAGACAGATCATTAATTATGGAATGCGTAGGGTGTTCCTTATCGCCATTCAATTTCTGATAATAGATAATAGACATGTAGGACCTCTGCAGGGAGAGTGACCACTGATTCGACTCGTAAAGGCTCTCTACAGGGCTCATTCGATAGGCACCTGTAGAGAGACGGATGGCCAGATGATGTAAAAGATCCAGAATCTTCAATGTGCTTGGCGAGGCTGAATGATCTACTATTGCCCCATAGTGAAGACGTGAACGTACCAGGCTTTTGTACAGATTTATGAGGCACTTTCTCTCGCTGCCCCAGGATGTGTGCGACAGTAACTTCAGGACATTCATTGTTTTCATGCATTTATTCTTAAGGTGTTTGATGTGTGATACGAATGTAAGTTTTTCATCCAAGATTATACCTAGGAACTTATGTTCTGTGCTTACGGGCAAAGGTTCGCCTTTCATGACAATCTGAGGATCAGGGTTGAAGGCTCTTTTATGTGTGAACAGGACACAAGTGATTTTTGTGGGTTGACTTTGAATCCATTTTCATCAGCCCATTTGGACACTTTGTTTATAGCAAGCTGGACCTGTCGCTTACAGATGCCTAGGGAACACGATTGAAAAGCTATCTGGATGTCATCAACATATGTAGAGTAAAATATGTTATGGGGGATGTACTGACGGAGAGAGTTCATTTTTATAATAAAGAGCGTGCAGCTCAGTACCCCACCCTGTGGTACTCCGGTTTCCTGTACAAATGTTCGGGACAAGACATTGCCCCCTCGAATTCGAAATATGCGATCAGACAGGTAACTTCCGATAATATTGAACATATTACCATGTATACCCATATGCGAGAGGTCTCTCAATATCCCAAACCTCCACGTTGTATCATAGGCCTTTTCCATGTCGAAGAATACAGATAGGAAAAACTGGTTGTGGACAAAGGCTTCACGTATGCATGTCTCAATCCATACGAGATGATCGGTGGTGAATCGGCCTTCTTTAAACCCGCATTGGTATGGGTCTAGCAGTTTGTTTGATTTTAGGATGTGGAGTAGGCGGCAATTAATTATTTTTCAAAAACTTTACAGATGCAACTGGTTAATGCTATAGGCCTGCAATTTGATGCAGACGACGGATCCTTGCCGTGCTTTAAAATCGGAATTATCACAGCTTTCTTCCAAGAATAGGGGATCACACCAGAAAACCAGACAAGATTGTTAAGGGAAAGGAGAGTTTTTTATGTTTTAAAGGGTAGTTGCCTCAGTATCTCATACATTATAGTGTCAGGACCTGGACAAGATGTGTTGCAACAGTTCTGTGCTCTTTGCCATTCTGCTAAGCAGAAGGGCTCATGTTAAGCCTTGATTTTTTTTTAGATTTCCTTTCTAGATTTTGTTGTTCCAACTGTGCTTTGTATTTTTGGAATGCGTCAGAGTAGTGCGAGGAGCTCGATATATTTTCAAAATGTGTACCAAGAAAGTTGGGTTGGCCCTCCAAGCTTTCTCCAAGGGTATTTACTAATGGGAGAGAATATGTTTGTTGGCCTTTAATTTTCTGGACTTTGTTCCACACTTTGTTTTCATCTGTGTACGAGTTGATGCTTGTAATAAACTGTCCAGCTTTCCCGTCTGGCTTGTCTGCGTGTCCTCCTTGCCTGCGATTAGGCCTGCTTAAAATTTTCCAGGTTTTCTACTGTTGGAAAATCACAGAGCAATGCCCACGCTTTGTTTTGAATCATCCGAGCTTTCCCACAGGCATCATTCCACCATGGGACTCGCTGTTTAGAACTCATTCCACGCGTTTGTTCCACTTAGATGCGGCATCAAGAATAAAAGCTGTGAAATACACGACAGCGTCATCTATAGTCAGATCAGACAGCTCAGTCCATGTCATGTGAGTAAGAGTTTGGTACTGTTCCCAATCAGCTGAGTCAAGCTTCCACCTCGGAACCTGCGAAGATAGTTGGCCTTTGTTTGGCACGCTCAGGATGATCAGCAAGTGGTCACTCCCATAAAGGTTTTTAAGAACATTCCATTTAAAACTGGCTAAAAGTGATGGCGATGAAATGCTAAGCTCTATCGAGGAGTATGAATTGTTTGCGAGACTAAAATATGTAGGCTCCTTTGTATATAAGAGACATAGCCTAGATGAATAAAGAAGCTGTTCAATGAGACGTCCTCGAGCGTCACAGCGAGAATCACCCCACAGGGCATTGTGTGCGTTAAAGTCACCTAAAATATAAAAAAAAGGTTCCAGGAGTTCATCTACTAATGATTCCAAGTCGTGCCTTTTAAGCTGATGGTGATGTGGTATATACAGAGAGCATAAGGTGATGAGTTTGTTAAAAAGTACAGCTCAAATGGCCACTGCCTCAAGGACCGTCCGGAGCTTTATCTGCTGGCGTGCCACACTTCCATTAGCTATAATGGCTACTCTGCCGGATGATACGGCAACATCTTCATGGTCCTTCAGGAAAGTAATGTATTGGCGGAGAAAAAAACTGTATTTAGGAGTTAGGTGTGTTTCTTGAACACACAGCACTTTTGGGTAGAACTTACTGAGAATTTCTTGAACATCATCTAGATTTATGAGTGGCCCTCTAACATTCCTCTGAATATTATTCATTATGAATTAAAAAAAAAGTGCTGTGCATACACAAGCTTGAGATTGGTTCATTTTACAGGGCCTTTGTGAGGCCCTGTAATTGGTGTTTTGTCTTTTTTGAAGCAATGTACAAGAGGTCGCCGCTCCTTTGGCGCTACCGACGCCGTTTGGCTAGAATGTTGTCCAAAGCCTCCTGTGAGGCACTGGACACTTGCTCCAAAGAGCGATCTGTGTGTCGCTTAGACTTCACCCTTCCCCTCAGTCGACGAAGTCTTTGCCCTCACCGGGCAGAAGGTTGTTGGGGCCTCCTTGGTCTCCTCATTGCTCTGGCTCCTGCCAGGGCTTGTAGAGGCCACCGGTGTGGACTGGTTGGCTGTGGGCGGGGCACGCTAGGCGTGGTCCAGGTAGCCGCCAAGGGCCATTGTGGTGCCGCCCCTCGTTGCACCACTTCAGTGAAGAAAGTTGTTAGTGCGAAAGTAGGTGAGACTCGCTGTCGTGCTTCACGGAATGTTGTATTTTCGTTAACTTTTATGGTGATAATTTATTTTCTTTTTTCCAGGCTGGGCACGCTCTGGAGTATGTGGCATGGCTGCCTTTGCAGTTAGCACAGTGAACCTCATCATATTCGCACTCATCAGTACCGTGACCAGTTATGCCGCATTTACAAGTAAGCTGATCTCGGCAGGTCTGAGATCCGTGTCTGAATCGCTGGCATTTCAAGCGACGTCTTGGGTTAGGCACGTACGGATGCACACGAAGTTTTACATAGCCGGTTTCGAATGTCTAGGGTAGAAAGCTTGAATTGAAAGTAAGTATTAGGTGCTTGTTGCGGTTTCAGTGTTGATGCGTCTGATTTTATGCGCTGCACATGTGTTATGCCTTGGTCCTTCCATCTGTCAAGGAGTTCCTCTTCGCTTAGTGACATAAGGTCTTCATCGGATACTACACCCTCCACAGTATTCAGAGTATGATGTGCAGTAACTGATACAGAGGTATCGCCAAATGCTACGAGGTGTGATAGTTTGTTGTACTGTTTTTTGTCTTTTACTTCAAGGAGAATGTCCCCACTTGCCATCTTTGTGGCCTTATAGGCGGTACCAATTGTGTCTTTTAAGCACTTGGCTACGAGAAAAGGTGATATTGCTCTGGCGTTAGTTGATATTTCTTCATAGTGAAAAACATGGTATCTTGGGAAAGTTTCAATGTTTTGGGGGAAAAACAAAGAGGATGCATCGGTGCGTACCCTTTTCAGGGCACGATCGATTACAGGAGGGTTGTGAGGTCCCATGAAAAATGGCTTCTTCGGCAGCGGCGCCTACCACCCACCACGGAGCCCAACAAGGGGCGCGGCAGATCATGTGAACAAGTCTGCCCTATGCCAGCAGTACGCCATTGCTATAACCGAATATGGTTTACCTTAGGTAGGATAGCCACACAAAGTTAACCCTAGCCACCAGGAAACAATGAAGTAAATAGAAAAAAGAAGAACACAGGACAGATTTAAAGAGGAGAAAAAGACAAAGATGTAAGAAGAGAGAGACAAGAAAAGGCGACTGCCGATTTCTCCTGGGTGGGTCAGCCCAGGGGTGCCGTCTACGTGAAGCCGTGGCCAAAGGGGTGTGTTGCCTCTGCTGGGGGGCGTTAAAGGTCCACTCACCCGGCGTCGGCGCAACCCTCAGGATCCCCTTTTCCCTGGACACGGCAGAGCCACGCACGGCTAGGCATGGAAGGAAATCGTAACTCCCCCGTTAGCTTGGGTCCTTGGTGTCGCTTCGCACCAAACGCCTACTTACGCAGACTCCCCTGCGGGAGTTCAACGAGGCTGTGTCTATGCATGTCTTGTCTTGTTTCTGCAATGGATAAGGGTGAACATCTCAGTTAAGCCTGCATTTTCGCACATATTTAAAATTGTGGTAATGAATCGTGGCGAGCCACTTCGACGTTCAATGCACTGAATGCTGTAAGTGCGTTTACAAATGCTGTATCAGATTCAAGAACTCTATTCAGGTGTGACATAATTGCTTTTCTCATATATCTTTCATAATTTGATGACCCCAAATATTCGTGTTCTTTTTGGCATTCTGGCTGTTTGAAGTAGCGATTTCGCCATATTTTTCTTTTGGCCCGAAATTTCAGCAACAGTGTCTTAGCCACAGCTTTTGGTTTCATTGCCTCTCCTCTTAATGGTAAAAATGATAAAAGAATGTGCCGTTTTGTGACATCCATCAAACATGAAAAAAACAGTTATGCATGTATGTTATGTCGTTAGGTTATGCAAGGAACTGCTTCATTTTTCATTGGAGTGCAGATCCACAACGATTTTAGGCAGATATAATGCTGCTATTTAGAAATAAAATCTATAGTTGCATGCTAAAATTCTCTCAAAATTTATAACAGAAGTATACCATAAATTCGGAACTTTAGCTATCTGGTACCAAATATGACACCAGCTAAAAAAATGTTAACAGAACGAAATGTTTTTAAGCTCAACGTATCACCGATACCATGCATTGTAAACGGTGCAATATATAGTTTCCCACTTTCCTTTATGTTTTTGATACACCACAGCTGGAAAGCATCGTGCTGATGGCAACGTAAAGTGGCAGAGAAAGTTTTACTGAGGAAAAAGTTGGACCTATTTGTCCTATTAACCCTCAAAAGATTAAGAAATTGATGCTCAGCAGTGGAGCTTCTACCACAGCAACAAAAAACCTGCATTTAACCACAGTGCATGCACACAACATCACTCCAGCATTTTGCTCATGCACTCTGTTATGGCAGAATCTGGTACCAAGGCACTGAACAGCAGTAGGCACCTGTTTGCAACTTGTGTTGCATAGAAGACTCTATCAGCAACCACCTTTGGTGAAAACTGTTTCATTGCCTTTTTTGTGTTGCCAATGCGTGATTAGGCACTCTGAATTACGAGCTTTCCAGTGACATAAAATGTACATTAAAAATTGGTTGGCTGTAGGAAGTAATCAGGCCCTTGAAATCCACAGAACCATTAAGAAAGGGTAAATAATCATTGGTACAAGCACGTTCCTGGAGCTAAGAAGCCAGCTGCACTACACAACTTCTGAAGCCTTTTCTTATAATGTGCCAGTGTGGATGCTGTGTACCATACTGTTGTACAAGTTTTCCTTCTATTTTGGTGTACTTACTATTTTAAAACATTAGTAAACTGTTAAGACATATACAGTGTTGCAAGTAGTGACTGTTGCATCGAACACAACAAAATTAAATTTGGAGTGTTAAATCACCGAATATTTCTACAGATCGAATCACACTTGTCTAAAACACCCAGCCGACCGCTCCAGTTGCGGTTTTCTGCAGAAATATGTTAATGCCGATGCCGTAATGATATCGAACATGGCATACGGCGTGCTAGGCCTTTGTGCGATAATTTAAGCGTGAACAGAAGCATGTAGCTAACGTGACATAGAACTCGTCGCCAACAAGAGCCATGTGCTCCGCTGCTCTGGACAAGTGTGATTCCACCTGTACAGCTGCAGTGTTGTCATTTTTTTGGTGCATGAAATTCTCCATGTTGACTTCACATCTGGTCCATGATGTAAAAAACATGGAAAGATGGAAATAAAAAGAATAACAAATGAAACCTTCTAGGTCTGAGTGAGAGTAGAATCCAAGCTGCTTGTGTGGCAAGCAGGCGTTCTACCACAAGGCCTCGTGCCTGCTCAAAAATAATTTTCATGCTTTACAAATACACGCGTCCTGTATACACACTTCACTATACAACATGTAATATCGCAGTATTTCATGATACAAGTGTGCATTGCCACTGGGCATCAGAACGTGTGATTATCATAATGACTTCGTTATTTAAAGACAGCCAAGTCACAAATGCTAATGGAGTATTCTCTTTGGACCACGTAGTGGGTGCATAACAAGTTTAAAAACATTTCACGCACATCACGGAGGAAGGAAAAGGTAAGGAGAGGCCCTGACGTCACTCGTTGTGAAGCCGCGATGAAGCCGGAAGTCGGCCATATTGAGTAGGCAAATTCTCCTCTCTTGTTTACATATGAATGCGAAGCAGAAGGCGCGACTCCCTCTCCGGCTCGGAAAGCACGTGTGCTGCGCAGCGCGTGTGTCGTGACGATCCGAAACTAATGGAACTGAGCTCATCACTCAAAGCCAGCGGGACAGCTTCAACGAAATCGCTTCGTCCGAGTAATAACAGGGAGTAACAGCTCGCCGACAACGAAGCAACTACGAGAGAACGCGCGCTAGATGCACTGACAACGGCGAGTGCTTTCACGTCATTAATTCAGCAACTGTACAGACAACACGATCGGTCGTGCGCCTTCTACGGTTGCATTCCGCCACGCGGCCGACGCAGCGTCCTGCCACTGTGTCCGTGTTCCGCGTGAAAACCACCGGCGTCAGCATTCTGCGACCGTGGTGACTGAGCACGGTGCTAGTGACAGTTGAACGTGGTTGCTGTTACGTTGAGATTACATGCAATGCTGGTGGAGAGTGTACCAAGCGGAACAGAAAAGGTGTTTTAATACGCACATGCAAGTTGTTACTGTACACACACAACACGAAACTACGTATGTGCACATGGTCCTCACGGCGTCTTGCTGGGCTCAACAGCGTCGTCCGTTGTCACAAGCAGGAGCACTGCTCAACCGTCACTTACCTGCAAGGCGTTCGTCGTCATTCAGCTTCGTCATGGTGCCCAACGCAATTTCGCTGAACACTAACTGCTTCATCCGCGTCATCCGCCGCACGACACATGGATATGCACTTGTTCTACGCACTGTTGAAACCCCGTGATGGACAAAGGGATTTGTAAACGTTGCTAAGAGTAATGTAACAGCCAGGAGAACACTGCGTAACCAATAACGCGGCGCAGAGCACAGATATTGTCCGCCACAGCTCAACACGAGACCTGGGGAGGCACACATTCCGCCGCCAGCCGCGGCCGCTCACTGCTAGACCAGCTCCACTGCGCAACACGTAACCATAACAACGTCGCCATTGTGCCGTCTGAATATGGCCGCCATGATGTCATTTCCGCCACACTTTTTACGCCATGCGCCGGCTGGGCATGCCCTCTCCTTACCTTTTTCCTTCCTCCGTGACGCACATAGTTGCTCGTTGTTTAAAGCATAATACCCAGTGCCTGTATTGCTTGGTCCATCCTGTGTCCTATCTCTGTGCTCTTCGAAGTAACTATGAGTACGTACCAACAAGCTCGCTTAGCCACCATTTAAAAATCCATTACACAGACTGCAGCTATATGCAAAAGCCTTACTGGCACAAGCCACTTTAAACATTGATTACGTAGTAGTAATTTACAGTATAAACTTTTCGAGCAATGTTATCTAGTAAAAAGTATGCACTAGGGATAGGATATCGCTGTCGTGTTCTTCTCGAACCTTAAGGGTCCCCTAATTTTTTTCACCAAACAATTGTAAGGTTCATATATAGTAATGTTCCACAAGCATGGTTTTGGAAGTAGTCTCCCTTTTGGCCTATAGTGGAAGAGTGGAAGGGGTGCGGTTAGGAGTGGGTACGGGCTGTTAAAAGTGGATGTACAAATCTGACTGATTGTTGTGCAAGTATGCAAGTATTAGGGTATGTCAGTTCAGATTAAATACCTGACAAAGATTACAGGAAGGGGTCCTGATAGATGTAGACTTTTGAAAGCATTTCATGCTAGGAAAGAAGTGATGTGTTATTGACACACCTGTTGAAACTTGGAAGGTCAGAAAAGTTTTTCAGGCATAGTTATGTGACGTTTCTTGACGGTACATGACTGTGACATTGCACACTTCCACACTGCACATGTGTCTGTTTCCTAACATATTTTCTACTAAAGCCACAACAGGGTGTTTATCAATTTGATTTTTTTAAAATTTCCTGACTTTTCCAGGTTTTTCACAGCGATTAAAAGCAAACTCCATGACCATATTGTCTGCTTAGAAAACTATGCCGTGGAAAGAACACTTTAGCGGTAAAAGAATTGATTTATTGATGTGTAGGGTTTAACGTCCCAAAACCACCATATCATTATGAGAGACGCCGTAGTGGAGGGCTCCGGAAATTTCGACCACCTGGGGTTCTTTAACGTGCACCCAAATCTGAGCACACGGGCCTACAGCATTTCCGCCTCCATCGGAAATGCAGCCGCCGCAGCCGGGATGCGAAGCCGCGACCTGCGGGGCGGTAAAAGAATAAAATATGAGGCACTCATATAAAACAAATGAACATATTTAGCGCACACACTCATAATGTTCTGAGTGCATGTGATAAGTGGGAAAAAATGCGTGTATCTGGCCAAAATAAAACCTGTGACCCAGGCACTGAGCAAGTTGGCCATTTGATTTTCGGAACAACCAGGAAACAACCATACGAATAAAATCAACTGCAGCTGCAAGTTTGAAGGAGCTTGCGATAGTCCAACAGTGCAGCCAATGTTGCAAGAAAACGTAGAAGTGGCACCATCTCATGGCATTCGTATAAAACAAGAATGTGGCGACCCGGCCAGTTGGCCTACTGGAGCACATTCTAGTCAATTATAATGGCTATAGCCTGCAGGCCATTTAGAATTGGATTAGATTACCTAGACCTGGACTGCTGTATTTACTAATTATTTGCATCCCCGTCTATTTTGCACACATCTAAAATATATTTTTTAGCAAAAGAGAGTACTGACGTATTTTATGCACCTTGTCTTGAGAACGACTAACAACAGTGTCGCAAGAACGAAACCGTACGGCAAAACTTACTTTACCCTTTATTTTACTCTCTCGCTTTTTTTTACGCAATGCACACATGCTTGTTGGTGTTTTATTTCTCTAGGTTCTGACACGTGGAGCGCCAAGAAAGTCCTCAGACACCTGCAATGAAAGCTGGGATAGCGCTTGAAGCGCTGATGTTAGAATGTGGGGAGGAAAAAAGGAATCTGTCAGGCTGCGACAGCTTCCCCAATTCTATAGGTAAATTAAAGATGCAGAATCGTGAGTTAGGCAAATTCGTGAATGTTCATTGTAGATATTTTACAAAGGAACGGGTTAGAAGCGGTCAAAGAAAGGACATAGCACTGATTTCACAACTTAAATTTATTTGGAAAAGAAAAGAACATATATAAAAAATATTAACTCATCAAAACTGTGCACATGTACACATGTGTTACAACACAAAATGATTCATGTCTTCTCTAAGAGCTTATATCTTTCATCTAGAAGAGTGTTACATGGAATACTTATGCACTTGTTGTTGGATCTAATGAAAAATACTTCGGCTATTTCACGCATGCGCTAATCAACAAGTCAATATTTCATAGTTGTTTTCTGCAAGTGGGGCACACACAGGGCTGGGCAGTATTGCAATAGTATTTAAGAGATACTTTTGAGTGTCTATATTGCTGTATCGAGCTACTTTTTGAAAATGTATTTGTATCTCAGTAGTCAAGTACTTTTACGGTGTATCACCTGTATTACGATACTATCAAAGGACATGGGTATCCTGTTACTTTTTTTTTTCGCAAATGAGCTGAGTTGTGTTGACAATGGGGAAAAAAAATTTCTGCTGTGACCTTGGCAGTCTGCGGCAAGATATGCACCCACCATTTCTACATTTCTGCTGAGGAGGAAACTAACTCCTACCTTCTTGAAAGCGAGCTAGTTGCTTTGCTACCCACATCCCATTGTGCTGCTTCAGGCAGAACTGGAATGTATTTGAATGATGGCCTGCTTCAGCGTGCCAACAATGTTATATTACTGCCATATTGAATTCCAGCGGAGATATTTTCATTGTGAGGAGCATTGTATACTGCAAAATGGGTGCCAACAAACAGCATCATTTTTAAAATGTGTTTCTTTATGCCAAGTGAACGCGTAGTTCTTTTTTTCTCTAGTTTTTTTCCTCTTTTCTCTTGCGATGCCCATTTAAAAAATGGAGCTCATTAGGAAAGCCACAAACCATCCAAAGAATTTGGTGTGTGGTGCCGTGTGCCATCTACGATACTTCTTTCTGCACAGCATTTCTGAAAGACGCTAGCGTGGCTAAACGGCGATTCGATGGAGGTCTTTTTGCATTTCCTTTCGCATTCCTTGTTTTGTTCATTCTTAAGCCTTTCTGCCTTTTCTATCATGTTTCTAGGAAACACTAAACCTTCAACTGGAAGTTCGTTTGTTTATGGTTCCAGCACTTCGCTTGAACCATGCTCCTTTCTAGCATAGTTAATACTGTTGCTCTTAAGTTCTGGATTTCGGTGTGCAATGCGTGTGACATGCTCTTATACAGCATAGCTTTTTATTGCAACTGATATCTGTAAATATGTCATTATTAACAATTATGTGCAGTATAAGCATCCTTTGTAATGCCTTAATGACACTCAGAGTACGGTGATAATATAATAAATCAGTTTCATTTGCAAGTTTCAATGTGCTGCACATTTTAAATATTATGCTACACATAACAAATATCTGTATGGAGTATAACTATCCCCGACATAGAGAAAAGTATTTTAGTATCTGTATTCCGGAATACCTTTTCTTACTTTTTGCAAAAGTATCTCTGAAATATCCTGTCACATCAATTATAAATTTATCTCAGTATCTGCATTTTATGCTTCCAAAACACCCATTTCGATATCTGTATTCCAGAATACTTTTTCGGGCATCGCTACCCAGCCCTGAGCACACATCCACATGGCCTACAATGAGCTGGATAGATAGATGGATGGAAACAACTTTATTTATACGTCCTGTACAGGGTGTAGCCACCTGCCTGGCTAATCCCACTTTGGGACTAGGAGGTCAAACCTCCTAGCCCTGTCATGGGCGTACTGGACAGCCAGGACTTGGGGGATATGGTCGCAAGACTTTATCATTCCTGTAAACCGTTCCCGGGAAATGCCACGGCCAAGCGACCCACATTGCCAGAGCATATGATCAAGCGTGCATACTTCTTTCTTACAAGCCTTAAAAACAACATCCATATCTTTTATATCGTACCATTTTTTACCTGTGCCGGTGAATAATAAGACTGTGTCTGTAATTGTCTAAGTGTGACCGCTTGTGCTCTGTTTAGTCTACTGTGAGGGGGTGTAAACTCTCTCCTCCCCAGGTAGTAATGTTTAGTAATTTCATTATATGTCATGGGCGTATCCCGTTGTAGATTTTCGAATCCAGCAGAATAAAAGCCACGTGTAAAAGTGTCCCGGTCCGTAAGTTCGCGGGCAACGCTGTTGGACGATTCATTTGGATTCATGGGAATGTCATCGAGTGATCCAAGGTGCGCTGTGAACCAATATATGTAATGTGTATCAATGGCCTGTTTACTATTAATAATTCGAACTGCTTGTGGTGTGATCTTGCCCCTGCTGAAGGCTCTGATGGCTGGTTTTGAGTCACTGTATATCTCGGTGTATCGATCATCCGTCAGGGCCAACGCGATAGCAACCTGTTCAGCGACTTCCGGTTTGGAAGTGTAAACTGTGGCGCAGTTGGTACACCTGCCCTGGTGGTCAACTACTACCGCGGCCAACTTATTTCGCTCTTTATATGAGGCTGAGTCAACAAAGCAAGCCCCGCTGCCTCCTTTATCCAACTTTTTTGATAAAGCCTTAGCCCGGGCTACCCTTCTGGCGACGTTGAAGGTTGGGTGCATATTTCTTGGCAACGGGGCAACGACGATGCTCTCAGCAAAGTTGTGTGGTATCTTGGTGTACGTCTCCTGGTCTATGACAGGGTTGATCATGATTCTATCGAGGATCAATCTCCCCGTGCAAGTGGTAGAGAGTCTTGCTATTTGTGACCTTTCTTGAGCCTCCGCAATTTCTCTAGTCATGTTGTGTACCCCTAACTTGAGCAATTTTTGAGTGCTGGTGCGAAGTGAGAGACCCAGTGCACTCTTGATGACTTTCTTGATCACCGCGTCGAGCTTCTTTAGTTGGGTTTGTGTCCAGTTATACATAGAAGCTGCATATAAAATATGACATAGCACGAAAGAGTTGATCAACCTGATAAGATTGTCCTCTTTCATGCCTTTTTGTCTCCCTGCAAGTCGTCTGATCATCCGGTATGCATTCTCTGTCTTGAAGAAAATTTTCTTGAGCGCCATGTGATTCGTGCCATTTGCATCTATAAAAAAGCCCAGTACCCTCTTATCGTGTCGACTCTGGGTATATTTACCCCGTTTTCGGTCAAAATATGTAAGTCACTTTCGGATAGTGGCTTCCAGCCCTTAGGTCTCCCCCTTTCTCTTTCCTGTAAAGTAATAACTCCCATTTCTGTGGGGAGCACCTGAGACCAGTGGGCCTCAAGTATTCCTCCACTGTCTGCACCGCTTCTGTGAGTGCATCTTGTACCTGTCCTTCACTACCACCAGCACACCATATAGTAAGGTCATCAGCATAGATGGTGTGGTGAATGTTGCTGATATTGCTCAGTTTCCTGGACAGGCCGATCATGCACAAGTTGAAGAGGACGGGAGAGATCACCGAGCCTTGAGGGGTTCTACGATCACCGAGTTGAACCACATCTGAGTTGGTGTCTCCTACCCTTAACCTCGCCGTACGTGCCCCTAAGAAAGATTTTATGTAATTACGTAATTACTCGAATCTAACGCGCACCTTTTTTCCGGTTAAGCGAGTTCATAAATCACATGCGCGTTAGAACATAGCCTCCTATATACTTTCTGTGCCCGCTCGATCCCCGCGCTTTTCATTCTATTACACCGTCGCGTCTAGTTCGAGCCGAGCCGACAGGGGGCGCCGGCAGCCCTGGGGAACTCAGTGGTGTGCAAACTTTTGGGAACTCAGTGGTGTGCATGAGGGCAGAGGTGCAATCGGGAATGGATGTAAATCAAAGGACTGTGGGACGCCTCGCGTTGGGTGCTCACGGGAAGACGACAAACGAGGCTGTAAAGGGCGATATGGGGTGGGCAGGTTTTGAGGCGAGGGAAGCGCAGAGCAAAATAAGGTTCGAAGAAAGGCTAAGAAATATGAAGGAGAGTAGATGGGCAGAGAAGGTGTTCCGTTATTTGTATAGGAAGAGCGTGGACACACAGTGGAGAAAAAGAACTAGAAGACTCACTAGTAAATATACGGCTGGTATTGTAAGCCATCTGTCAACAAAGAGCGTTAAGGGAAAAGTCAGGGAGGCGGAGAGGATTTACTGGATGGCAGCTATGGAGAAAAAACCGGCTTTGAGTAACTACCGAAAGGGCAAAAATGAAATAAGGAGGGAGGCATTTTACGATAATTCAAGGGGAAGCGCTTTACTGTTTGAAGCGAGATCGGGTTGCCTTAGAACGCGTAGTTATAAAGCAAGATTCAGTAAAGAAGAAGAACAATGCACATGCTGCGGGAAAGATAAGGAAACGGCGGAGCATGTTCTGATTGAATGTGGAGATATCCACCCAGGTGTACGTTTGGGCACGAGCCTACAGGAAGCCTTGGGTTTTAGGGACAACAATGGAAAGCTGAACACACCCGCGATTGAAATAAGTAAGAGACGGTTAGAGTATTGGTGGCAGAAAATTAGAGAGAAAGGACAAAAATAAATATTGGAAAAATAAAATATGGACAGTGTGCCGTAAATGGCAGAGAACTTAAGCTGAAAATTTACCTTTTTTTCCATTAAGATAGAATTTATCGAAGTAGAGGCATTAGGCCAACATCAAAAAAAAAAGGTTTTTTTTTTGTCGAGCCTGGTGGCATACTTGTCACCACCCCGTTATAAAGGGGACGCTCATAGCATCCATCCATCCATCCAGTGCAGACGACGCGTAGTCTTTCCGCTTAATCAGTGAGCATCCTAGAAAGCATAAATATCTTCGTCACAAATGTAAAAACGCACTATTATATTCATCCTGGACAACTTTACCATCGTCAGCAAGCATTACCGTGAGTAGAAATGCATCATACAAGTAAACATATGCGTATGAATGCGGATTGCGTATCGCGTTCTCTGGCACGCGCTGCGTCGTGTTCACGATAAACTGATGCGCTAAACTCATACTTGTCCCCAAGGATATTAAGTTCCCGGTACCCAAGAGGTTCATAGGTGAATCCACAATACTTGTAGCTGCCTCGCCGCTTTAAAAAAGATATAAGAAAGCGACAGGACAGCACCACTTGACGGCTCCTTACTTTAGCGGGATTACGCTGCGAAGCACAAAGCTGCGGGTTGGTTTCGCAGCCTCAAAGTCGCATTTTGTCGAATATGAAATGCGTTACTGTGCGTTAAAACATGGCCTTTTTTTCGCCGGCAGGTTTTTTGCCAGCGCGCAGTCTTGACAGCCACGGTGAAGAGTCGCATCTGATCAAAATTAATCCATAGTCCTATATTACGGCATGCCTCGCATTTTCATTGCGGTTTTGCAGTAAAACCCGAAACTCAAGTGACAACACTTGTTACTTTGTTCTGGACATCAACTTTTATTTTGTTGGTATTCTGAAGATGCATATGTTGCATAGGAAATTCCTAACATCAATGAAAGAAAAACAGTAGAGTCAGTCAAGCAGCTGCAAAAACACAATTCACAGTTTTAGAACTTTTCTCGACAAGGGCTTGTGGTGAAGTGCCTTCCAACACTTACCATATGGTCTGGGCCTGCCAAATGAACCGAAAATTAACCCCCTTTCCCAACCCCACCAAAGAGGACTGGGAGACGACCCTACTCAATAGCTCCACACTAGAGGAACAGCGAACTCTAGTGCAGCGGGCTCGGGTGGCGGCCTCGACTAATGACGTCCCGGACTAGGGATGTCAACCAGCCCGGTGGGGATAAGGGCTATCTGGCACAGCCAGCATCAATAAAGGTTTTTTCCTCCTCCTCCTCACATCGTGTTTGTCAGTCACGCCCAGGGCGTAGTTCATTAACACAGGCTTGCAAAATTTCATGCAAACAAGCTCCAGAAACTGCAAGCGGTGCTCAATGCAAACATGCTTAAAAACTTCACTGTTTGCCATAGCAGAAACAGCATTGCTGGCAGTTTCCTGCAGAGGCCTTGGTATTTCTCTGCTCTTGCTTAAAATTAGTTCAGTGTACTTTTATAGTGCGTACAAAACATGAACAAGCTCACTTGAGGGGTACAGTAGCCCACCTCTGTCTTGGTGCCTAATCAGACTGTCAATGGGGGCTGAGGACGCTGGCTTTGTGACAACTGAAATACAGGAGCTGCAAGCAATCTTTTCTTGTATGACACGGGACACAAAGCCTCCCACCATAGCAAGTGCCTGGGTGGCTTCGTGCTTTGAGGTAGGTTCAGAAGGAGCATCCACCTAAACTTGTAGTGGTATGGTGAAGCACGGAACTTCTGCGAGACCCGGATAGCTAAAACTTGAAGTAAGTCCATCCGCAGGCACGGTGTCTTCATCGGCTCCAACAAAAAGGCCACGCCCCGCCACGGTGGTCTAGTGGCTAAGGTACTCGGCTGCTGACCCGCAGGGCGCGGGTTCGAATCCCGGCTGCGGCGGCTGCATTTCCGATGGAGGCGGAAATGTTGTAGGCCCGTGTGCTCAGATTTGGGTGCACGTTAAAGAACCCCAGGTGGTCTAAATTTCCGGAGCCCTCCACTACGGCGTCTCTCATAATCATATAGTGGTTTTGGGACGTTAAACTCCACATATCAATCAATCAATCAATCAATCAATCAAACCAACAAAAAGGCCTGTTGCAGTCCTTGTCTCGAGAGGCCACGCAGCAGCGTTGTCAGTAGCAAGCGCTCGTTTCCTCGCAGCCGCATCACTCCGCGGTTTCTTCGGCTTCGGCTGCATGTACTCCGGGTAGTCATCGAACACGCTGGGAGTTGCACTCCTCTCGAGTTTTCGAGTTTTACATCCTTTTTTGTAGTCTGTCAGGGCACACAACGAAGTAGCGTGATGTCGTGTTCGGCATCCAGTCTTTCCTAGCGATGGCTTTCAACCAGGCTGTCCTCGCTTCACTGTCTCTAGGAATTTCATGAAACGAAATGTGCGGTACCTTACGTTTCGCATGAGATTTGCACTTTGGAACACAGCAGTAGGCCATGGCATCTCGAGAACACGCACAAGTTCTTCAATCGCGGGAACACAACGCGCACATCGACTGCGGCCTGCGGCGATCCAAAACGAACTGCCTTCACGCTCCCCAGGGCTGGTGGCGCCATCTCTTGGGGAAAGTCGTCAGCCGGTGAGAGAGCGCGGACGGAGGCTCTGCCTCCTTCGAGCGGGCACAGAAAGTATATAGGAGGCTATGGTTAGAATCGAGTACGAACAAAAAAATTACGGTCAATCTATTGCCATCGCAAATTCAAAATGGCCGCCCCCTACGTGCGTCGGCATGGTGCGTCGGCTATTTCTGCCTATGTGTTTACCATGTGCGGCACTTCGTACGTGTGCTGAGGAGTTCGTCATCTAGTAGTGCATTAGCATCGACGACGTGAAAGGGCCGACTCCAAAAACTCGAGTGCACCACGATGCCGCTTTTAAAAGAAAAGTCATCGCGTGTGGAGAAACGGACGGAAATCGGGCCGCATCGCGGTCGTTCCCGAAACGTGCGTGCGGGACCGGCGGAAACAAAAGCAGAAGATTGTCGACAGCAAAGCTTCACGCAAAGGCTTCAGTGAACCACAGCAGGGTCGGTTTCCGCAAATTAAAAAGCTGCTCCGCGAGTATGTGCTTGAGGAGCGAGTGGCACAGCGGCCCGTGACGACAGAACTGCTCCAAGTGCGGGCTATGCAATTAGTCTTAGAAAACAGTCTAACGCGGAGCCAGTTTAAAGCGAGCAGGTGCTGGCTAATTAACTATATGAAGAGGAAAGGCTCTTCCCTCCGAAGGGGAACATGCATATGCGAAAACTTTTGCGGAGAAGTACGATGAAAAGCTTTGCAGTTTTCAGAGGTTCGTCCTAAACTTGCGGCGCAACAACGGCTACCTGCTTGGGCAAATCTGGAATGCCGATCAGACGCCTCTTTACTTCGACATGCCTGGCACCACAACTGTCAAGAAGAAGGGGGCGAAGCAAGTTCGCGTGCTGACATCGGTCCACGGTAAAACTACAGCGACGGCAATGCTCTGTTACACGTCAGATGGGCACAAGCTTCGCCCGTACCTGATATATAAATGGAAGACAATCCCGAAAGGAATAGTTTTTTCGAGTGGTGTTATCGTGCGGGCCAGCGAAAAAAAATGGGTGCGCGTTGCAATCGATGTCTTACGTTTTTTTTCTTTTTTCGCGGTGGAAATCGGGTGCGCGTTACAATCGAGGGCGTGGTAGAATCGAGTAAATACGGTATACATTTTCGATCCAAGTCCAATTTTCTCTATCGTTTGAAGGATGTATTTGTGCCTAATGTTGTCGAATGCTTTCTCCATGTCTACTTCGAGAATGGCTTTGGTATCTTTAGAGTATACGTCTAGAATGTCGTGTTTAATCTGTTTCATAGCATACCGAGTAGATAGTGAGGATCTGAAGCCTAACATATTGTAGGTGTATATGTTGTTGTCCTCCAAGAAATCCTTAAGCCTGTTGAGGATTGCATGCTCGGCAACTTTTCCAACACATGATGTTAGTGAAATTGGTCGCAAGTTCTCCAGACTTGGAGGTTTACCCGGTTTCGGTATTAGTATGACTTGAGAAAGTTTTCATACATCTGAAACTTCACCCGAATTCCATGCTTCGTTAATAAAATCAGTCAGTGATTCAATGGAGGGCTCGTCGAGATGCCTGAGTGACTTGTTGGTGACACTATCTGGGCCAGGGGCAGACTTTCTGTTTACCTCACTCAACACCCTTCCGATTTCAGATAAAGAGATTGGTCGATCCAGTTCCGGCTGAGGGGCTCCCCGGTATTCCGATTGTGGAAATCATTCTCGCTCCTTAGCGACTGGTAGGTATTTGTCTATGAGTTGTTTAGTAACCGTTTCAATGTCTTGATTTTTGAGGGCTGTGTGTATGGCCCGGGCAAGACAGTGTCTCTGGTTAGACCTGGTGCCTTGCTCGTCTAGGAGGTGCTTAATAAGTTTCCATGCTTTGCCGTTCCTGATCTGCCCATCATTCGTTTCACAAAATTCATCCCACTGCTACTTACATAGGTTGGTGCAGTGCAGTTCAATTTCTTTATTCAGTTCTGCTATTTTCTTTCTTAGTTTACGAATCAGTCATTGAGTTCGCCATCTTTTAGTAATGGCCTCCTTTGCTTCAATTAAGTGGGCTAGTTTAGAATCCATGGCCTCGACGTTAGCGTCAGTGAGAAGCTTTCTGGAGGCCGATTTGATATCATTCCTGATGGATTCGCACCACTCTTTGAGGCTTGGTTTGGTAGCATTTGGTTCGCTTTGCGTTCTAATTCTGTGAAAGACATCCCAATCAACAACATCAAATTCTCGAGTGTCGCCTTTCTCAACCTCTAGCGTAACCTCGAGAACATAGTGATCACTGCCGAAGTTATGACCGGTATTTGTTCATATGGGATGCTCTATGTTCTTGACAAAGGTTAGGTCGGGTGTGGTGTCTCTACAGACAGAATTGCCGATTCTTGTGGGATACCCTTTATCCGTAATCAATACCAGGTCTTGCTCGTCAGCATGATGCCATAGATTCCTGTCTTTGGGGTTTGTCGCAGTATATCCCCAGAGTTCATGAGCAGCGTTGAAGTCCCTTAATATGATTAGAGGCCTATCTTCCGCGAGTTTCGTAGCTTTCTCGAAAATTATCTTGAACTGTTGCTTGTAGTGCTACGGGTTGCTGTAAATGTTGAGGACAAATAAGCTGTTGCATCTTTGATTTTTGTATGAGACCTGCACTAATACCTCCACCATGAGATACTCTAAGTTCTTGTCCCGAATGCCTAGATCGTGAGAGATGTGTGTCAGCTGCCTATTTACAAACACATATAAGCCTCTACAATAGTTTTCGCACTCTATAGCTCTATACCCAGTGAGCGTGACGTATCCTTACCCAGTTTCTTGGAGTGCTTGTCACGGGCCTCCACAGGTGCCGGGACAGGCGGGGAGTCTGCAGGTCATGAGCTCACGTGCCTGGCGGTTTGGACGTGGCAGCCGCAGCCGCTCCGCTTCGGCAATCGCCCTGGATAATGAAGTGGCGAGAGAATGACACGACCACGTTGGTCGCCGTCCAGTCTTCCTCTCTCGCTACATTGGTGACCACGGACACACGAACAAGCGACCGGTGCTGCACTACTGCCACCGAGCTACGCGGTCATGCTCTAGTCAGCACAAGCCTGGCAGCCTCAATTCGACCCACCACTTCCCCCGTTCCGGACCTCTCGCCTAGAGTCCTGGTTCGAGGAGTTTGCGGTGGCCTTGTATCACAACGGCATCTGGATCCAAGAGCTCATGTACGAGGTATTGGAATACCATCTTCCACATGACCTCAAACACCACCTCACATACTTCTCCTGGAGCCCTCGCCCGTACTATCACTTGCGAGATGCCGTGCTCAAGTTTTACGGCCTTAAACATGCTCCTCCTCCCAAAAATGACACAACTGCATTTGGCTCATCACCTTCCAGGACGCCTCTCACCCCACAGCCAGTCCAGACCATTCCCCTGCCGGCAACTGGCCACATAGGTTCGACACCGGCCGCTGCCCTGTGCACCGTCGCATTCGCTGCAGAAATTTGGTCGGCTGAACTGTCTGTCACGGGCGATTCGACGACCTCAGCTGGGCCAGCTGACCTTCCTGCAGTTCAAGCCCTTGAGCATGCATGGCTGAACGTGCATGATGCTGTGACGATGTCAGGAAATCCCGAGGGCCACACGCCTGGCTCACTACAGGTGGAGCACACCGTGCATGCCCCAACAGATGCGCAGTTAAACCATCCGCCTACCATTACGTACGCGTGCTTGAGCATTTCAACGCCGTCGACGGCCCATGACAACTGTGACGCCACATACCCACCGCTCGATCTCGCATCACCAAACGTCGGTTCTAGCTCGAACAACGCGACGACTCATCAGCGTACGCCTACGCGTTACACATACTCAAAGGTCGGAAAAAGCAATCTATCAGTGCCCTCTGAGCCGGCTCGTTATCACTGTAAACCATGTCGCACTTCATCGGTCCAAAGCGCACCGTTTCCAACTTATCTGCACCCTACTCGGCCGACCAGGCGGCTGCCGCAGCCGGTAATGTGCCACCGGAAGCGACGGTACCAGCACGGTAAACACACTACTAGGGTTGACCGCACTCTCTGTCGACGTTCCCACCAGCTCCAACAAGGAAGTAACACTAGACCCTCTGGACTGGCCGTACTACGCTCATGCTACAGTCCATCTTTTAAGCATCAGTGTCCGAGTGCGGGCGACAATCGACCGCACCGAAACGGCCCGTGTGTGTTCTCGGCCCTTGACCATTTTTCACCTTCTCGTTGGTACTCGCTATCGACAAAAGTGTCCCTTCATCACGACCCTCGCCCGCTCCTTCCAACAGCATGCCTGCGTAGCCACCCTCGTCCGCTGCACCATTCCCAGTGTCGCCCACCAGAGACCCACTGGTTGCCGATTGTCCCTTCCAGTTGACGACCTGGACTGCTCACAGACCCCGTTTCGTTTTGCAAACCCAACTCGCTTGTATATACGCTCTCATTATTTTCATTTCGGCTTCATTTCTGCGGGGGGGGGGAGTAATCTGTAGCGTCATCATCATCACCATTCATCATCATCGTGACTTTTCTAGCCACCGCGCTGCGCCTCTCGTGCAGCTGATGCGACAGCTCGAGGCGCGAGAGATGGAGATCGAGCTCACGTGCCTGGTGGTTCGGACCTGGCAGCCGCAGCCGCTGCCGCTCCGCTTCGGCAATCGCCCTGGATAATAAAGCGGCGAGAGAACGACACGACCACGTTGGCCCCCGTCCCGTCTTCCTCTCTCGCTACATGCTATTATATCCGGCTTAGATTGTACTGATCTGAGATATTGCTGGAGTGTGGCACGTTTGTTGTTGTACCCCCAACAATTCCATTGCCACACTCGAAATTCTTTTTTAGTGTGGGCCACATTAAATATTCGTATCCCCTGCCTGGGTAATGATGGGGGCTGTGTGGAACGATGGTCCACGCTGCGCTCTGTCGTTGCCAGACATACTCATCACTTCAAGAGTTTTCACTCTTTCGCTAAATGCCTTAAGCCCTTCCCTAGGATCATTTAATGTACTCTGCATTTGTGCCACACTCATCCTCAACTGTGAGACGCTGTCCATGATCATTTTAATTTTATCTGCAAATGAGGCTAGTGTTTGTTTCATTTGAGGCTAGTGTTTGTTTCAATGAGCTGCCAAATGAGACGTGATTGCAGCACCTGATAGCATTAGCTCATGCTCTCTTAAGCGCACGTTTATGTAAGGCCCCATTTCGCCTACATGTTCGCCGCCGCAAGACAGTGGAATCCCATAAACCACGCCAGTACTGCAAGGTGAATATCTGTGGACATGATTGAAGACACATTTGTTCTCTTTCCCTGGCTGCGTACACAACGCTTCATCCATCAAAGTACACACATTATGCATTTATTACGCGCTGAGAATGACATGTTTATGTCAAAACGAGCACCAATGTTTTTCAAACCGTGTGCTGTCCTGTGTATGTATGGGATAACTGCCTGCCTCTTTCTCTTGCTAATTTCTGGGGCACTAGAATCACAATAATGAAACTTCATAGCATCCAACTAGTGGTGCTCTGATGACCACTAGATATAGTAGTACAGTACCACAGCTGCAGAAAATTAGGATATCCAGACGTCTGCCATCTTTTTCTCCGCAACAAAAATTGATGCAAATTCTCATGTTGCCAAGTTGCATTTTTTTCTGCACACAAATACTTAATCAATTTCAGTTTTTGTTAATTGACCATGCACTAATGATCACACAAGAGGGATGCAAGCATTACGAGTTACAATAAAGTATAACTTTTTTTGCCCAAATCTAGTAAGTTTCACCTCATGACACCGCTTGGAATAGCAACCATTTGACTGTAAATGTTTTATTTTCACTACCAAGAAACTTACTTTTATATATATGAAAATCTCCAGCATAGCTAAAGTAATGTGTGCAGCTAGCAAGAAAATTTATGTTAGCTTGTGGCTACAGCATTCAGCACAACATTTGCTACACTCAATGATAGCTTGTCAAATTTATTAAAACAAGCATTTATATACCACAGGCACTGTCTGGTGGAAAATAGCCTTGCTGTGTTGCTATTTTAGTTTTTCATTACCATCGGCCACTGAGTCAACTTCTTTCTTCATAATGGCCATTGGCCTCTCAAATAAATCTTTAAGAATCAACTGTCCACGAACTGTATCGTCAGTGCAGACCCATAGAGGCAGTGGGACAGAACCACGGACAATGATGTTTCTGAGGATGGCGAAATCCTCTTGGTCCTCAAGCACATTCCATGAACCGGGACCTTGGACATACTCCTGCGGCGTAAGGGCTAAAAAGCGCAACTTGGGCAGGAAAGGCCGAAGGACTGCTTTTAGTTCCAATGGCGTCTCACTGGTCGACAGAGACTTTCGGCATTTCTCTTCTGCCCACCTCCGGATGGCAAGGAAGATGCAACTCTCGGGCACACCTTGCACAACTTTTAGCACACTCTCCACCGTGCTGTCGAGCGCATCAGTGAACGATTCTGAATTGAGCACGGAAAGACCATCATTCTTGAGCGTCTGAAGAGCAGCCTTGTCCACCCGGTCATTGTCGGTGGTGGCCAAACAGTCCAGGAGGGGACAGACTCTGTCAGGGGACATGTTCTCCTTAATGTACTTGGAGCAGACTGCAACCAGGTCGGGCACGAGGTACTTGTCTGCAGCTTCCCGAATGTGAATGGCCTCTTCAAAAGAGTCGGGTTCGCAGGTGCCGCAGTAGAGGTACCTGCGCAATAACAGCCATCATGTTACAATGGTGCCCACCCACGGGTGCAACTGCCAAAATAGTATTTGGAGCAATTCCTGGAGCAGCAAATTGTTACTTTCGGGGCGAAAAAATCCCAGTTCAGAGCAGGTTATGGGGAAGAAAACATTCATTTTTTATTCCAAAATACCAAATTTGGAGCAGTATGAAAGAGAAGTCTTACATTTAGAAAAAAAAATATGTAGAGACCATCCAACATGCACTAAATCCTGTAGTGTGATAAGAGAACTGCTATTTAAATAACAGTAGTGTTTTGAACCTCCTCACTGAGCAAATATAGATCATGTCCACATTAAAATTTGCCGCGCCAGACTCTGCAAATTCAGATGTGGATCTGCCAAGCTGGCGACCTTGAAATTTGGAGGATTCATAGCGGTTACAGAAAAAAAAACTAGCACATAGTTTTTTTCGTTTTGGGGGCGCCAGAAATGTTATACACTGCTCCAAATGATTGCCAGTAACTTTTTCAGGTGTAATCGATCGTCTTAGTACGAGTAATTGAACAAGATGGGATTTGTCTTATGATTAATGCTAGCAGTTCCTTCAAAATCATAACGCACTTTTCTGCGGAGCACCAGTATGCTGCGATGAAGGCGGATGAAGCAGCATTCTGCAAGAGTTAGAACAAGTTATGAAACACTGCTACGCCACCCCCCCCCCTCTTTTTTCTTTTTTTTCGTCATAAAATTATGGAATTAGGCTTAGGGTATAACTTTTTGGCTCGGTGCGAGGCGTGCTTGACCCGACAAAGTAACAACGCCATCCACTCGTGTGCCCGGCGACGACACTAGATGTCTATTGCCGAGACGACGCAGCTTCAAAACAGAAAAATGTTTTCTGTCCACTACGGCAGGGTGCAAAAGAATGGAGTGAGCTGTGCAAATGCTTAAGCATGCAACCTGTGTTGTCTCCTTTTCACGCCAAGCGAGACACTAAAGTAACCTCGGACACCTATCAAAAAAGGGTCATGGGGCCAGCTTTGCTGCAATGACACGGGGAATGGTGGAAGCCTGTTGCCTACGCCTTGCGGGAGCTGATCGGCACTCAGAAAGGTACTCTCAAATCGAGAAATAAGCTATGGCTGTATTATTTGAATGTGAAAGCTTCTATCACTTTGTAAACAGATGAAAGATCGTTCTGGGAACCAATCACTGTCCACTAATAGCCATCGCTGAGAAGACGATTGGAGAAATGCCACCTTGACTGCAGCAGTTTTTTTTCTTCGCTTGCTCAAATACGATTTTAACCCGATTTTTATTTCAGAAAGAAAGCTAGTGCTGGCAGAGATGCTGTCTCGGGCTCTAGTTGACAAAACTGGCACAGATGAGGACAGCGAAGATGTGGCAGTGCATGCCGTAAGCATAGTTTCGTCACTCGCTAGTGAAGCCAGTCAAGCATAGTTGTTAAAAGAAACCAATAATGACAGTTCCTTGAAGGGCGTCGTCGAATCCATAAGAAGTAACCGAACAATAAATGGAGAGCCCAAAGCCTTTCTCAAGGAATTTACAGTAGTAAACGGCATACTGTTCAAAGACAGTATTACCGAGGAGTATCCGGCCAGAGATACTAAGGTACATGACGGGTACCTGAGGCTTAACATATGCAAGGCACGCGCTGGGCTGGTAGTTTTCTGGCCAGGCATAAATGCCGATATTCTGGCCAGGCATAAATGCCGATATTGAAAACGTTGTGAGCACATGTGCAGTTTGCAGAAAGTACTTCTATAAACAGCAAAGTGAGCCTCTTATGATTTGCCCTGTTTCAAAACACCGGGAGCTCCTATCTCTACCAATATGACACTCTGAAAAATTTTCTAGAAGTAAAATTGTTGCACGACAAGTCATCTGCTGCAGTAATTCACAAGTCGAGTGCAATGGTTGCAAGGTAAGCATTCCAATCGAGGTTTGTACTGACCAAGAGCCTCAACTCCCAAGTTGAGAATTCTAAACATTTGCAAGAAGTTATGAATTCGAACACATCATTTCAAGCCCTAGATTGCCACGCTCGAATGGCTTGACCGAAAAATGGTGTATGAGTCGTTAAAAGAATAGTGAAGAAAACAACTGAAGGAAAATGATTTTTGGCTCTCACAGATCCAGTCCCTTGAAGGATGGCCAATCCCTGGGTGAACTGCTTGAAGGTCAACGACTGCACACCCTACACCCTAATATTCGACTTCAAGGAGACAACAGGCCCATGGGTGAGAAAAGCATCAGCAGGCCACTCCAATAGTGACACCCCTTCCCCCTTTGCAGAGGGGGAAACAGTATGTGTCCAGGGAGACGAAGGGAAAACAAAGCAAGAGTAATCAGTCGCATGCGACATAAGTCTTAAGTCGTAAGATTAGGAAAAGGCAGTGTGATTCGACGAAACCGACAGCATCTGCTGGCAACGAGAGAGCCATTTAGTAGTATTTCCAAGGTGAATGCGTCCGATGAAGCGTCTGACAATGAGGACCGAGGCCGACGTCAGATGCCACAAGGACACACAAACATGGCAGCCCAGGTGCTTGGAAGACCTACGTGAGACAGAGGGCTCCTGGAGAGGCTAGTGTATGGCAAGAACTTAGCGGCTTACCGCTCATCCAATTTCTATTATGTTTTTGTTTAGTGTTTTCACTAACACAAAGGAAGGAAGATGTATCGATATGACAATCAAAGCCTGTGACGTTTCATTCAATGCTGCCACTTACCACCATGCACACTCTGTACTCTTTGAACACTCTTTCCCTTATTATGTTTAAATACAAGCACCCAATAAACCATGAACTCTTTTTACCGCTAGGAACTGGCCTGTACTTATCTTTCATAGGTACCCGACACGGCACAGGTTTTATGGCGCAAAGGCCATGAGTGGCCAAAGAGTGCCATGTCTTTTATCTGGTAATGGCTATGACCAATGTTTGCAAGGACAGGGTGTGCTATGGCTGTGAAGAGGCCTAAGATCGCATAATATAAAGAAGCATAAAATCTGTGTATAGACTATAAAATTATGGCAGTGATGCGCGATGCGATCGGTGGAAGAGCAATTAACTACAAGTGACAAAGATATGTAGAACAAGCAAGGGTTGGAACAGCACGAATGCTTCCTCCAGGCCTTTGAGGCCTAAAAGAAAGAAGGCAGGGGCTTTTTTGGTGTATTTACTGCAGCAACAACCTCTTCTTGGAGGTCGTGCTACGGATGGCCTTGGTATATAACATGAAAGCTATAGACTTCTTTTAAAAATGCAAACAATGACAAAGTTAAAAAGGCGGTTCCCTGCCTATCAGCACCGATGGGTAAAGAGGTATTCGTTCTAGATAGATTTATGGGAAGTGCTTCTTTCTGATGAGGTCTTACTACATTGGATGACAATGCGGAGAACAGTGACTGGTTAACCACGTCTGTCGCACATAAGTGGATCCCCACCGGACAAAAAGAATAAGTGCGCAGTGCAAGTGTGTCCGATTCTTAGCCTTGTGAGTGTAACTTCTGTGTGGCGTGATTTTGATAATGGCGGCCAGTTACCAAAATGGGGCTTGATAACGTGTAGTTTGTTTTGTGTTTGTTCATGAAACGAAAAAGCCACCAAAAGAAACAGCTACCCATTTGTGGCATGAGGAAATCCACACGATTTCTCAGAAAGAATAGCCTTAGTTGGCGAAAAAATTCGTCGTGGTGTGGGGTTCGAACCCAGGACCAACGCCTTTCCAGGGAGACCACTGTGCCAAATGAGCTAACCAGGAAGCTACTAACTGAGAGCGCAAGGGCGAATTTATTGACAACTTAAAGCGCATAGACACAAGTATTGCAAATGAGTTCTCAGGAAACCCACAAGGTGCCAGAAGGGTTAAGAAAAAGAAAGAAGAAAACCACCTGTTTGTGGCACGAAGCCACAAGGAAATGCATGGATTTCTCAGAGTTCATGTGGATTCCCTTGTGGCTTCGTGCTACAAACAAGTCATTATCTTCTTTCCCTTCCTTAACACATCCGACACCTAGCTGGCTTCCACAGAACTCATTTGCAATGTTTGTCTATCCTATTAGGTCTGCCTATAAGCTCCGGGCTTTCGTCTGAGGAAAGGTTTTATATCAAGCGTGGGAAAGCTATTAATGTATTGGGACTGTTTTCATAGACAGATACAGCTAGCTGGTTTGCCAGGACATTTCCTTATATCTCGCGGTGCCCACGCACCAACCACACAACATATTTTTTTTGAGTGTGCACACTGTGCACAAAGGTGAATAGAGTGAGGCTAGGGCAGGATTTTTGTCTTTTCAGAGTTTTAAGGGCTTTTACCATGCTCAGGGGGTCTGTGTAGGTTACTGCACTTTGCAAAGAATTTAGTTGTTTGCTGTGTTTTACAGCCACAAGTATGGCATAAGCTTCTGCTTTGAAAATGCTGGTGTTAGGGCACATAGTGCCGATATCTGACAAATATGGGCCGACCGCTACGTAGGAAACAGAAGTATTAGTCTTTGAAGCATGAGTAAATAACTCTGGATATGAATATTTATGCTGAAGTTCGAGGAAATATGTTTAAATGTGTGCAATTGGTGTATGCTTAGTAACTTCTACAAATGATGGATCGCAATCTATGAGCTCCCACTGCCATGGCGGGACGTATGCAGTGGTAGGAGCCGAAAGGTGTTCCAAGAAGTGGCACGCATATTCCTTAAGCTAGGCTCCGCACACGAAGTGCGTAGGGCCGTCTAATGGCAGGGCAGTTATGAAACAGAATGGAGCTGAAAAAATAAATCACTAACAATGAAGTGTATGGCGTGTTCGTTGTTCGTGTTCACCTTGAGGAAAACAGAAAGGAATATAGAAAAGTCACTGCATATAGAGTGCATATAGAGTAGTCACTGCATCTCTCTAGAGATGCAGTGACCACTCATTTGCTTGTACATGCAGGCTTTTTACAGGACTAGTGCGAAAAGCACCCGTAGAAAGGGGAACGCCTATATGGTAAATGGAGTCAAGCATCTTTAGGGTGCTTAGCGTCGCAGACTAATAGGTTACTGATCCATAGTCTAGGCGAGTGCAAATGAGGCTTTTATAAAGATTGAGAAGGCACTTTTTGTCACTACCCCATGTACAGTGATCCCACTGGGAACTGCTGACTTAGAGCAATTTTTGGAGCGGTAAAATATTAGTTTTTGGAGCACTTTGAAGCAGTAAAGTTTTAGTTTTGGGGGATATTGAAGCCGGCAATCTTGCAATTAGGAGCACCTTGTAGCAGTAGAATTTTAGTTTCGGAGCATTTTAAAACAGGCAATCTTGCTATTAGAAGCATTTACAGCAGTAAAATTATAGTTTTGGAGCAGGTAATCTTACTATTAGGAGCACTTTGGCATAGCTATATATATTCATAATGAAGCACTTCGGAAAAAAGAGTACCTCAAACACTTTATTATTAAATGAATGATGACCTAGAACAAAGGATCTTTTTAGATTGAAAAAAGGTTTCAAGAACTTTCGCGTCGTAATTCTTACCATCTTAGGTTTATTAATTGGGGAGAAAATATTGGTAATACATTTATAAATTTCATATTTCTGAATTTCAAGCTGAAGTTTCTGCACGTGGTACCATGAATTTCAATGTGTATTTTTTTTACTTTAGCGACATTCACTCAAAGTAATTTCCAGAAACTTAATATGTAAAGTCTAGAGCCATCGCAGAAGTCAGTTTACTTTGTACCTAAGAGCTATGTAGGACCTAGTAAAAAACGTCAAAATTTTTAAAGTCACGGCAATTTATGCGTTAATGCAACTATGTGAAGCCACCCGAATTTTCTTTTTGCACGTTTTCTTGCTTACCGAGAGATACTTTGTGGCAAGCATGGTGATTTTGGTATTGTGAAAGCGTAAGTTACTAATGTGGAATCTCGTTAATTCGAACACGATGATGATGATCTCGTTAATTTGAACACGATGATGATGATGATGTGAAGGGCTTAATGGCGCAAGGGCCAATTGGTGGCCAAAAAGCGCCATTTCAGTGACTGAATATGTGGACAATGATATGGTGCGTGGCTGTATAGGGGCCTTAAAATTCCTCGCACCAATGCGGGTAAAAACATAACTAATAAAATCATGGCAATGGCGTGATATGGATAGTAAAAATGGGTGACAAAAGGTATCGATAATAAAGGCATGTGTAAAAATATTTGGCACTAGCACAAATGCCTCATCAGCGCCCTTGTGTCCAAGGGCCGAGAGGCAAGTGCTTCTTAATGTAGCCACTGCAGCAGCAACCTCTCTTGAGAGGTCATGCTACACAATGCCTGGGTATATTACATGGTAAAAACCGACATCTCTTAAAAAAGCTAGCAGTGATTTATGGGTGAAAAGTAGTTCCCTACCGACAAACGTTGCGGGGTGTAATGGTATATATTGTCGGTAGGGTAATAGAAAGTGTTGTCTTCTTAGAGTCTAATTGTTTACACTGGATTAAAACGTGAAGAACTGTTAATGCCTCACCACATCTGTCACACAATGGTGAATCGCCATTGGACAAAAGATATGAGTGCGTTGTGTATGTGTGTCCTATCCTGAGCCTTGTTAGTGTTACCTCTGTTAGACGTGATTTTGATACTGGTGGACAATGGCCAAGGTGTGGTTTGATAACATGTAGCTTGTTTTGTGTGTGTCTATCCCACTTAATCTGCAGTAGTCCTTGAGCTTTCGTTTGAGAGAGGGCTTAAGGTCAAGGGGCGGGATCGATATGGGTGTAGTGGCACTGATTTTGTGGACGGATGCAGCAAGCTGATCCACCATCACGTTGCCTTATATCTCACGGTGCCCTGGCACCCAGCACACTACAACATGTTGTTTGAGTGTGTAGAGTGTGGATAAAATAGAGTAAAGTGAGACGAGGACAGGGTTTTTTCGTTCTTTAAGATTGTGCAGAGCCGTAACCACACTGAGGGAGTCCGTATAAATTACTGCTTTTTGTATTTGTGATTGCTTGATGTGTTTAGCCGCCACAAGTATCGCGTGAGCTTCCCCTGTGAAGGTACTTGTGCCTGGATGTAGAGGGCCAGCATCCGAAAAGGATGGGCCGACAGCAGCGTAGGACACAGAGGAGTTAAGACTTGGAGACATCTGTAAAGAACTCAGGACGTGTGTATTTTTGTTGAAGTTCCAGGAAGTAGTTTCGCATAGCCCCGCTGCGGTGGTCTAGTGGCTAAGGTACTCGGCTGCGGGATCGAATCCCGGCTGCGGCGGCTGCATTTCCGATGGAGGTGGAAGTGTTGTAGGCCCGTGTGCTCAGATTTGGGTGCACGTCAAAGAACCCCAGGTGGTCGAAATTTCCGGAGCCCTCCACTACGGCATCTCTCATAATCATATGGTGGTTTTGGGACGTTAAACCCCACATATCAATCAATCAATCAATCAAGTAGTTTCGGATATGGGCAATAGGTGCATGTTTTGTAACTTCTAGGAAAGACACATCGCAGTCTATAATCTGCCACTGCCACGGTGGCGGGTATACTTCAGGAGCTACTAAACTGTGTTCAAGTGACACTCCAGTGTCCTCAGCTAGACCTTTCAGGCGAACTGAGAAGGGCTGCCTCATCGAAGGCCTGTTTTGAAACAGAATACAGCTCGACAAATCATTATTAGTGGAGTATGAGGGGTGCTTCTTGTCTGCTTTCACTTTAAGAAAATATACAAAGGATATATAAGTTCTTTGTAGATGAAACGACCATTCATTTGACTCAACATAAAGGCTTTCTACAGGGCTGGTGCGAAAAGCACCCGTAGAAAAGCGGATGCCCAAATGGTGCATAGGATCCAGCATCTTCAAAGCACTTTGAGTCGCAGACTGATAAACAACGGCCCTATAATCTAAGCGGGTGTGAATGAGGCTTCTATACAGGTTCATGAGACATTGCTTGTCACTACCCCACGTAGTACGTGACAACACCTTTATAACATTCATGGCTTTTAAACATTTTGTTTTTAAATACTTGATGTGTGGTACCAAGGTCAACTTGTTGTCCAAGATTAAGCCTAAGAATTTATGCTCCCCATTGACAGACAGACGTTGACTGTTCATTTCAATGTCAGGTTCTGAGTGCACGCCTCTCTTTCGGGAGAACAAGACACACGTGCTTTTTTCTGGGTTCAGCCGAAATCCGTTTTTCTCTGCCCATTTGGAGATCTTGTTTAAACCTAACTGAACCTGCCGCTCACTCATTGCTAGGTTGCATGACTTAAAGCCAAGTTGCACGTCATCGACATATGTGGAATAGAACATGTTGCGGGGGATGGACAGGTGCAAGGAATTCATTCTAATAAAAAAGTGTACAACTAAGTACACCACCTTGCGGTACTCCCGTTTCTTGCACAAATGTTTGGGAGAGAATACTGTCCACTCGGACACAGAATTTCGGATTGGACAAGTAACTCTCGATTATGGAAAGCATTCTACCGCACACGCCCAGGTGACACAAGTCTCTTAATATGCCAAAACGCCATGTTGTGTCATAAGCCTTCTCGATATCGAGAAACACTGAGAGGAAGTATTGTTTGTGGACGAAAGCGTCTCGGATCTGTGCCTTGATACGCAACAGATGGTCGGTGGTGGATCTACCCTCTCGGAACCCACACTGGAACTGGTCAAGCAGATTGTGTGTTTCAAGAAAATGTAAAAGTCGGCGGTTTCTCATTTTTTCAAAAAGCTTACAAAGGCAGCTGGTTAGTGCAATGGGCCTATAACTTGAAACTGAGGAAGGGTACTTGCCCTGTTTCAAAATAGGGATAACAATAGCCTTTTTCCAGGAAGCAGAGATGGTGTCAGATAGCATTGTATAGAGAGAGTAAAGTTTTTCGCATTTTGAGCGGCAGGTTTTTCAACATTTTTCATACGTGACACCGTCGTAGCCTGGGGCAGAATTACTGCAAAAGTTTAGTGATGTTTGTAGCTCAGCTAAGTTGAAAGGTTGGTTGTATGCCTCGTGATTTATGCACTTTTATTCTAGTTTCTGTTTTTCTATCCTTGCTTTATATCTTTGGAAAGCTTCAGTATAGTGTGACGAGCTAGACACTTGCTCGTAGTGTGCACCGAGGATGTTCGTCTGATCTTCCAGGCTGTCAAACTGTGTGTTTACGAGTGAGAGCGAGTGTACTTGTCTTCCTGCTACCCTACGAACCATGTTCCAGACTTTAGCCTTTTGTGTATATAAATTCATTTCTGATAAAAACTTGTGCCAGCTTTCTCTTCTGGCCTGCCGACGCGTTCTCCTGCCTCGAGATTTTATTTTCTTAAAGCTCCCAAGGTTTTCCGCTGTCGGCGAGTTCCGCAGCAATCTCCATGCCCTGTTCTGTTCTGACACTCAGTGTTCCACCACGGGACGTGTCATTTGCCGGGCAGTCCAGATGTTTGTGGAATGCACTTGGCTGCTGCGTCAGTAAGACAAGCCATGAAGTACTGCACAGCTTCATCTATGCCTAATCCGTATATGTCAGTCCAACTTAAGTGAGTAATCTTTTGAAATTGTTCCCAGTTGGCTTTGTTTACTAGCCATTTGGGAACATGTGGAGGACATTCATATATTATTGGTGTACTGAAAACTAAAGGAAAATGGTCACTTCCATATGAATTATTTATGACTTTCCACTGAAGTAATGGTACAAGTGAAGGAGATGCGATACTGAGGTCTATGAAAGAGTAAGTTTTGTTGGCAAGATTATAGTATGCTGCCTCTTTCCTATTCAACAGACAAGCACCTGATAAAATGAGGAATTGTTCAATGAGACGACCTTGTGCATCACAGCCAGAGTCACCCCACAGACCATTGTGTGCGTTCAGGCCTCAAGGACCAGATAAGGTTCAGGTAGTTCGTCTATTAAAGACTGGAATTGAAGTTTTTCAAGACGGTGGTGCGGATGTATGTACAAAGAGCAGAGAGTGACAAGTTTGTTTAGAGTAACTGCTCGGACAGCCACCGCCTCGAGGTAAGTTTGAAGGGGTAATTGTGTACATGCTATACCTTGACTAACTATAACCACTACACCACCGGATGGTGGCATGGCATGATCTCTATCCTTTTGGAAGATTACCTAGTTACGTGAAAAGTTTGTGTTTGTTCGTTTTAAGTGTGTCTCTTGTACACATAGCACTCTAGGATTGTGTTCATGGAGGAGTTCTTGTAAGTCATCGAGGTTTCGAAGAAGGCCTCGGATGTTCCACTGTTATATTTCTATCTGCATAATAAAAGAAGAGATGCTGCTGTGTGTACAGAGAGTATCCTGTGTTAGAGTGAGCTTGTTAATTCAGGTGGCAGGACGGTCGTCCGGTCCTGTTATTGGTTTTTTATTTTTCTTGGCGCGCTCCAAGGAGACGCGCCGCTCTTTCGGTACCAAGGGTACCGTTGTATCCATTGCCTCCTCAGAGGCACTGAATGCCCGCACATGCGAGCTGGTGGTTCGGATTTTAGGCCTCGCCTGGTGAGGTGAGGCCTTGAGACCAGAGGACCCTGGAGTCTCCGGCCTCCATTCGCTAGGAGGCGGAGTAGACTGAACTACTACCGCCTTGGGGGCAGGCGCCACAGCCGATGGCTCGCTCTGCGCTGGCCGAAGGAGTGGCGAGGGCTGGTGCGGCGTTGCCCCCCTGACGCGCCGCATCAGCATATGTTGCGCTGTAAAATGGCGACACTCTTCGTCTTGCTTCTTTGAATGTGATATTTTCTTTACTTTTCAATGTGATGATTTCTTTTTCTTTTTTCCAAAATGAACAAGACCGTGAGTATGCGGCATGATTTCCGCCACAGTTCACACAGTGTGATGGTTCTTCGCAGTTGTCATGTGGCCTGACACTCTACATTGTGCACAAGTTTGGCGACCACAACAGGTTTGTGAGCCGTGGCCATACCTCTGGCATTTAAAACAACGACGTGGGTTAGGTATGATTGGTCTGATCGACGTCTTCGTGTACCCTTTTTGAATACTTTCTGGCAAATTAGTGGAAGCGAACGTGAGTATTAGGTGTTTTGTTGGTGTTACCTTGTTGTCTCTTCCGATGATGATCCTTTGTACATTGGTCACATTCTGACTTTTCCACCCCTCCAGAAGTTCCTCTTCGGTCAAGCTGAGCAAATCAGCATCAGATACCACTCCACGGGTTGTGTTCATAGATCTGTGTGGTGTTACAGTGATCGGAGTGTCACCAAAAGTTGAAAGATTCTGTAGCTTCTCAAACTGTTCTTTTTCTCGAACTTCAAGGAAGAGGTCTCCGCTGGCCGTTTTGGTAACTTTGTACCCGGCCCCAAGAGTTTCTGTGAGACACCTCGCTACTACAAAGGGGGATACAGTTCTGGCTTGCTTGCCACTTATCTCACTATGTATAACATGAAAATGGGGAAAGTTTTCATTTGATCGATTGAAAAAGCCTAAGTCTTTGGTGCGTACGCGCTTTAAGGCGGTATGATCACTTAACAAGAAAAACGCTCTATGCATGCCAGTTTAATTTTCTTCAGAAGAGTTGGCGGCCACCCACCACGGAGCCCAACGAGGGGATGCTACAAGTTTGCGGATGCTAAAACCAGCAGACGCCAGCCGTACAATGCTACTATAACCCAATGCACCTAAACCAAGGTAGACTATTTGCACAGGGTTAACCCTAGCCACCACGAAGTTTGGAAGTAAACGGAAGAGAGTAGAAGACAGGACAGATAAATAGTAAGAGATAAAGATGAAGATGTAGGGGGAGAGAGAGATAGGAAAAGGCGACTGCCGATTTCCCCTGGGTGGGTCAGCCCGGGGGTGCCGTCTACGTGAAGCCAGGGCCAAAGGGGTGTGTTGCCTCTTCCGGGGGGCCTTAAAGGTCCAAACACCCGGCGTCGGCTCAACCCCCAGGATCTCCTTTTCCCCGGACACAGCAAAGCCACGCACGGCTAGGCGTGGGAGGGAGTCGAAACTCCCCCGTTAGCTCGAGTCCGTGGTGTCGCTACACACCAAACGCCTACTTGCGCAGGCGCCCCTGCGGGGGTTAATTCGGACACACTTCATTCGAATTTCGGTTAACTAGAACTGACGCTGCTGTCCCATCAAAGCTTTGTGTATTCCTATGGGTGAAAACGCCCTGTAATTGAAACGCGCAAGCACTTGCAGCGGTTAATTTGAACATACCGCGCTCCGAAAATGCTCTCAACACCATGCCTAATCCGGCGGCGCCACCTCCGACACCTCAACGCTGCGCGCAAAGAAGAAAAAAAGAAAAGAAAAGAAAGGCTGGGGCGGAATGTTTGCTTTCTCTCAAGTGCATAGCTGCTAACCTGGCAACAGAGAATTCCATAAAATCCCCGATTGGGAAAGGGAGGGCGACGGTTACAGACTTTTTTTTAATTTGTAGCTGTGACAGATAATAGATTTGCCTTTAGCGACAAGCACAATCACATTTTGCCGCCATAAATCATATTGACGCACTGAATAATTTTTCCCAATTTTTGGCGCCAAAGGAAGAAAAAAAATACTGAGAAAATGGGGGGGGGGGGGGTGTCCCAAACGCAACCGCAAATATTGGCGCTGCGGTCTCATAATGGCTTGGAGTGGCCGAACAAATGAGGGTAGGGTTTTCCACTAAGGTGAGAGTTTATAAGGGGGAGCGCAAATGCTTCCAACCGAAATTTCACGTCATAAAAACAACTAGCAAAATCTATAAAGTTCAATAAAGTGGAATGCTGGGCCAGTTGGTAGAACATAATGTGGAAATATATTAGTGCACAAGGTAGAAGGAAAAGGCACTTGACAGGAAAGACGCAGATGTATTTCCGTCAAAACAACTCTTGTATGTCTTCCTGGGACACACGTTGATTTGATTGATATGTGGGGTTCAACGCCCCAAACCACCATATGAGTGCGCGAGACGCCGTAGTGGAGGGCTCCGGAAATTTGGACCACCTGTTGTTCTTTAACGTGCACCCAAATCTGAGCACACGGGCCTACAAGATTTCTGCCTCCATCGAAAATGCCACAGCCGGAATTCAATCCCGCGAAGTGCGGGTCAGCAGCCGAGTAGCTTAGCCACCAGACCACCGCGGCGGGGCAGGGGGTACACATGCAATGGACGGCACAGCCCAACTGGCTGCCGCGAAAGCCCGGGTCAAAGCTTTGGTTTTGCTTGCTACTAGATTCTTTGGACAGGAACGGCAAAATGATTCTAGCCTTTATATGTCTTTACCGCCTTTCATCCTACCGCTGCGTCAGCCATGTGCCCACGGAGCTCATAAATTGCTATCCCATCACCGCCACTACGGTTTTGTGCGTGTTATCAAACACGTACAAAACAGTGTTATCAAACACGCGCACTAATGTGTAACAAGAGCAGTACTATTTGCATGTGCCGTACTCTTGCTTATCATGACGAGCCATGTGACCTTTTCTGTGTAGTTATAAAGTTCGAAACACCGAGCAATAAAGCTCTTTCGTTCTGCCCCTTCTGCCGGCTACGTTCCGTTACTTCAGTGGCGACGAGGGTGGGACAATTCCAGAATGACAGCCAGGCCACCCGAGTACGACGACACGACCAGTAGCTGGAGCACTTACCGTGTCCGTTTGGAGGCCTTTTTTGAGGGCCATGGCATCACAGATACAGGAAAACGGCGCGTGCTTCTGGTATCGGCACTAAGTCACAGCATTGTTCGCATGATTCAGGGGCAGTGCCATTCAGAATGGGTGAACAGCATGAGCTATGACACCGTCGTACAGGTGCTGGACAACCACTTTTATCCCCAAGCTAATGAGATTACTGCGAGCTACGCTTTTTTCATGCGAAATCAAGCAGAAGGCGAAAAGGTACGAGACTACATCACTGCCTTGAGACGTCTCGCAACGGATTGCGATTTCGAGAAGTCTTTGAACCGCATGTTGCAGGATCGGATTGTCTGCGGAATCCGTGACGAACAACCTCGACGACACATGCTGTCACAAAGGACGTTGAATTTAGCGGAGGCAGATGCTTTTGCTCTAGCTGCAAAAACGGCGGAAACCAATGTGCGGGTATCCAAGAGAGGAGCTTCAACGACAACGGTGTTGCCAATTTTGTACTGAAGCACAGGATGAATCCGCAGAAATCCGGATAAAGATATGCACCCACGACCGAGTCGATTCAATGCTGGAGATGTGGCTCGAACCATGCCTCGGAAATGTGCAGGCACAAGAAAGCGACGTGCCACAAGTGTGGCAGGAAGGGACACCTGGTCAGAAGGTGTTGCAGCGGTCGCGGTAACCCCTCTGGAACGTACGCTGTGAAGGAGCTAGATGACAGTGAAAAAGAAATGCTCTACGCTTTGGTGGCTCACAGCTACAGTAGCAACGAATTCGTTCGACCATTCGAAAGGGATTCCATCTGGGAGGGCCAGAAACTGCGCATGCTGGTGGATACAGGGTCCACTATCAGCGTAATTCCAAAGAAGGTATTCGAGAACCATCAAGAACTGTGGCCGACACTGGAGAAGACTTCACTGCGCCTGACGTGGTTCCTGGGGCTGCGGTCGGTCCTTGGCCGAGTTGACTTTCGGTAACACGGAAGTGGAGAGCTTGCTAGTTGTAGTGGATTGTAAAGGGCCTCTGCTGTGCGGCCGCATTACCATCCAAGCCTTCCGGAATGCTGGCATGGGGCTACTAGAAGAATGTGCGCCGGACAACGTAAATACGGTTCGATGTGACGCAGCCACAGTGAAACTTGTGGCGGAAATTCCGGAAATTTTTGAGCAGAGGTTGGGTTGTTGCAAGGGGCCGCCTGTGAAGCTACACAAAAAAAGCTGCTGTACCACGCTTTTGCAAAGATCGACCAGTGCCATTCGCGCTTCGAGATAAGTATCGGCAGAAATCGACCGCCAAGTACAGGAAGGAGTGCTTTCACCAGTGGGAGTATCAGAGTGGGCTACGCCTGTCGTGCCATTAGTGAAACATTACGGGGATATAAGGTTGTGCGGGGATTTCAAATTGACCATGAATCCGGCAACACATTTGCAACACTATCCGCTGCCGTAAATTGAGGACATTTCACATCTCTGTACCGGGGCGAGGTGTTCACCACTTTGGATTTACGGCACGCCTATAACCAACTTCCACTGGACGAAGAGGCACGAAAAATGGCTGTGTTGAACACACACAAGGAGGTGTTTGCATATAACCACCTCGCTTTCGGCATCTCATTTGCTCCGGCTTTGTTCCAGCGCCGCCTCGAGTCCATTCTGCAAGGCCTGCCTCGCCTCAAGGTGTACATGGATGACATCATCATAGCCGAAAAGCAGAACGACGACACCACTGTGCGGCGAGTGGCTACGGGACAATGGACTCAAGTTGAACCTTGACAAATGCAGGTTTTGCGAGAAGCAAGTATCGTTCTTAGGCCACAAGATCAACGCAACGGGTCTCCACCCCCCTGATAATATGGAAGCCATCACCGCGGCACCAGGGCCAGAGACGGTGAGAGCCAGCTGAAATCATTTTTGGGACTGATTACATATTACGCGAAGTTTTCGCCTAACCTTGCCACCACGTTGGATCCACTTTATCGGCAGCTGGCTAAAGCAGTGTGATGGCAATGGAGAGCCGAACACGAGGAAGCCTTCAAGACAGCCAAGTGCGCTATGGTGGAAGCGGAACTTCTTGTACACTACGATCTTGAAAAGCCGTTGCGGCTTGAATGCGATGCTTCACTGGTTCGGGTCGGCGCGGTGCTGTCTCACCGTATTGTGAACCGAGATTATCCCATATTTTTCCGCTCGAGAACCCTGACAGCTGCTGAGCAAAATTATTCGCAATGAGAGAAAGAAGCATTGGCCTTGGTGTTCAGCCTTATCAAGTTTCAAGATTACTTGTTGGCTAAGCATTTCACTCAGATGACAGATCACAAGCCACTGACGAAACTGTTTCACCCGGAGAAAGCGATTCCGCGTATGGCAGCTACGAGAATTCAACGGTGGGCATTGCTATTCTCGGCTTACTGATATGACCTCGATCGCCGGCCAGGACAGCTAAATGCGAACGCAGACGCTCTCAGTCGTCTACCATTGCCGTGCTGGGAGGATCGAGGAGGGCAAGAACCCATGGAATATGTGCTCTACACACGAGGCATGAATTCTACGCCACTTTCTGCTGAGCAATTAGTGAACCCGAACCGTACGGACAATTCGCTTCAACAGATCAGGGCATGGATAACGCACGGCAGGCCACGGCTCTTATCTACAGCACAGCAACACCTTACGCCCTACTTTTCTCGCCATGGCGAGCTCCCAGCCAGTCATGATCTGATTTACTTACTGGGGCCATCGAGTAGTGTAGCCAGATGCGGCGCGACGGTGCATGCTAAGGGAACTGCATGACAGTCACCCCAGTATCAGCGCGATGAAGCGCACAGCGCATGCACTTTTTTGGTATCCCGAATTAGACAGGGACATCGAACTGTTGGTTCAAAGTTGCCTACAGTGTATACAGTCCTGGCCCATGCCTGCCGCAGAAGTTCCATCTCTTTGGCCGGCGAGCAACAAGCCATGGTACAGGTTGCACATGGATTTTGCGGGCTCCATTAATGGCTACCACGTTTTTGTGTTGGTGGACGTTGAGACTAAATGAATTGAGGCCATACCTTTGAAGACCGCCACGGCGGAGGCCACCATTCACGTACTGCAAGGTATTTTCGCACGTTTTGGCCTATCGTACTGTTTAGTATCAGGTAACAGACCACAGTTTTCAAGTGCCACTATGTCAAGATTCTTGCAGGAAAACTACGTGAAACATGTGAGAACAGCCCCATACTATTCACAGTCAAATGGGTTGGCGGAATGGGCCGTGCGGACCATAAAGGAAGGGCTTTGAAAGAATCCAACAGGTACGTTGTAGGAATGACTGATGAAGTTCTTATTACGTTACAAAACGACCCCTTTGGAAGAAGGAAAATCACCAGCAGAACTACTGTTGGGCTTTCGTCCCCAAACCAAGCTGACGGCCTCACTCACAGACAAAAAGGTGGCCGGAAATGATGGTTCTGGCGAACCTCTACGAGCAAAAGCCCTAACGCGGTTCTATCCAAGAAGGCGTGTATGGTCGCGCCAGTATCAGTCTGGTCAGAGATGATTGCCGGCGACAGTAGTGTCCACGTCGGGAGCACGCATGGTTACACTAGAAACACCGGAGAGACCACAGCGGCGCCACGTAGATCAACTCCGGCCGCGCCTGGACTCGGGGTCATCACCCAACAAGCGGAGCCAAGTCAACGATGAAGCTCAGTGTTCTCCCAAGCAGGCAGACGCTCGTCAAGATACGGGCGTACGAGAAGTCAACTCTCAAACCGAAGACCGACAACCGCTATCACGTTCGACTCGCCAGCGGAAACCACCAGATCGTCTCGCCTACTCTAGCTTAGGGGGGATGGATGCAGTGTTATCAAACACGCGCATTGATGTATAACAAGAGTAGTAATGTTTGCATGTGCCACACTCTTCCTTATTATAACGAGCCGTGTGACCTTTTCTGTGTAGTTATAAAGCCCGTAACACCGAGCAATAAAGCTCTTTCGTTCTGCCTCTTCTGCCAGCTACGTTTCGTTACTTCAGTCTTTACCGCCTTTCATCCTACCGCTGCGTCAGCCATGTGCCCTCGGAGCTCATAGATCGCTATCTGCGTGGTGGTTTGCGGCAAATGGTAGTTTTGTTTCCAATCTACGTACCTTCAAAACTTCGTTTATGTCACCTATGGTCGCAACTGCTACGGTTTTTTCGACAGAGTTTGCGGAAAGCAGCCTTGCTTTGACTAGTCGAACGTTGGCCGCACCCACACTTTAGGAGTTCTGTCAGTAACGTCATCACCATACATGATCGTGTCGAACGACCGCGGTTCGGTCCACAGCGGTTGTAGCAACGACAACCACACACACTGTGGAAGACAGTGCGTGTGCTCGTCGCACGCATGCTTCCGAAGCTTGGAGCGCGCTGCTCTCAATCGGCCTTTGTTCGATGGTTTCGGTACTAAAGTTCATATTACACGCCGCGACTAGAAAAAGTGTTCGGAACATTCGAATATTGGCCCAATAGACACATGAATTTGGCTGGGGAATTTCACGAATTCGTATCTGTCGCGGTTTCGCAGCACTGGGACTCTATTGTAAGTTTAGATGAACGCATCTCAAATTCATTTTTAATGTAGTGGGCTCGCAAAAAAGCCCGAAACGGACTGGCCTGCATTTCTGTCAATGCGGCCAGATCTCCCACACACATTTCGATTTTCGGGAGATTTTCATGGCGACCTTACGTATGGAAAAAGCGGTCGCAATCCAAGAGTACCCTGGACAATGCGGGAGACTTCGCAAGTATATGATGATGATAACACCAATACATATAGTTCTCTCCTGATGGCGGAATATAGCACAACGCCGTTTTTGTGACCTTCGCGAACAGCTACAGCAATGCGCCGTAACCAGTCGCGGAAGACTCTCCATTCTACTAATTTTATTTTTTTATCGAAAGTGAAATATTTTTGTAAATTTCAGGCGAGAGTCGTGAAATCGCACGCATGATCGCAATTCGTACATATTATGGGAAAATGGGAAGAGTTGGCAGGTATGCAAATGCTGATCTGGGACACGCCTGTGCCACGCTTCTCCCTTCTCAGTCCCTGCCAGGAGACCCTTCTCCTTTCAACGCAGCGCGTGGTGAGAGAGGGAAAAAATATGTTGCGGAGTGGTGGTGGTAGTTGTTAGAAAAAGAAAGAGGAAGAAAGGCGCCCAATTTCTGCAGCCCGGTAGGGACACGGCGCAGCGCCTCTGCGGAGTGTTGGTTCTCTCAAATGCCGATCTGCGACGTGCCGGTGCCACGCCTCCCCCTTTCCTGTCCCTGAAACGTAAAGATCCTTCTTCCAGAAGAAAAAAAAAGCTGCCGTGAAGTGTTGCTTATCTCTCAAATGCCGATCTACTTATCTCTGCATGGAAACGCTCCCCCTTTCTCGTCACGTGCTGGCCATGCTGCAGCTGCAGCGCAGAGCGTAGCAGCGGAGATGCAGTCGTCGTCTTAACACCTAGTATACAGGCCAACACCTAGTTGTTATAGGCCTTTTCGCAGGAAGGTAAAGAATTCTCTCATTAGACTCAACCACTGTATCCGGTAATTGAAACATTATTTATAGTTATTCAAATACTTCGACAAGTACAGTGTCTAGCGACATAACGATTTCTGATGTTGTGCCGGAAGCCGCATAAAAATGCCCAGCGAGCCGCATGTGGCCTGCGGGCCACAGGTTGCGGACCCCCGAGATGGATGGTTTGGTGCACTTTGGCGCAGTTGCCCCATAAGTGGGATCCCTGCACGTAGTTCGAGGGAACACTCTCAGAATATTCATGGCTTTAAGACAGTTGTTTTTATTATTCTTGATGTGGGGTATGAAGGTTAGTTTTGTGTCTAGCATTAGGCTAGGAATGTACGCTCAGTCTTTACAAAAAGGCGGTCCCCATGAAGGTCAATGTCAGAGTCTGGGTAAAGATGCCTCTTTCTGAAGAACAGGACGCAAGTGATCTTTTGTGTGTTCAGTTTAAACCCATGTTCGTATGCCTATTTCGATATTTTGTTGAAACCTAATTGGACCTGGTGTTCGCACAATGAGAAGTTGCACGATTTAAAAACAACCTATACATCGTCAACATATGTGTAGTAAAACATGGTGCATGAGATGGCGAGGTGCAAGTAGTTCATTTTGACTATAAAAAGCGTACAACCCAATACACCTCTTTGTGGCTCTTTTATTTCTTGGACAAATGTACGAGACAAAATTTTTGCTTGAACAAGGAATGTCCTATTAGACAGGAAGCTTTCGATTATTGAAAACATTCCATCTCGCACACCTAAATGTGACAGGTCTCAGAATATGCCAAAGCGCCACAGTGTCATAGTCCCTTTCATATTGAGGAACAAAGAAAAGAATCACCGCATATCCACGAAGTGAATGATAATAAGTGGGGTGAAGCGTCCATCCGTCCGTGCCTGGTTCCATTCGTGCGTCCGTACATGCGTCTGCTTGTCCATCCATCCGTCCGTCCGTTCGTCTAGTAAACACTAAGTGCCACCATTTTGCATCTTTTCATCATATATTCATCATATAGAAGTACCGCCATCCAGCGGACATTCTAAGGACTAAACGAGACGTGGCTACTACGGTGCCAACTTGGAACATTCGACCCACAGGGAAAGGAGCTTTGCCCCTAAAATTGTTTGAAAGCATCCCGAATTTGTGCCTTGATATGAACAAGGTAGTCATTAGTGGACTTGACCTCTCGAAACCTGCACTGAGATGAATCGAGTAGACTATTTGTTTTAAGGAAGTGCATCAGTTGTCTGTTTTTCATCTTTCGAAAACCTTGCAAACACAGCTGGTTAGCTCAATTGGTCTGTAGCTTGACATTGAAGATGGGTCCTTGCCCTGCTTAAGAATCAGAACAATGATGGCTTCTTTCTAGGCTGAAGGGATCTCACCGGAAAACCAAATGACATGTACAAGGAAAGAGGTGCTTTTTGGGTTTCAGGGGGAAGATGTTTAAGCATTTCGTATACTATGTGGCAAGAGCCTGGAGTGGTTTTGTTACAGCAGTTTAGCGATACTTGTAGCTCACCTAAGACGAAAGGTTTATTGTATGCCTCAGTGTTTAGGGATTGGCATTGTATTTCTTGTTTTTCTATACTTGTTTTGTATACTTGGAACGCTTCAGTGTAATGGGATGAACTAGAGACCTGTTCGAAGTGTGCGCTGAGGGAGTTTGCCTGCTCTTTCAACTTGTTGTCGTGTGTGTTAACTAAAGAAAGCGAATGTGCTTCTCGACCTGCTGCCCTACTAACCATGCTCCAGACTCGACTCGTGTATACGAGTTGCTGCCAGATAAAAACTTCTGCCAGCTCTCCCTTTTGGCCTGTTGACGCGTTCTCCTGTCTTGAGAATTGATGTTTTTTAAAATTGATGAGATTCTCGGTGGTGGGTGATTTTCGAAGCAGCCTCCATGCCTTGTTGTGCTGTTTGAGTGCATTTCAAAACTCACTGTTCTGCCAGGGGCTGTGTCGTTTTTCGTGCACTCCAGTTGTTTGTGGGATGCATTTAGTTGCAACATCAGTCAAAAATGCAGTAAATGGCTAAAGGAGCAAGCAAACGACTTTGGCCAAAGCACTGGGTTTCTCAGAAGTGTTTGGATCCAGAATTGTATGCTTGCGCACATTACAGACATTATTCATCATATAGTACATTTACCCGTGTACACAACGCGAACTTGACAAGGAATAGCAAATGGTAAGATTACGGAATACACTCATACCTCGTTATAACGTAACGGGATATAACGAAATAATATAACAAAGTAAATGAAATTCCCCTTGAAAGCCATGCATTCTAAACCTCATTGTAACGAAGTAAAATTGACCGGTAAATGGATATAACGAACTAAATTATTCTATCAAGTAGTGTACCAAAAAAAATCGATTGTAGTGTGTTAAGTATATCTATTTCTGCAGAGTTTGACGCTCGTCGGCGTGGCTCTTTCAAAAACTCCCGCGCCGACCTTACAGCCATACCCCATGTGGCTGAGAGAGCCGTCCTCTTCACACAGCCAGCGGAGAGAATTGAGGAAGCACTCAGCAGACCACATGAACGAGAAGCGTCGCCGCGGTGCGAAGCGATTTCCCTCTCACTTGTAAACAACTGCGTCTCCGCTGCTACCCTCCGCACTGAGACAGGAGGACTCTCCGCGACGGCTTTCTTTTTTTTCTCTCTCTCTCCACGAGCGGCCTAGAAACAAGAAGGGTCTCTACGAGCAGAGACGAAAAAGGGAGAAGCGTGGCACAGGCGAGTCGCAGATCGGCATTTGAGAGAGAGCAAACAATCCGCCATGGTCTTTTCTTTAATTTTCTTCTTTTCCTTCGAGCGCAGTGTTGAGAGGTGCCGCCGCAGGATTGGGCATGGTGCTGAGAGCATTTTTGGAGTGCGGTATGTTCGAATTAACCGTTTCAAGTGCTTGCGCGTTTGAATTACAGGGCGTTTTCGCTCAATGGAATACAGATAGCTTTGACAGGACCTCACCGCGAGTTCGAATTAAGCGTATTCGAATGAGATTCGACTGTGTTTATTTTCCGTCGCACCCGTGGTCGCGTAGCGGTACATCGGGCCGCGAAGCGGTTTCCTTCTTTGCATGCTTATAGGTGTGCGCCCATCTGAGCATACATTGCCATAAACTGTTACAATCGATATAACAAAATAATGAATATAACAAAATAATTGTGGCTCCCCTTCAACTTTGTTATAACGAGGTTTGAGTATATATGACTTTGCTGCATGTATGCTAGAACCGCATATATCAGTCCAACTTAAATTCGTAATCTTATAAAACTGGTCCCAATTGGCTTTTTCTGTGAGCCATTTGGGAATCTGTGCATGACAATCGTTTAATAGTGGTGTACTCAAAACTACCAGAAGGTGGTCACTTCGGTAGAGATTATTGACGGCTTTCCAGTGGTGAAGGAGTAGAAGTGATGGAGAGCCAATGCTCAGGTCTATTGATGAGAAGGTATTGTTTGAGAGGCTATAATACGTTGGCTCTTGCTGATTCAGGAAAAAGAAAAATAACTGCTCAATTAGATGACCTCGTCATCATAGCCGGAGTCCCGCCATAGACTCCTGTATGCATTGAAGTGTCCAAGGAGAAGATACGGTTAGGAAAATTCGTCAATTAATGATTGGAGTTCTTGTTCACAGAGTTGGTGGAGAGGAAGTATGTAAATAGAGCAAACTGTGACCAATGCGTTCAAGACAACGGCCCGAACAGCCACTGCCTCAAGAGAGGTCTGAAGCGGTAAATGTGTACAGGACATTCCTTGATTAACTAAAGTAAAAATGCCACCGGATGATGTGACAGCATCTCGTGGCATTAGTTCAGAGTCCAGAGTCCGGCAGACTCAGAAATCTGCTGGCCCTTTTTAGCAGGAGGCAGAGCAGTACAGGTTGAGCCAGCCGAGTGCGCTGCTGGTGCGACAAGGGTAACACTCTGTGTGTATCTCCCGGGTGCTGAAAAACATGGCTTGGCAACCCGATACGCCACGCCGGTGAAAGAAGGATCAGACTGGTTTATAACGGAGAACTGTTGATAAGCCTCTTGGTATGATAGGTTAAATTTGACCTTGAGATTTGTTTCGCTTTTTTTCATGTAGAGCATGATCAGGAGTAAGCAGGATGATCTCCTTCACAGTTAGCACAACGAGCTTCTGAACTGCAGGTGTCGCATGCATATTCACAAAATGCACACTTTGCGCACCTTGCGTGCCCTCTGGGCAACTGGGATCCGTGTCCAAAGCGCTGGCACTTGAAACATCAGGGAGGATTCGGTACATAAGGGCTGACACGAAGCTTACATTAACAAGTTATAATAGAGTCGGGAAGGTTGCTTGTTTCGAAGGCAATTATGATGTGCTTTGTTGTGATCTGTTTATCATTTTGCCTTATTGTTATTATTCGTAATTTCACTATATTCTATTTCTGCCAACCTTCGAGCAATTCACTTTCAAATAGCTTGAGGAGGTCATCGTCAGAGATGACAATGCACACTGTGTTCATTGACCTAGTGGGCCCACTGATACTTGGATGTTACCAAATGCTATGAACTTTGAGAGCTTGTTGTACTGGGTCTTGTCATGAACTTCTAGAAGGAGATCCCTACAACCCATTTTTGCTTACTTATAGCCTGGGCCAATTTCCTCTGTGAAAGTTTGAGACAATGAATGGTGAAATCGATCTCATTTGATTATTATGTGGGGATTAACATCCCAAAACCACCATATGACACGAGCCATACGACACACCATGTGACACATAAGACACGGACCTACAGCATTTTCCCCTTTATTGAAAATACAGCCGCCACAGCCAAGATTCCATCCCGCGACCTGCGGCTGAGCAGGAACGGTGGAATCGATCTGAATGTTTTGTGTCCATTTTGGTTGCGAATAACGCAGAACTTAGGGATGATGCATTTTGTCTCTGCAAAAATGAAGCTTTCATCGGGGTGCCACTTTTTCTGGCGGCGATCAGGGAGTGCGGGAAAAGGGTTTTCCACCAGAGGCATTTAAAGTTCGCGGCGATGGTGGCCACTCACCACCGAGCTTAACAAAGGGACGCTACAAGGTTGAATAACAAACAATTGGATGATGATGATCAAAACTTTCTTTCTCCCAAAAGAGGAGACCGGTTCAGAGGTCAGTTACGCTGCTTAGAGGTCATGTGCATTGAAGGCCGTGGTGTTTCAAGGGATCCCTGCTGACCTCCTCTAAGCAAACACTTGTAATCACTAGCCATGCATCGCCGCTATAAGCAAATACAGTACAGTGAAATACCATTATAACAAACCTTAAATTAACGACTTTTTCAGATTAATAAATATTTCGAAAGCCCCCTCCCATTACTATGAGTTTCAGAGCAACGAATGTTTCAGAATAACAAATATGTCCAACAATCTTAATAGCACTTCAAGATAAAAAATTACTAGCAGCGATCTACCTTACTTACTCGAATGATCTTCGCACTTTCATCACGCAAAACCGATTAAAAGTTAGAGGGGTGCAAAAATTACACGGTGAAAGTTTTCTGCGAAAACGTACAGAGCAAAAAAGAAGTGGTCACAAATCAGGATTCTCACGCCAGCAACTACAAATTTTTAAGCACTGATCGAGACTTACCTTAACATTAGAACCACAGGTTCAACACAAAGCAATTTATTTGCAGACAATAAAGCCACTGTCCACTGTTTCAAGGGTCTTCGTGTGGAGACCCTTGACATAATAAAGAAGTTCCGCCTCAAGCTGGGGATATTTTGCACTCAGGCCCACGGAAAATCCAATGCGTGTTGGTGGCCACCAGCTTCTTGTGCTGCCGTCGCCAGTAGCGAACAAAAAACTAGCCGACTCCGAATTGCCTGCCGGCAACCCTATCGTTGTTTTGTGAATGGTGAACCACTTTCAACCTAAAAGACGCCATGTAGCTTCCGTATCAACACATTGCGTTACCACACGCTGCACGGACTTTTACTCAACGTTACTAGATCCTGCCAGTTCTCAAACTGCAGAGCTCCGCCTGACGCCATTCCGTTGCGCTCCGCGTGGGGGTGAGCGCGACGGAGTTTGCCCGGCAAGTTGCGGAAAGCCGCAATAGACACGGACAGCCGGACGACCGTTGTGAACAGCCCGCTGCAGTGTGCCTGGTAACGTTTGCGCAAGTACCCGCAGTTGTCTGTGGACGTGCTTGCAAGTGCATGAACCATGCCACGCTATTTCGCGCCCGGGTGTAAAAGCGGGTACGATTCAGTTTTGCTTTCAGGGAACCAAATGTCATGCTCGTTTCTGTGGAAGACACATTAAAGACCGTAAGAGAAGCTCACAGGTTAAAAAGAGCTAGCTTGCGCACGAAGATTGAAGCTGGGCTACTGGAAATGAGATCATTGCCATATTTATTACTCGTTACTAAATGAGTGTTGAGCACAGCTACATTGAAGGTTCACCAGACGGCAGCCTTGTGTACTAAATCTACATATGTTGTACACAAAATGACCAAGCATGAAGAGTGCCACTTGTGTCTACAGGACGTCGGTCAGTTCAGAAGCTCCTGTCATTGGCTCTAATGCATACTTAGCTACATACCGGAGCTTCAAAGAAGGAAGCCTTAGGCGCCCCAGCATTAAAATGTTACACTTCATGCAAGTTCCACATGAATCTATTTCATTTTCTCTTGATAAGGAAGGTCTTTGTGCAGACGAGCTGTTTTGGAGGGTCTTGGACGGGTCGGATGAGTGCGATGTGACGAGGCTGGGTTGCGATCAGCGCAAGCCCATGTTCACGTGTCAGGTCCTCTATTTTTTCATCGTGACGTGATTGCATTTTTACGCCAGGGACGTCAGCCGATGCCTTCAAACCCTCGAGAAAGTTGCCATCGCCACCAAGAAAGCTCGCCTATTGTGAAACCGCTGAACATTTGCATTGTGTGCGTGTGTCTTCGGCCTCGGCAATAAATGCATTTCGCAGCACCGAGAATAAAAGGTGCTCTTTTTTCCTCAGTTTTTGTTTGCAGTAACGAATGTCCGCAAACATTGGCCAATTGTTTGCGGGCAGCTTTGCCGCTATAGCTTTGCTTCTCATTCCCTCCCCTCATATATATATATATATATATATATATATATATATATATATATATATATTGCAGGGAATAAATTCTTGGACGCCGGTAAATAGTATGAATAAAAAGAAGACACACGTCGAAAAACGAAAAGGTTTCTTTACGTTTCGGCCGTGGGACCGGCCTTCGTCAGAATAATTCTGACGAAGGCCGGTCCCACGGCCAAAACGTAAAGAAACCTTTTCGTTTTTCGACGTGTGTCTTCTTTTTATTCATATATATATATATATATATATATATATATATATATACATATATATATATATATATATATATATATATATATATATATATATTGTCGCAGTACAACGCGAACAAAGCACAAGTACGCCTTGAGGCAGCAAAAGCAGCGTGTTCTCAACGGCTGATTCACAAGATCTTCTTCGTTCTCGCGTCAAGCCAGAGGCCCACTACCTGGTGTCTGCTAAATCCCCCCATCATCGTTTTTGTCCACATGTAGACACGGGTCATTTGCCTCCCTCTCAAATAGCATCGACCCGATGCGAAGTCAATAATGCAGTTTTTGTTAAAATATAAGTCTCACGCAATCACTCGCTCACGTAAGGCTTCATGCGCACTACGTGAACGAGTTCAGGATGGTGCTGGCGACGATTGGTACTACACGAATTGTCGGGAACAACTTCGTAAGTGACGTCACTTAGTTGTTGTAGCACTCGGTATGGCCCAAAGTATCTTCTTAAGAGCTTTTCTGATAGTCCTCGTTTCCGTACGGGTGTCCAAATCCATACTTTGTCGCCAGTTTGATAGACAACTGCTCTGCGGTGAGCATTGTAGCGGCCTGCATCGTACTCTTGCTGCTGGCGGATCCGTAATCGTGCCAGTTGTCTAGCTTCTTCCGCGCGTTCCGTAAACGTGTTGGCGTCTGGGTCGATGTCGTCACTTTCGTGCAGCAGCATCGCATCTAACATAGTTCGTACTTGTCGTCCATGAACGAGGCTGAACGGGGTCATGCGGGTCGTTTCTTGCTTGGCCGTGTTGTACGCAAACGTTATGTATGGTAAGATTTCGTCCCAATTTTTGTGTTCTATGACTACGTACATCGAAAGCATGTCTTCAATGGTTTTGTTTAGACGCTCCGTCAGCCCGTTTGTTTGTGGGTGGTAGGCAGTAGTCTTGCGATGCGTTGTTCCACTCAGCATCAGGACGTGATCTAAAAGAGCTGCCGTAAATGCGGTTCCTCTGTCTGTGATTACGACGGTTGGTGCACCATGCCTCAGTACAATATTTTCGATGAAAAACCTGGCCACCTCCGCTGCTGTACCTCTCTGAATAGCTTTTGTCTCGGCATAACGGGTCAGATAATCCGTCGCGACGATAACCCAGCGGTTTCCTGCAGTGGACATAGGAAGTGGGCCCAAAATGTCCATGCCTATCTGGTAGAATGGAGCTGTTGGGACCTGCACGGGTTGCAGTAGGCCAGCTGGTTTAGTCGGTGGTGACTTGCGTCGCTGGCAGTCGAGACAGGTACGAACGTGGTGCTTCACGGCTGTGGTTAGTCTCGGCCAGTAATACCTTTGCTGTACTCTGGCCAACGTTCTCATGTAACCCAAATGGCCAGAGGTCACCTCGTTGTGGCATGCTTTGAGTATTTCGGTACGAAGGGCTGCTGGTATGACGAGCAGATAGGCGGATCCTGTCGATGAAAAGTTTCTTTTGTAAAGTACTCCGCCCCGTAAACAAAACGATGACAATACTCTTGCGAAAACTCTTGGCGCCTTCTGAGATCTGCCTTCCAAGTAGTTAATTAAGCCAAGCAACTCAGTGTCGTCACGTTGTTGCTGCGCAATGGCAGTCGTGTCGAGGACACCGAGAAATGCCGTTTCCTCCTCCTCGGGTAGAGTTGCCGACTCAATAGGCGAACGGGACAGACAGTCAGCGTCCATATGTCGCTTGCCTGACTTGTGCACGACCGTCATGTCAAACTCTTGTAGTTTTAGGCTCCAACGCGCTAATCGGCCGGTGGGATCTTTTAGATTAGTTAACCAGCAAAGGGAGTGATGGTCACTCATAACTTTGAAGTGTCGGCCATACAAGTACGGGCGAAATTTCATTACTGCCCATACTACTGCGAGACATTCTTTCTCTGTTGTTGAATAGTTAGCCTCTGCGCGTGTTAGCGTTCGGCTTGCGTAGGCGATCACTCTTTCTGTGTCCTCTTGCCGTTGCACAAGCACAGCCCCAAGACCTACATTGCTAGCGTCTGTGTGAAGCATCGTCGGGGCTTCTTCGTCGAAGTGGGCGAGCACAGGGGGCGTTTGGAGACGTTGACGCAGGTCATTAAAGGCAGCCTCCTGTTCTTCTTTCCACTCAAAGGCAACATCATCTCTTGTGAGACGAGTTAGTGGCGACGCGATGCGGGCGAAGTCTGCGATAAACCGGCGATAATAGGCACAAAGGCCTAGGAAGCGTCTGACAGCCTTCTTATTAGAGGGTACTGGGAACTGTGCGACGGCGGCAATTTTTCCAGGATCGGGCCGGACGCCTGCGTTGCTGACGACGTGACCGAGAAACTGAAGTTCGTGAAAACAGAAATGGCACTTTTCTGGTTTCAACGTTAGGCCCGCGAATCGTATGGCACGTAAAACAACTTCCAGCCTTTTGAGATGCTCGTCAAAAGTGGTCGAAAACACTATAACGTCGTCCAGATAGACTAGGCACGTCTTCCACTTCAATCCCGAAAGTACCGTGTCCATAAGCCTTTGAAAAGTTGCGGGCGCGGAGCACAAACCGAAAGGCAAGACTTTGAATTCGTATAAACCATCTGGGGTCACAAAAGCGGTTTTCTCTCGGTCTCTTGGGTCTACCTCGATCTGCCAGTAACCACTCCTCAAGTCCATGGAAGAAAAGTAGCGAGCGTGCCGAAGTCTGTCAAGGGAGTCATCAATACGTGGGAGCGGGTACACATCTTTCTTGGTCACCCGATTCAGCTTCCTGTAGTCCACGCAAAAACGCAGGGTGCCGTCCTTTTTCTTTACTAGCACTACAGGCGATGCCCAGGGGCTCTGTGACGGTTGAATGACGTCATCTTCAAGCATTTTCGCGACTTGTTGTTGTATGGCTTCGCGTTCCTTTGAAGCTACACGATAAGGGTTCTGGTGGATAGGTCTCACCGTGTCCTCGGTGATTATTCGGTGCTTTGTCAAAGGTGTTCGACCAACTCGTGATGTCATTGAAAAGCAGTCGCGGAATTCGGCTAGCAGCTGAAGAAGTCTCTGTCGCTCGTCCTTTGACAGAGTGGTGCCAACATCGTGAATGGGGTCTGGTTCTGGATTAGGCTCTTCGTCCAAGACCGACAAACATAAACTGCCTCGCATTTCTACAATATTGTCGTACGAAGCGATAGCTGTGCCCTTCGGAAGGTGCCGGCGCTCAGCACTAAAGTTCGTCAGAAGTAAATTCGTGCGTCCACGAGTGAGACGGACGATACCTCGTGCGACCAAAATGCCATGACTAAATAGTAGCGAGCCAATTTGGTCAGCAATGCCTTCACCATCAAACGCTTCGTCGCCTTGTACTGAAACAAGAGTGCATGACCGGGGCGGGACGACCACATCATCATCAATTATACGTAAAGTGTTGCGTATTGCGTCTGAACAGTCAACTAAACCAGAGCTGTTGCGGAATGTAATTGAACGGTCCGGGATGTTGATGACGGCACCATATTCTCTTAAGAAGTCCATCCCTATGATCAAGTCCTTGCAACACGAGGTGAGGATGACGAACGTCGCCACGAAAGCAGAGCCACCGATGTCGAGTCTTGCTGTACACCTTCCGACAGGCATCAACAGCTGGCCGCCTGCTGTCCTCAGGTGAGGTCCCGTCCACGTAGTCTTCACTTTTTTTAGGCGTACGGCAAGGTTTTCACTTATGATAGAAAAGTCGGCGCCGGTGTCAACTAAGGCTGTTACTTGCTGTCCGTCTACCGAAACGGTAAGATCTGTGGTCACAGTTTCGTCGGTGTTACAACTTCTCGGCTTTACGGCGTCCTGTGGTACAAGTAACGGGGGCTTTTTTTCGTCGCCTTGACGGCCTGCAACCTCACCCCCGGAGGTCGCTGCCTTCAGTTTCCCCGGCGTGGACTTGGTGACCTCCTCCCACTGACGTCGGCTGTAGTTCGGTGGCGCGACGAAGGCGAATATGCCGGAGACGGAGAGCGTGGTCGACGTCTCAAACCTGGCTGGTAATCGGGCACACTGTCGTCATTATTGGCACGGCGGTTGTCAAAATGGGACTGAGACAAGGGGAGTCCTTGTGAATGAGCGTCCCGGCGTGGTGCATAGCCGTCGTTGGCGCGTCGATCGTCAGACCATTGCCGAAGAGGTCGAAACATATCTACGCGGTGCCAGCAATGGCGGGAAATGTGGCCCACACCTCCGCAGGTAAAACAAAGCGGGCGCCTATCTACAGTGCGCCAGGCGTCTGTTTTACGAAACTGTGGACGCCGCAACGGCTCGTAATGTGGCAAATGCCGTGTCCCGTTGGGAGACGGCTCTTGGTACGGCGGCATTTCGTACGGCGGTACGACGGCAGGTCGTCGCGGTGTCTGTTCTTGCGGCGACCAAGGAACGGCTGCCGATGGCTGGCGGTACGACGGCGCAACGGGCGGCGGGTGGCGAAGCGCGGCTGCGTAGCTCATAGGTCGCTGATCGTCAGTAGGATCAGCTGTTGAAAACGCTTGGCGTATTTCTTCGCGGACGACTTCAGCGACAGACGCCGTGGGTGGTTCCGTGACCAGATTCCGGAACTTCAGCAGCTCTTCGCGAACAATCTCTCTTATCAAATCGCGCAACGAGCTTTGATTTTCAGATGCCGTAGCGGCGACTTGCATGTGGGCGCTGCTGGACAAGCGATCGTATTGTCGGCATCGTAGGTGAAGCGCCCGTTCGATAGCCGTAGCTTCTTTGATGAAGTCTGACACGGTGGTTGGCGGGTTCCGCAAAAGTCCGGCGAACAATTGCTCTTTAACGCCGCGCATGAGGTAGCGCAACTTTTTGTCGTCGGTCATGTGCGGGTCAGCTTTACGGAAGAGACGGGTCATGTCCTCAGCGAACATTGCGACCGTTTCATTGGGTTTCTGAACCCGTAGCTCGAGTAAATTCTGCGCACGTTCGCGCCGGTCGGCATCGGCAAATGTGTCAATCATTCCTCTTTTAAAGTCGCTCCATGATGACAAACTGCCTTCTCTGTTCTCGTACCAAGTTTTAGCGCTGTCGTCGAGATAAAAATAGGCGCGGGAAAGCCTTTGTTCAAGGGACCACTGGTTGGTGTTAGCGACACGTTCATAGTGATCGAGCAATTCTTCAACGTCTTCATGTGCTCCACCACCAAAGCGATCAGGCACCAGCGGTGAAAAAAAGGTTACCTGAGACGGGGTTGGCAAACTACTGTCTCGTAGTAACTGTTGTGGATTGGCGGTGGCCATTGGTAGATCTGAGCGGTGCTTTGTAGAGTGTTCCTGTGACAGAGTGAACTCTGGAAGGAGGCCTCGCAAGCGACGACTGAAGCGATGCACGGGAGTGTCGACAAGTGCTTCTGGGCTGGATGAACGGCTCCCCGTGGGAGTGTGGAGCATCAGGCGGGGTCGCGGGCCAGCACCTCCACCAGTGTCGCAGTACAACGCGAACAAAGCACAAGTACGCTTTGAGGCAGCAAAAGCAGCGTGTTCTCAACGGCTGATTCACAAGATCTTCTTCGTTCTCGCGTCAAGCCAGAGGCCCACTACCTGGTGTCTGCTAAATCCCCCCATCATCGTTTTTGTCCACATGTAGACACGGGTCAATATATATATATATATATATATATATATATATATATATATATATATATATATATATATATATATACATACATACATATACATATATAAAGTTTATCTACATCAACACAAAACATGCATAAGTAAAGGATGGCGGAATTAAAGCTGCCTAAAGGCCGCTTAACTAGTCCCCCCTCCTCATACAATAACAGTAGCAACATGAAATTGCTCAAGAAAATATTTGTGGCGCAACTGACGCTAGCAAGGAAAAAAAAAGGGGAGGAGACAGGACAGGGCGCAAGACTTTCAACTCGTTTATTTTCTTCACATCACCGAAATATATATTCTTCTAGAATGCGCATAAAGGGTGGGTGCAGCACAAGCGACTATCACATTGCACGCACGAAAATCCAAACAGAAAAAAGCAATCGCACAGTGATCTCTAGAAACAGTAATCCTTCTTATACAAAGTGATCGACGGGGCTTTGACACATTTGTTCCCCTTCATTTGTATGTGATATGCCTCAAGTACTTCACGCGCGAACGTTTCCCTGCTTCGTCCTACACACGTGTCTCACTTTTTACAAGAAGGAATACCTGTTCACAGATCGCGCTGTGCAATAGCTTTGCTCTGTTTGGGTTTTCGTGCGTGCAATGTGATAGTCGCTTGTGCTGCGCCCCCTCTTTGTGCGCTATCTGGAAGCATGTATATTTCGAAATAAACGAGTTGAAAGTCCGGCGCCCTATCCTGTCTCCTCCTTTTTTTTTCTTGCTAGTGTCAGTTGCGCCACAAATATTTTATTAGGCTATGCACCAACTCACCGAACGTCACACTCTGTAAAAGCAACATGACAAGAATTCTCACGAAAAATACACTTGCTGACAACTGTAAAAATAGATACCTAGAGCAAGCCATTGAAGAAATGAAAATTTAGCTGATTCATAAAAAGAACGACAAGGTACTTATTTCGAAAACACGAAATTAAGGTTAACATTCATAGTAACAGCTAAAATAATGCGTATTTATAAATGTATTGTATGTAATGTAATACATAAAGCATCACCATGTTGTTCGAAAAGGTCCCTAATGACATTATAAAGTTGAGACTCATTGAACGAGTATTTCAAGATAAAGAACGGCCATTTACAACGCGCTTTACCAGCTTCCTGCTGCACAGCGACGGGCTAACCGTGGCCACCGCGCCATCTGGTGAGCGGAAACGAAATGGAACCATGCATTTACGGCAGCCGCCATGGGAGTTTGAGAACTGGCACGATCTAGTAACGTTGATTTTACTAACACCCCGCAATGGGTGCTTGGCACTTTGGCTTGGATTGGATGGCGGCTCCATGCGTTGGTAGTATGGATAGTTCTTAGATGGCCTCAGGCTGTGCGTTATCATCAATTGTTGAAAGTAAACATTACTGCGCGAGTGCGATAATCAGTACTCGTGGGAAAATAATATCGTATTTTTGTTGGCTGATTCGGGGAGGGAGGGTGCGAGAATCATGTGAGTGCGAGAAATATTTTATTTTTATTTTATTTTATTTACATATACTGCCAATCCCAATAGGGATTATTGCAGGATGGGAGTAAATATGGGAGTAAATACAGCAAATGCTCAGCTCCATACTATGTGGCACTATTATCATCATTAAAGCTTTCAGATCATTTCTCCATACGTCGCCCTATGCTACTGCAGCGCCTTCTATTGTTTTTTGCATCCCCGTTCAGTGACTTAGCCAAGTTGAGCCTTGCCCACTGGCTTAGCCTCGTAGTCTCTGTTCAGGCGACAGTCAATACTGTTCAATTGCGGTTTAACGATTAGTGTTATTGATTAGTGTCAACGCCTGGTTTAGACATTTGTTTCTACGTTCGCTGTTCACGATGAGCACCGGGAGCAGCACGAGAAAGAAGCGGAGGCAGTCTCTTTGCAAAAAAAAGTGGACATAATTTCTCACATAGACGCAGGTAAAAAGCAAATCCACATTGCAAACGAAGTGGGGGTAGCACCATCAACTGTCGCGTTCATCCTGAAGGATCGACAGAAGATCATCGAGATGCACCGAGGGTCCCAACTCGCACCGTTAAGAAAACGGCTCCGACTGGGGAACTTTCAGAACGTAGATGCTGGAGTCCTCACGTTGTTCCAAGGTGCACATTCTCAAAATGTGCCGGTGTCGGGGCCCAAGCTGCAGGAAAACGCCCGGCAATTGGCTTTTGCTCTAGATATCACGAGCTTCGAAGCAAGCGTGGGCTGGCTCTATCGTTTCCGTGAGAGGAACGGAATCACCTGGCAAGTGGTCTCAGGTGAACAAAATGCGGCAGATGCAGCGAGCGCTGCTGCATAGAGGGACGAAAAGTTCTGTGAAATCGTCGCTTCGTACTCTGAGGATGATATCTTCAATGCGGACGAAACGGTGTTCTATCAGATGCTTCTCGATAAAATGATGCATTTCAAGGGGAGCAGCTGTAAAGGTGGCAAGCAATCCAAAGTCTGTATTTCGGTGTAGTTGTGCTGTAAAGCCACAGGCATGAGGAAGCTGAAACCATTGGTTATTGGTAAATATAAGAAGCCTTGGTGCATGAAGAACGTTGTGTCATTGCTGTGTGATTATCGGGCTAATTCGCACACATGCATGACGCGAGAGCTCTTCTCTGAGTGGCTAATGAAGGTGGATGGCGAGATGAGGCGAGCAGGCAAAAAAATATCACTGACAACTGCTCGGCACATCTTGTGAATGTTAGGCTGACTAATGTGCAGCTAGAATTCTTGCCCCCCAACTGCACTTCGTTGCTACAACCACTCAATCAAGGCGTCAGAAGAAGCGTCAACGCCCATTACCGCAAACGCTTCGTTCAGCGATTGCTGATTAATCTTCGGCTGAACCTGCCTACTTCAATCAGTGTGCGACATGCCACAGAAATGGTTGCCGGGGCTTGATAGAATGTTACAGCAACCACCATCCAGAACTGCTGAAGGGGGGCAGGCCTAGTATCGATTCCACATGAAGTTGACTCCCAAGAAGGCAGAGAAGAAAGCGGCGCGGGCAGCATGTGGCAAGAACTTGCTGAAAGACTGGCGATGGATGCCTCGGTGACGTTCGAGGACTTTGTGGAGTGCGACAGTGAAGCGTACATGTCAGCTGAACTGACGATCGATGTTGCCGTGAGCGCCGTTAGAGGTGACGAGGACACCAGTGACAAGGATGCCAATGGCGAAGATGACGCTGAGACCGCACCCCTGTGCCAGCCCAAAGAATCTTTTTCGAATGCCGACATCATGGAATGCGTTCGTAAGATGCGCACCTGCCTTGGCAGGTGCAGCTATCCCACCGACCAAGAACATAAGAATGTGGACAGCTTCGAAGCAATCGTCATGCAGCAGTTAAGCGGCACCCGCCAGGCCAATATCACCAACTTTTTCAAAAAAAAAAAAACGAGGGCTCATTCCGGGATATTTCGTGTTTTGTCTTTTCTCAATCATCAGAAAAATGCGTTTGCGGATATGCACCTAGCAAAGGTAGATAGGTGACTTTCGTTGCGTTTGAGATATTTAGGGCCAATTTTCGATGTTTTCACTATAACGATGTTTCAAAATAACGAACGATATTCCAAGGTCCCTTCAAATTCGTTGTATCGAGATTTCACTGTAGAATCTTGCTGATATGTTTTCAAAAAAATGGGGAAGATGAATGTAATATCCAGGAAATTGTACGATCTGAATACAGCAAACATTAAGGCTGACAAGTCCATATGGAGGTGTAAGGGCAAAAAAATATTATTTCACAAAAAATAGTAATTTTCTGATGCTGCCTCTTACCCTTGGACAAGAAAAGCTCCTCCTGCACACGTTGTTGACCCTTGTCTGCATTTTCACTATTTTTCATGCAAACACTTTGTAAGCTTCCACTACAGCAAGAGCTTCAGCGAAGTTAGCCAGTCGGCGCACACTCTCGTTCTCGACGTTGTCTTCTGGTGCCTCATCTTCCACCTCCTTCGCTGTGTCACCCCACACCACATCCATGACAATTCGCGACACTTTGCGGCTCGCAAGTCAGGACGTTGTCGTCTCTATAGACAAACCTGCTGAAGGGTACATCGGAGCCAATGAACAGGAACTCCTCATTGGTGTTGTCGCCAATGTCAGATGCGCATGCCCAGGGTCGTCTCGCGGCACTCTGTATCTTCCAATGCAAGCTGCCGCCTCAGCATATTCAGCTTCACCTTATCACCTTAATCGACAAGGCCTTGCACTTTCCCGTCGCCATGATGAAAGCAACTGTCTCGAATCGCGAACCACTTAGCAACATGTAGCCTCACACACAGGTCAGACTTGCATATCCCTAAATTTTTTTTCTTCTCGAAAGAGCGAGAATCACCGAGGCCTAGAGGACGACTCTTATTGGGCAATGTTCGTTTCCGGTGGAGGTTACCCGGCAGAGTTTACCCGACAGAGTTGCAGACACCCTGATAACACAGTGGGGTATGCATCCTGCAGTAATGACATGGGGATTAGTGGGGGAAGATAGGCCCATCGCATTTTCATCTTTCCCCCTGAAAGCTGCTTGGCTAATATATGCGTGTTGCTTTGTAAATCTTCTAAAAGAAAAACATGCTGGAAGACGCCAGCAGTACATAAGATGGGGTCAGGAGAGGAGGCTGATGTAGCTGCGCTTTGTGTAGCGAAGAGATGCCGAAAAGATGGTTAGCTCTGTAGTTTTCTCTCGGCTGTTGTAGTGTGGGACGATCGCATTTTCGCGTACCGTGTTACTGATGAAGCCTTTGCAGTGCTTACCGAAATCGTGCCAATGTGCCAGCTGCGAAAGAAGACCATTGTGCTACTAAAAATAAGAGGCGTTTTTTGAAAACGGTTGTAAGACTTTGACAGCTCAGACAGGTCTTTGTAAGCTTCACAGACAGCTGCAGGAGTAATGAGAGGGCGACTGGGCATTTGGAAAAAGCGGGGAATGGACGACTGAGTATTATTCAGAGAGGACGCAGGAGATGAAGGGGTGATAATTGAGCGCAGCAAAGAAACCACCGACACCGTGCAGCGGCACTTCCCAAGCATAGAGAGAGTTTTTTTTTTCGCCCGTGGAATGTATAATTCGACTGCAGTTTGCCGCTATGCCAAATGTTGCTGCCAAATAATCGTATTTTCGGGGAATGTATTAATACATAGCACTAAGGAGACATTTCTAGTTTTCATCATTTAAAGCGTAGGAGCCAAAAATTGTATTTAACAGGAACGTATCAACTAGATTCTACTGTAACTGCCCTAGGTTTAGCAACTACACAGTGTTAACCCTTGCAGACAAGAAAGAGTAAGAGTAAAAGAGTAAGCGAAGATATAGAAAGCTTGCAGACAAGAAAGAGTAAGAGTAAAAGAGTAAGCGAAGATATAGAAAGCTTGCAGACAAGAAAGAGTAAGAGTAAAAGAGTAAGCGAAGATATAGAAAGAGATAAAAAAAGGCAACTGCCAATTTCCCCTGGGTGGAGTGCGGGGTGCCGACTACATGAAGTTGGGGTCAAAGGGATGTGTTGCCTCTGCCGGGGGCTCCAAAGGCCCAACCACCCAGTGTTGGCTCAATCCCCAGCGTCCTCTTTCCCTGAACACGGCTAAGCCACACGGAGGGAAACCCCCCGTTGGCTCAGGTTCATGGTGTTGCCCATGCCAAACGCCTGCTTGCACAGACGCCCCAGCAGGGCATCATGCCTATTGTCATTTATCATCAGTACCAAAGCGTTCATGGTTATGGTCAAACAGAACCTTCGTTCATTATCAGCAGTTCAAGAGGCCTTTGCTTGTTTGTTTGCTCTGCTTCAATGAGCCACTTATCGCTGCTCTCCAAATTGAAAAATTCACTTTTGCTAGTATGATGATGTGCGATGTTTTATGGTGCAAGGGCCATTTGATGGCCAAAGAGCGTCAGGTCAGTCGACAAGTGATGCGAACAATGATAATGATAGGTGGCTGTAAAAGGGCCTTAAAATTCCTCGCGCTAATGAAGGTAAACACATAAAAGCATTAAAACTATGACATTGACATGAAATATGTGCAATAATACTAAATGGCGAAACGTCGTGATAGTGGGACAGCGACAGAGATGCAGCCACCGCGGCAACGACCTCTCTTCAGAGATTGTGCTACGGAGCGCCTGGGTACCGTATTTACTCGATTCTACCGCGCCCTCGATCGTAACGCGCACCCGATTTCCACCGCGAAAAAAAAAAAAAACGTAAGACATCGATTGCAACGCGCACCCATTTTTCTCGCTGGCCCGCACGATACACCACTCGAAAAAAAAAACGACTCCTTTCGGGAGCGTCTTCCATTTAAATATGAGGTACGGGCGAAGCTTGTGCCCATCTGACGTGTAACAGAGCATTGCCGTCACTGTAGTTTTACCGTGGACCAATGTCAGCACGCGAACTTGCTTCGCCCCCTTCTTCTCGACGGTTGTGGTGCCAGGCATGTCGAAGTAAAGAGGCGTCTGATCGGCATTCCCGATTTGCCCACGCAGGAAAAAAATCTGCTGCAAGTTTAGGACGAACCTCTGAAAACTGAAGCTTTTCATCGTACTCCCCCGCAAAACTTTTCGCATATGCATGTTCGCCTTCGGAGGGAAAAGCCTTTCCTCTTCATGAAGTTAGTTAGCCAGCACCTGCTCGCTTTAAACTGGCTCCGCATTAGACCTTTTTCTAAGACTGATTGCATAGCCCGCACTTGGAGCAGTTCTGTCGTCACGGGCCGCTCTGCCGCTCGCTGCTCAAGCACATACTCGCCGAGCAGCTCTTTAATTTGCGGAAACCGACCCTGCTGTGGTCCACTGAAGCCTTTGCGTGAAGCTTTGCTGTCGACACTCTTCTGCTTTTGTTTCCGCCGGTCCCGCACGCACGTTTCGGGAACTCCGAACGACCGCGATGCGGCCCGATTTCCGTCCGTTTCTGCACACGCTATGACTTTTCTTTTAAAAGCGGCATCGTGGTGCACTCAAGTTTTTGGAGTCGGCCCTTCCACGCCGTCGATGCTAATGCACTACTAGATGACGAACTCCTCAGTACACGTACGAAGTGCCGCACATGGGAAACACATAGGCAGAAATGGCTAACGCGCCATGCCGACGCACGTAGGGGGCGGCCATTTTGGATTTGCCGATGGCAATAGATTGACCGTATTTTTTTGTTCGTACTCGATTCTAACGCGCATGCGATTTATGAACTCGCTTAACCGGAAAAAAGGTGCGCGTTAGATTCGAGTAATTACGGTATATGACATTCAAAGTACGTACATCTGTTAAAAACGCCAGCAATGATTCATGAGAAAAAAGGGGTTTTCTACTGATGAACATTGATGGGTGCAAGGGTATCTGTTGTTGGTAGGGATATAAAAAGTGCCTTTTTTTGAGAGAATCTAAATCACTGCACTGGACGAGGATGTGGAGAACCGTGAGCGGTTTTCCACATCTCTCACACAATGGTGCATCTCACACAATGGTGCATCGCCACCAGACAAAATGTATGAATGTGTCGAGTGTGTGTGTCCTATCTGTAGTCTTGCAGGTGTGACTTTTGTGTAGCGTGATCTGTATACTGTTGGCCAATTTCCGATTCTCGGTTTGACAACATGCAGTTTGTTTTCTGTCTGTCTATCCCATAGGCGCTGCCAGCACGCCCTGAGCTCCCATCGTAGAAATGGTTTCAGATCAAGCGCAGGGACAGCTACAGATGTATTGGCGCCAGTGTTCTCTTGGGCTGATGCGGCCAGCTGATCCGCGACACGTTTCTAGCGATTTCGCGGTGCCCCGGCACCCAGCAGACTACAACACGTCGTTCAAAAGCGTAGATCGTGCATAACAGAGAGTACAAGGACACAAGGACAGGATTTTTATGTTTTCGCAGGTTTTTCAGAGCCACCACTACGCTCAGCGAATCTGTGTATATTACTGCGCATTGTAGTTACAGTTTCTTAATATGCTTGACAGCCACAAATACCGCGTGAGCCTCTGCTGTGAAGATGCTTGTTTCGGAGTGCAGAATACCGAAGTTGGAGAAAGATGGGCCAACAGCTGCATAAGAAACACCAGTGTGAGACTTCGAAGCATCTGTGAAAAATTCTGGCCAAGTGTACTTGTGTTGGAGTTCAAGGAAGTGCGTGCGGATATGTACAGAAGGTGCGTGTTTAGTGACTTCCATGAAAGATAGATCGCAGTCTATGACTTGCCACTTCCTTGGTGGCAGATATACTGCTGGAGCCATCAAACATTGTTCTGAAAGTGGCACAGCTGTTTCCTCAGCGAGCCTCCTGACACGAAGTGAGTAGGGCTATTTCAGCGAAGGACGGGTATTGAACAAGGTACAGTTGGACAGATCATTAGTTGTAGAGAGGGCAAGATGTTCCTCATCAGCGTTAACCTTGAAATAGTATGTAAAAGACAGGTAACATCTCTGCACGTGGAGCGACCAGCCATTTGATTCTACGAACAGACTCTCTTTTAAGGTTACACCTACCAGTTCCTTTTCATTGCTCGCTGCGTCGTCCTCAATTTAAGCTGAACCCTCTTTGCGAGTCTCCAGGTTTCTGCTTCATAGCTAAGTACCGGCAAGATACAGCTGTTATATACTTTTCTCTTGAGGGATAGCGGCAATCTACCTGTCATAATTTGAGAGTGCTTGCCAAATGTGCTCCATCCCATTCTTATTCTTCTAGTTACTTCAATCACGTGGTTCGGCTCCGCGGTTATTACCTGCCCTAAGTAGACATAGTCTTTTACAATTCGAAGTGCACTATTGCCTATCTCGATTAAGAAGTTTGCGGGTATAAATTGGCAGTAGCAAGTACAGGACCAATTAACTGGCGGAACATGGGAGAGGCCTTTGTCCTGCAGTGGACGTAGTCAGGCTGATGATGATGATGATGACAGACTCTCTATGGGGCTAGTTCGAAAAGCACCCGTAGAGAGACGGATGCCTAGATGGTGGACAGGGTCGAGAATCTTCAAGGCTGATGGTGTCGCAGACTGATAGATTATAGAACCGTAATCTAGGCGCGTGCGTACGAGGCTTTTATATAAATTCATCAGACATTTCCTGTCACTTCCCCACGTAGTTCATGATAACACTTTAAATATTCATGGCTTTTAAACATCTGTCTTTCAAATACTTGATGTATGGGATGAAGGTTAGTTTTGTGTCTGATATTAGGCCCAGGAACTTATGCTCTGTCTTCACAGACAGGCGTTGACCATGCAGGTCAATCTCGGGATCGGGATGAACGCCCCTCTTTCGGCAGAACAAGATGCAGGTACTCTTTTGCGCGTTCAGTTTAAAACCATTCTCATCTGGCATTGAGAGACCTTGTTCAAACCTGGTTGAACCAGACGTTCACACAGTGAGAGGTTACAGGACTTAAAGCTGACCTGCACGTCGTCAACATATGTACAGTTAAACATATTTCGTGGGATAACGAGGCGCAAAGAGTTCATTTTAACTATAAAAAGTGTACAACTCAACACCCCTCCTAGCGGCACCCCTGTTTCTTGAACAAATGAACGGGACAACACATTGCCCACTCGAACACGAAATGTCCGATTAGAGAGGTAGCTTTCGATTATTTTCAACATCACGCCCCGCACACCTAGGTGTGACAGGTCTTGTAGTATGCCAAAGTGCCACGTACTGTCATAGGCCTTCTCCATATCGAGGAACACTGACAGAAGAAATTGTTTATGAATGAAAGCATCATGAATTTGTGCCTCGATACGGACAAGGTGGTCAGTAATAGACTTAACCCGCACTGGTATGGGTCAAGCAGGCAATTTGTTTCAAGGAAATGCATCAATCGTCTGTTCAGCATTTTTTCAAAAACCTTGCATAGGCAACTCATCAATGCTATGGGCCTGTAGCTTGATGTTAAATAAGGGTCCTTGCCATGTTTAAGAATTGGAATGATGACTGCTTCTTTCCAAGTGGAAGGAATAAGGAATCTCATCGGAAAACCAAACGGCATTATACAAAGAAAGGAGAGCTTTTTGGGTTTCAGGAGGCAGACGTTTGAGCATTTCCTATAATGTACTATCAGAGCCTGGGGCGGTTTTCTTACAGCAGTTTAATGCTGCTTGTAACTCAGCTAAGACGAAAGGTTCGTTGTATGCCTCATTGTTTGAGGATTTGCGTTCTATTTTCTGTTTTTCTGCTCTTGGTTTGTATCGTTGGAATGCTGGACTGTAATGGGATGAGTTGAAGACCTGTTCGAAGTGTGCACCAAGACAGTTGCACCAAACCATTGCACCAAACCATTGCCTTGTGTGCTTACTAGAGGAAGAAAATGTGGTTTTTGTCCAACTAGCCTACTGACCATTCTCCAGATTTTTGCTTCATGTGTATATGTATTGATTCCTGATAAAAACCTCTGCCAGCTCTACCTCCTGGCCTGCCGATGCGTTCTCCCGGCTTGGGACTTGATGTGATGTTTTTAAAATTGACAAGATTTTCAGCGGTTGGTGAGTCGCGAAGCAGTCTCCATGCATTGTTTTGTTGTTTGAGAGCATTTCTGCACTCACTGTTCCACCAGGGGACTCCTCGTTTTCTGCCCAGTCCAGATGTTTGTGAAATGCACTTAGCTGCAGCTTCAATAACAAAAGCAGTAAAGTATTGTGCAGCTGCATCTAAGCTAGAACCGCATATGTCAGTCGAACTTAAGCTAGCAGCCTTGTAAAACTGGTCCCAATCGGCTTTTTCAATCAGCCATTCGGGAACCTGTGGAGGACTTTCATTTGGTACTGCTGAGCTCAGAACAACAGTAGAGTGGTCACTTCCAAAAGGATTACTAACGACTTTCCGCTGAAGTAGTGGAAGAAGCGATGAAGATACAATGCTTAGGTCGATTGTCGAGTAGGTATGATTAGCGAGGCTATAATATGTTGCCTCTTTCCTATTGAGGAGACACGCGCCAGAGGAGAAAAGAAACTGTTCAATCAGACGACCTCGTGCATCGCAGTGCGAGTCACCCCACAGACTGCTATGTGCATTAAAATCTCCAAGGAGAAGATACGGTTCTGGAAGTTCATCAATTAAAGCCTGGAATTCTTGTTTACTAAGTTGGTGCTGAGGAGGTATATAAATAGAGCAAATTGTGACCAGTTTATTCAAGATAACGGCTCGGACGGCTACTGCCTCAAGAGACTTCTGAAGTGGTAAATGTTTACGGGCAGTTCCTGGATCTACAACAATGGCAACACCACCGGATGATGTGACTGCATCATTCCGATCTTTTTGAAACATAGAGTAATGATGCAAGAAGTTTGTGCGTTTTGATTTCAAGTGTGTCTCTTGTACACACAACACTTTTGGTGTGTGTTTGTGTAAAAGTTCTTGAACATCGTCGAGGCTTTTCAGCAGTCCTCCGACGTTTCACCGTAATATTTGTGTCATTTTTAATCCATGTGGTGCTGTGTGTACAAAGGTGTTGCCTTACGTTACAGGGTTCTTAGGATGCCCTGTAATTCGTAGTTTTTCCTTGTTAGTGCTCTCCAAAGAGCTGCGCCTCTCTTTCGGCGTCTCGGGCGCCGGAGGAGTCGTACTTGTATCCATTGCCTCTTGTGAGGTGGTGAATGGTGTTTGCTCGGCAGGCACATTTACAGAACTTTTGAACCTAACTGCGCTGGCAGTGGTCTGAGGTTCGGCAGACTAGAGAGTCTGCTGGCCCTGTTTGTTAGGTGGCAGAGCAGTACTGGCTGCTCCAGCCGGGGGCGCTTGTAGCACGCCCGCAGTCTCACTCTGTGCGACTTTTGCGGGCATGGAAAGATGTGGCGTGGCGCCCCGGCGCGTCATATCGGCGAAGAAGAGACTGGACTGTGGATGAAGAACGTTTACGTGCTTCTTAAAAGGACAGATTGAACTTCACTTTAATCTCAAGGATTTGTTTTTCTTTCTTCCAGATTGGGCACGATCTCGAGTAGGCAGCATGGTCTCCTTCAGATTTCGCACAGCATGATGTGTTTGAAGTACACGTATCTGATGCGTGCTCATTAGATGCACAATTTGCGCAAGTAATGCGCCCTCTGCAACTTTGTGACCCATGTCCAAAGCGCTGGCACTTGAAACATCTGCGAGGGTTTGGCACATAGGGCCTGACACGGAGCTTGCAGTAGCCAGCTTCAATTGAATCAGGTAAGTCACTGGTACCAAAGGTGATAATTGTGTCTCGTGGGTGTTTCCTTTTTGTCTTTTCGTGTGACTATTCTTTGGACCTTGACTACATTCTGGTCTTGCCAGCCTTCTAATATTTCACTTTCGGACAGTCCAAGCAGGTCGTCATTAGAGACCACACCGCGAACTGTATTCATTGACCTGTGTGGGCCCACTAAGATTGGGACATCCCCAAACGCTACCAGTTTAGGTAAGTTGTCGTATTGGAGCTTGACGTGAACCTCCACAAGGAGGTCGTCGCTTCCCAACTTCGTTACACGATATGCTGGGCCGATTGCTTCGGTGAAATTTTTAAGAGACAAGAAAATATGAGAATGCTCAGACAGTTTTGTTCTCTTTTTGGCTATGCACGACATGAAACTTTAGGAAGGACAACTTTGGTTTTGAAAAAAGAAATTGTTTTTCGGTGCGCGACCTTTTCGGGCAGTGATCAGGAAGAGGGGGAAAAAGTTGGCCATACAGATTGTGTACAGTTCCGCGGCAATGGTGCCCACCCAACACCGAGCCCAACAAGGGGACGCTACAAGGTTGAATAGTGAACACTTGGAGACGCCAGCCATGCAGCATCACTATAACCGAATATAACTACCCAAGCTTGGGTAACTACACAGGGTTAACCCTCGCTGCCAGAAAATTTGGAAGTAAACGGAAAAAAGAAGTTGACAGGACAGATAAAAAGTGAGAGATAAAGACGCAGATGTAGGTAGAGAGAAATAGGAAAAGGCGACTGCCAATTTCCCCTGAGTGGGTCAGCCGAGGGGTGCCGCCTACGTGAAGCCGGGGCCAAAGGGGTGTGTTGCCTCTGCCGGGGGGCCTTAAAGGTCCAATCACCCAGCGTCAGCTAGACCCCCAGGATCCACTTTTCCCTGGACATGGCAAAGCCACGCACAGCTAGGCGTGAGAAGGAGTCAAAACCCCCCTGTTAGCCCGGGCCCGTGGTGTCGCAACGCACCAAACGTCTACTTACCATACCTGCCAAGTTCAAGGATTCTGAATTCGGGAACTCCCAGGGAGAAACAAGCAAACAAAAAACATCGCGAAAAACAAGAGGGGGTGGGGAGTTTCAATCGCAAGCGCGAACATCAGCGTTGTGGTCGGCTTGGAGTGGCCGAACACACGAAGGTAGGGTTTCCCACTAAGGCGAGAATCTCAAAGGACCAACACAACTTGCAGAATTTATTTCCTTCAAAACAGCTCGTGTATGTCTTACTGGAGCACACGCGAACGGACGAGACGGTACAGCTGGCTGCCACAAAAGCGCGGGTCAAAGCTTTGCTAGCTACTAGATTCTTTTGACAGGAATGGCAAAACGCATCTGGCCCTTTTGTTATTGACAGTCTAGGCTGGTTTTTTGCCACCGCCGCCACTGCCGTCATTCACCGTATATGTATACTTATCTGTATATATTAACACTCTAGAAAGAAAGAAAAACAAAAACAAAAGCCGCCCGCACTTGGTGCCCAGCTCGTCGCAATGCGCCAACACGCGCTTATCTCTGTTGCGTACTTTGCCTCGTGGATGTGGGGGGGGGGGGCTAGATGCTTGTGCGCGTGTGCGCTTATCTTTCGGTGGGAGAATCTTGTGCCTTCAGCTTTCACTGGAACGATGGGGTTAGTTGCCGGGCCCACAAAAATATTTTCGGTCTATGCACAGGCTCCGTTTGCGAAAAGAGCATGCTTTTCATGCACAGCGAGGTATAACTGGGACACTTGTTAGTTTATACACATCTATACCTTTGATTATGTATCGAGCATCACTTTTTTTTGTTTAAACAGCGCGTTACGTGTCTAGCGGCAAATGTTGTTAGTTCGCTTTCGTCTTGTGTGTATTGTTTTCGTGCGTCATTTGTACATGAGCAGCGCGCTGCGCGTTTTGATCTGCTTGCCGATCTCAGTGTGACATTCCAAGTTGTTGCTGTCGCATTCATTGCTTCGCCCTTGCGGCGAAACTGTGACTTTTTTTTTACGCATGTACTGCCTTTTGTCTACCGCTGCATGCCCTCGGAGCTCGTAGAGCGCTATTGCGCCACCGCGACCACGATGTTGTGCGCGGCGGTCGCAGCAAATGGCAGTTCCTTTTTCAACCCCCGTGCGCTTGACTGCGCACGCGCCTTCAAAACAAAGTCGTTTTATGCCTATATGATCACATCTGTTGCGGTTTTGTCCGCAGGGCTTGCAGAAAGCAGCATTGCTTTGACTAGTTGAGCGTTGGACGCACGCACACTTTCGGGACTCTGTCAGTTATACATGATCGCGTGAAAAGCGACCATGATTTTGTCGACAGCAGTTGTGGCAACGAAAATCATGCACACTGTAGAAGGCAGAGCGTGCGCCGGTCGCACACGTACTTCTGAAGCTTCGAGTACGCTGCTCTCAGCATTTGTTCGACGATTTTCGTACTAAAGTACGTATCACCCGCCGCGATTAGGAAATGTGTTCGGAACAATCGAGTTTAGGCCCTATAAACATAGTGGAATTTCGCTGAGGAAGTTTACGAATTTGTCTCTACCGCGTTTTCACATAGATTTTACTGTACGTTTAGATGAACGCCTCTAAAACTCATTCACAATAAAATGGGTAGGTTCGAAAAGCCTGGAGCAGATTGAGCTGCTTAATTTGTCAAGGCGGCCGGATCACGCACAAAAATTTTGATTTTCAGAAGATTTTCATGACAGCCGTACAAACGTAAAAAACGGTCCAAATCCGGGAGTCTCCCGGCCAATCCGGCAGACTTGGCAGGTATGACTTACGCAGACGCCCCTGCAGAGTCACTTTTGCTAGTAGACTAGCAAATTATGGCCTAAATATCTTCAATGTTTAGTCTAGTCTCAAATAAAGCAAATGAAGCAAATATATTGTAAGCGTAACTTCTAAATGTCGTACTTACCTGTAACACAGATAGTGTTTTGTGCAGAGCCGCTCGGCAGCGAAGCGAGTCCTAATGCCATTCAACGTGCTATCAGCTTCCTACACCGACCTGGTGCACCAACTCAACTTACAAAACTTTGGTGGTTCACAGCAAAACAAAATTCACACAAACACAAGATAAAGCCTTTCTTTTCAAGAATAAAGCTGAATATATATAAAACTTTTAAGAATTTTCAGTGAGCTTGCAAGCGACTTGAAAAGATTCCCACTTTTTTGTGCACTTTTCTTGTTGTTTCTTGCAAATAAACTAACACTATGAACTGTGCTGTTGTGTGTTGACAGAAGCAGACACATACAAATGTTCTTGATGAAATTGTGAACAGATACTAACTTTTCAAATTCACTTTTTAAGGCGTTGGCTAGCCTAATCACACTCCACTGATATGTTTTCTCCACATATGTGGACACTAGGATACAAATTGTTGAAGGAAGCTTTCCATGTGAGCACTTTACAGAATGCACTGACCTGAGCAATCCGTAAAAGCCGCTGGGGTGCAGGTCGGTGATGCACACCTTGTCTTTTTCGGGCAGACTGCCAAAGAACATGGTGCCGAAGACGTCGTTCCTCATGGCCAAGAACTGCTTGTGGGCTCGGATGGTGCGGCTGAGCATGTACCTCTCGGACTGCACCACAAACTCCACGTCCGCAAACACAGCGCTGTCCAGATACTTCTCCAAGTTGATCTGCATGTACACAGAACACGTTCAATAGCTGTGCCTCCTTTGAATGATATGTACGCTAATTATAATAAATGGCACATATGACATCGTGCGATAAATTTATTTGTGCCTGAATGAGCCCCCTCATGAATTTAGGGTGGGGTGAAACTTCGAAAGTGAGTTTAAATGCTCGGCTGTTCAGCAGTATTAATAAAAGTTACGGTTATAAAACTCGCAAGGTATTTTAAAGGTATGTGCAGCTTGCATTAGAGCTCAAAATTAGTTTTAAATTGTGATTAGCATTTTCTGTTTTCATTTTTTTCTACACATGTCCTTTTTTTTAAACGATCTCTCACCTGCGAAGTATCGCAATTTTGCTAAAAGGTAGCTGCTATTTATTGCGTTACAGAAGTGGAACTAAAGTTGTGAGCGTACAATAAAAATGACATAGTTTCTTTAATGCATATCGATGTATAACAATTAACAATTACGTTTTTTCTTTGCACAAAAAAAACACAAATACAGCTATATTCGCCGCTACTGTCTCGCACTGCCAAAGCTACGGGGTATAAGCAAGCCACAGGCCTACACAGGAAAGCATACTTCCAGATATGAATGCCTTGCGATTGGAAAGGTAGGGATATTTGCTCTTGTTCACACTGCACAGCTTGAGATTTCGAGATGAAGATTGCGCACCTTTCATCTAGAAGTCGCAAGGCACGCAGTGTGAACCGCAAGAAATCTTCTGTGCCATGTAGACTGCCCCTCCCATCAGGGATGGTCCATGTCGGGCAGACCAGAAGGTGCTTGAGCAACACCACAATTCCTTGATTGGCAGGCCATACACACACTTGGATATGCACTGCATGAACTGTAAGAAGAGTGGACGAAGACCACTATTCGAAAGGGCCACCGTGGTTTACAGGCACGAAGCGAAAAATTAGAGGAAAATTACTGAGCGCTCTAACATTAGCCAAGAAGGTTTCAGGTGCATAAAACACAGCTCTATCAGTTTACAGGAAATGAGACAATTCTTACAATGACAGGTGCAAGCAAATGATGTGACGCTTTAGGTTATGAGGGCGGTGAATTACTGAATTTCATTCTATCAATGTGTATTCTGAATAAAAAAGTAGAGCGTTGTCTTGCGTCCTTTCTCTTGCGAGCGTCCTTTCTTTTGCCACCGTCTTTCCAGCATTTTTAAGCTATGTACCACGATTTTTGCCTGCACTGTGCTAAGTTGAGAAGCGACGTGGCAGTTTTATTCATGACGCGTAGGTTTCAAACCAATGTAATTGAATTCCTAGTGGATTAGAGTATCACTTCTCTCTCTCTGGCAAACCTTCACTCATATTTGCAGAAAGAACCAGGGCTCACTCGGCCCAAAGTTGCAGTTGCTGACAGTGTTTCTTTACACTTACACTGGTTTTCTCGCATTTTATATTAAAATCCTCGGTATGTCTTGGGATTTCCAAACAGAAGACTACGACATAGCTTTCTGTCAGGACCAGAACAAGGTAGCTGGCTGGCCCCTTGCTGCCAGAAGCTCAAAAGTCGAGGAGAATCACCACAGCCCCTCAATATGTTTTTTGATCACGAAACTGCTGCCTCAGTTTTATATTCTCCCTGAGATTGAGCGTCACCGCCTGGTAGCCACTGGCTGAAGCATGCCTAGTGTGGGTTGCTCCCACTGTCATCTGCCAGACACGTAAGGCAAGCACGTGCGCATACGTCATCCTCAAAGGGCCGTTTATCCTGCAATGTTGGCGCAAGTTTAAGTGCTTGCACGTTAGCTTAGCGTGAGCTAGGCCGCCAAATGCACATCATTTGGCGTTGTCTCAAACATGGGCAGCATTAAATACTGCATGAATGCAGCGTTTTAGCAACTCTGTAACAAACAAAGTTCTGCATTATTGTTAAGTGTCCAACTGCAGTGTTTCACTAAAGGCAGAACTTCAACTGTCCCTCCTTTCCCTCCGCCGCCGTATCGCCAGTCTTTCGTTATTTCATAAGTTTTTTCACAGCTCGATGCGCATGCCACCTTATTTTGTTCCCCCAGCGTACATCTCTCAACGAACTAATCATCCACTTCAAGTCGGACGCCCACGTGCACGCACCGTTACTTTTTCAACATCATTTTTTCCTCGCACGGCAGTTGCCTGGAATGGCCTTTCAGGCGACATTCCTGCCATTACTTGTACTTCTACCTTCACAACCAGTATCACTACTCATCTTTCACTTTAGGACAAACGATTGTTTTCTGCTCAATTTTTATGTACCCACCCCTTATGTAATGCCCCGCAAGGGGTCTTTAAGGAAATAAAAAAAAATGAAATGAAATGCAGTGACGTTACTCATTAGTTACGTGATGAGCTTTAATTCTGCTTGAAATAACATTTTGTTATACGGTCGTGGTCCCACTACAGCGAAATTTTTCTCAAGAAAATTTTGACAACTCGATACTTAGACCGTCTGTTAGAAAGAACACGTGGAGGTGATTAAACTTGAGTTGCTCTGCTCAATTTTAACATTGGGTGAAATTTATACAAACATTTATATGCTTAAATTTGGGTTTACTTTAAAAATCAACAGTCAAAATTTTTCTAGGCATGCCTCACGCTAGTGTCATAATATTTCATGCAAAACGCAATTTTTCTTTCTTCTTTTTTACTTTACCTTGAGTACTTTTGTGGAGTTGCTATAGACTGACAGAAGGAGTGAACATTCTTTGCATGAAAAAAAGAAATGCTTTTCTCCCAAAATAAATCTAACGCTCTTGTGTCACTGTCATGCAGCTAATCAATTGAAAAGCTATGTGGTGAATTGTTACTTTTTTATGCTGTCATTAGAGTAAGAACAAGCACAATAAAGCACTGTCAGCCGCATAGCTTTGTTGAATGAACTTCATTTCACGAAGAGATTAATTATGAAAAATGCACAAACATGCATATTCGCAATTATTTAAGCTCCACGCCCTAGAATATACAATTTCTTTCATTTTTTTACAGTATCCAAGACCGGCGTTCACAAAGCAAAGAATTAATTCTGTTGCACTATAGCAGTGCATAGTGGGATACAAGCTCAAAACTCCCAAATAAAAATACAAGAAACGTGACATAGTGCAAAAACGCAGGCAGTCGCCAAGTGCAAACATCCCTTTCGATGGCAAATCGCGTTTCTCCCCCAAGCAATATGTAGTAACGTTCGGCAAGCTTCATGCATCTCTGCATCGGACGGCTATATATTATGAGTGGGCTGCAGTCAGCGAATTTTATTCGCCAACAATAGGCTCACACTGCTCTCGAAAAAGCACCGCTGCGTACACTTGTATGTGTGCCTGTCCACACTAGCGCAGTGATGGTGCTGCCACCTTGAGCCCCATCTCAGAGCACCACAATAAAAGAAGGGCCACCCAGTGCAGACAACGCTTGTATTTTTTTCTTCTATGATATGTCGCGGCCGAAAGCCTCACTGCTATCAAGCAGTACTTATATTCCATTTTGTTGTAGAAATTGTATGAACTGAACGTGGAACATCTGAAAATGCGTACTTACCGAATACAAGGTGCATACAAAAAAATAAACAGTCTAAAATTTAGCTGGTGGATCAGCGTGCCAGCAGACGACATGTAAAGAGCCTTTTGTAGAGTGAAATCAGCCTTTAGTTGGCCCAAAAGGCCTCAAACAAAACTAACCTTTACGATGCTGTGATGCACAACAAAAATAACCTTTACGATGCTGTGATGCACAGAACAGAAAATAAGACATCAGGGGCATAACAATTTCAGTATAACAACCTGAGCTCAAGGTTGTGCACTGTTATCAGACAGTTTTGGCAAGTGTCCACAGCCCCTCTGCAGAAGCAGCCCATTTCCAATGGCAGACTGCATACGCAGATGTTCAACTCTGTCACACGTGGCAACTTAAGTGCACTTAGAGAGTGCTCCGCTGCGAGTGTCATTAGCGCTGTCACAAGAGAAAGTTTATTGCCTTTAGGTGCAAAGCACACTTGCCGGCAAGTGCGTTCTCCAGCGTCATTTTGCTGCGATGGAATGTGTAGCCTCGGTAGCAGAGGCTTGCACACAAGTACAGTATTGCATAAAGCAGCGCTCATAGTACGGTATTTTTCAGACATTGTTCTCGTTATCAGGAATTTCGCTACGTATAAAAATAAATTATATTACAACAAAAAACCTCGCTACTCTTGCCTTCAGGTAGTTCACGGGCACGTCGGCTAGGAGGATGTGGGAGCAAATGTCGTGCGATGGCATAGTCTGTCACATTTTTACTTCCGGGTCAGTCGTTTTCTAGTCAGTTGTGACGACGTGCGCCACTGGTGCCAATTCCACAAAGACAACACGGTCCGACTCTGAGACCCGGGCGCAAAAACAACAGATATATGTTGCACTACTAATCCATCAATTGCCCTTGTGATCATTTTTCCAAGGTACACCTCACTTTGACTTGCAACAGTACACTGCCAAGATGACATTCCATGAGTACAAGTTCCCCCCTCCACGCGTGACAAGCGTAAAAGTGTGTCTCGAACTTCCGATTGCAAGCTTGTTGTGCCAACATTACAGACGGACCAATATTAAGTAACAAATTTTCTAGCACGTGTGCTCGCATTTGCCAGTAATCTGCTAAATACTTGCTCGATGGGAAATGCAGTCATTTCCAGGACACGAAAGCATTGTTAGTTTTCGTGCATATCAGTCCAATTGTGCAACATGGTTTTCTAACTCAACCTTTGCTGTCAATATCGTGAAAACCGCATAGATTAATGCCCCCCTGATTCTGCATTGTGCATCCTAAATCTCTATTTGGAACTAGCACGGAGACCAAGGTTAACGTACGCTTGAATTAAGTGGCGTGCTTCCTTGGCAAACCAGGAGACTTAGTAAGACTTTAATTGCAGCCTTTCTTTGAAGGAAATGAAGTCTGGCTTTGTGAAAAATAACAATTTTCACCTTCACTCAGCACTGGGATAAGGTAAAGTCGAAAAGACATTTGAACGTAGTATTAATGCAAAAATCTTGCATCTTATCACAGCCGTAAACTCCCATTGCACACGGTTGCTCTCGAGCTCATTTCAGCAGTTTCAGTGGCATTCAAACAGTCCATGGTCGCAACTTGCGATTCCTCAAGGGAGCTGGCAGGCCATCGAGCACACGAGAAATAGCAATGGGCCTGAGGTGCGGCTCGTCTCTCGGCAACAATAGTATAACTGTTTAGCCTGGAATCTCCCACATGAATAATATCAGATCGAATAAGTACTTTCAGCACATGCTTTGAATCTACGCTGAAGACATGCATCTGTTGCCGCGTTATGGCTCCCTTCCAGTGCTTGAACTGCCCACGAACACATCGCAGGCAAAATCGCGATACCTTTTCAGTAGTAGCCAAGCTGGTACCTCCGTACACAGCACACTACGACATCGTTAACTTACTGCTTCAACTCTACAATACCTGAACTTGGCAATTTAAAAAAAAAGCAATTACAGGTATAGCAATCGCGGGTACACGTGCAAACTTTCAGCTGCTGACAGCCACATCTGCTGTCTCTGCGGAATCAACCCGAAAAAGCCAGGCCTCTAAGCGACTGTGGCGCTGCCCTGCAGTAGCTTTCCGCGCTATATAAAGCTCCCCTTAGTTTGACAGCTAAGCTTCGCAACTAGAAAAAAATAACTGAAGGACTATGATATCACTTAATTTTTTTTAGAAATAAATGCTTTGTGCCCTTGCACCTCAATTGTGAGCATGTCAGCCTCAATTTTTACTAGATTAAGATGTTTCGCAGGAGGTGCAATAAACTTTTTTTAAAAGAAAAATATTGCCACCTGGTGTTCTGCGCCAGTGAACAGTGAACCAGTTTCGTATCAATGAGCGAAGACAAAAATGAGCAACCTGCGCCAGCCGGAAATGTCCTCTTTCATGTCTGACATTTTGACAGTCTCGCCTGCTTGAACATTTGTTCGAGCATCTAGCGCATAACTGAGGGAGGTGCTGTGTACTCTATGCTACCGAGCCCCTTCCAGCCCCATACCGGTGGTTACGCCTGTTCACCGAGCCAGCTGAAGGATCTGTGGACTGGATCCCGAGTTCAGAATTCTCCGAAAGAAGATGACGGCTCCAACTATCCCAGGCAGTGCCATCCCTAGCGGCTCCAACCCAGCCGGTAAGGAAGGCACAATGTCAATGCACTCTACATTGTCGAAACTGCTAACACCAAATCCCTTTCATAGTGCTGCCCATGAGGATGTTGAGGATTGGCTAGTCCACTATGACTTCGTTGTAGCTCATAACATGTGGGATGACAGACATTTACTTCAGTTTGAATGACGGCGCAAGTGTTTGGTATGCAAACCGGGCAGGTGTGTTTATGTCATGGGAGGACTTCAAACACTGGATTCTCAAAACGTATGCAAGTCACAATTGCCGATAGCGAGCTGAGCTTGATCTTCAAGTGCCAAACGACGGCATAGCAATGTATGTTGAGGATATGACACGTCTTTTTCGACGAGCCGACCCACAGATGCCAGAAGATAAGAAGGTGCGATACCTGATGCATGACGTGAAGGGGCAGTTCGGTGGTCTTGTACGCAGTCCACCCAAGAATATGTCAGAACTTCTTGCTGAAGCCATTCTAATCGAAAGCACGCTTCGGCAATGCACCTAAACATACGAACGACAAGTAACCTACATGGGCAGTTTTGGGCGCCACGTCAACTTCTTCCGAGAGCTGATATGTTCTGTCATCCGCGAAGAACTGCCAAAGATATCAGTACCCTCGGCACCTACTGTCAGTTCTTTCTCAAGCACTGTCCGAGACGACTGTCCGAGAAGAAGTTCAGCAGGCACTGCGAGAACAGTCGTGTAAGAGAGAATCGCGGCCTCTGAAAGACTTCCCTTGCATGTTGTACGCGCAAACTCTGCTCCAGTCAGAACTACCTATGGCTCCACTTCCCACTACAGCTCCCATAATGCTTCCGGCAGACCAAACCATGCGCCACCCTACACCACCTTTCACTCCGCTTCACACCACAGCGCCAGCCATGCTTCTGGCAGTTCAGGCGGGTCCATACTACAGCAAACACCGACCCACTCCATGAAAATCAGGTGTGTGGCGGGCCTCCGATCAACGTCCTCTTTGCTTCCAGTGGCGAAGGTGGGCACTTATCACAGTGGCGAAGAGTGCACTGACAGTGCACTTATCAAGAGCTATATCTTTGGAGTTTTTTGGCCAACTATCCACCTTTCAGGTTTGGCCAGCAGCCTCCGGAAACTGCGAACTACGTTGCCCAGCAGTGTGGATCGACATCTCGGCACCACTCATCACCGCGGCGGCTATCATCCAATCGACGCACCTGTTCGGCTGCAGTGCACAGCCAGCCACCTAGCCTGTGTCGGGAAAACTAGCCACAGCGACCTTCGGGGGCAAAGCCGCTCAGACTCAAGGCCCTCTATGAATGCGTATTGATGACATCGACGATACATCAACGACGACATCGACAGCTGATAGAAGTAGAGCATCCCTAGACATTCCTGTTCTGCTACATGGTCGCGAAGTCAGTGCTTTAGTGGACACTGGTGCAGACTATTCCATAATTAGCGAAAAACTGGTCACCCTTAAAGAAAGTTATGACGCCTTGGAACTGAACCCTAATTCATACAGCTGGCGGGCATATCGTCATGCCACTCTGTATGCGCACGGCAAGATTGCAAGTTTGCGGTTGTGCTTTTGAGACCTAACTATTGATATAAATTTTCTCAGACAGCACGGTGGCATATTTCACATTCGATGACGTCTGGTTATGTTTTTGACCCCAAACCCCACAGCAGCTGATGTGGACCCCTGACAACCTCGAGTGTCTCTTCGCATTGTTGACGACACTATCAAGTTAGCACCCAGTGCAAGTGTCGCGGTTCAGCTGGCGTGTGACAGAGTTATGCACGGTGAAGCAGTCATGGAAAGCAATCACTCGCTCTTGCTGTCCGAAGGTGTCTGTGTAGTGGGAAGCTTAGTTAACCTTCGTGATGATTACTGCGGCGTTCTTGTCACAAACTTCAGCTACGAGCATCGACATTTTTTCCCTGAACCCTGGAACTGTCATCGCCTACGCCGACCAAGTCGCCAATGTCACCGACTGTTTTGCTGCCGAGGCCATCAGCACTGCTGAAGCACCTCTCCGCAGTCCAACGCTTTCTGGAGCGAACAAGCAGCGTTTGAGTGAGCTGCTGCTGAAATTTGACACATGCGTTGCACGTTCTTCAAGGATACGTCAAATATTCATAACAAAACACCGTATTATCACCTACGACAACGCACACCCCATACGGCAGCAGCCTTATTGTCTTTCTCCAATCGAACGGCACCCGATTTACACACAGGTTAAGGAAATACTTCAGGATGGTGTGACGAAGCGTTTACACAGCCCCTGGTCGTCACCATTTGTTCTTGTAAAAAATAAAGATAGCACACTTAGCTTTTGTGTCCACTACAAGAAGTTGAACAGTGTCACAAAGACATGTAGCCATTGCCCAGAGTCGATGATTCTCTAGACAGGCTGCGGCACGCGAAGTATTTTTTCTCCATCGACTTGAGAAGTGGTTATTGGCAAACAGAGGTCGACGAACGTGACCGAGAAAAAAACGCTTTTGTAACTCCGGACAGTCTTTACAAATTCATAGTGCTCCCTTTCAGGTTCGGTTCTGCTCCAGCCACATTCCAGCAAATGATGGATACCATCCTTGCTGACTTCAAGTGGAAAAGCTGTCTCGCGTAGCTCGATGACATCGTTGTATTTTCGGGAACGTTGGACGAACATATTCGTCGCCTACAGAATGCACTCGAAGCCATTCAATCAGTTGATCTCACACTTAAACCTGCTGAGAAATGTCATTTCGGCTACGGTGAACTAAAGCTTCTTGGTCGCATCATAAACGCCGCTGGTGTTCAACCTGATCCTAACGAGACTGCTGCCATCATCGCTTTTCCAGCTCCAACTGACAAAAAAAGTCTTCGATGACTTTTGGGTCTGTGCGCATATTACCGGCGCTTTATTGAAAAGTTCTCCAAGATTGCGAAGCCACTATGACTCCTCACGCGTGATGACACACCACTTCTCTAAGCTGATGAACAGCAGACTGCCCTTGATGAACTACAACACGGGCTATCTTTCCCTCGTGTGCTCGGCCATTTCGATGAAGATAGTGACACAGAAGTAGGCACTGATGCCAGCAATATCGGTCTTGGAGCTATCTTAGTAGTAGGTAATACCCTATGCAAGCCGCACTCTTCTCTCACGCAGAATCTAACTATGCCATATCAGAGAAAGAATGCCTCGCAGTCATTTACTTCTACGCTGTCGAAACTGCTAACACCAAATCCCTTTCATAGTGCTGCCCATGAGGATGTTGAGGATTGGCAAGTCCACTATGACTTTCAAGAACAGCAACAAATTTGGAAGTGACGTTGGGAAAAACAAGCAGCTCGAAACTTGCTGCATACACCTCAAGAAGAAAGCATGCATGAAATTAGCATACTCAGTACTGGACATACCGAAAAAAGGCGGTGTAGAAAAGCAAACAGACCCACGATTAATGCTGGAACCATGTTTGCAGCTTCTGCAAGAGGCAAGCAATATAGTTTTGACTATTTTCCCTCCTTCAGCCCCACTTTCTGATAATGGCGCCTTGGAATATGGGCGTCATGCACGACAAAAACTATTCGCAAGGTGTGGTTAAGGGCACAAAATTGTTTTAGGGGCTTTCTTCGCCCAATTCATGTAATTTAAATCATGCGAGATGACTGACGTCCTTTTGAACAATGCTGAAAAAAGGTAGCTGTTGTAACGAATAGTTTTCTTACAATGCGAGAATGTTTTCATGCCCAGTACACTGGATTCCAGGATTTAATTGGATTGCATCGTGGCAAACATGCAGAAAAAAAAGGAAACCAGGTGTAAGCATCACGCGACAAACTTGACATCCAGTTATCAAAAATAAAACAGGAGCATGCTGGAAATCCTACTATGAGCATGGGGCACAAGGAGAAAGCTGTGTCAGAGGAAGTTGGCTTGTGGACGCCAAACGCACTCGGAGCTCTTAGATCGCTATCGCAAAGCCATGACAGCGGTTTTGTGCACGGCACGTGTGGCATTCTCAATCCGTTCTCAATCCACGTGCCTTGGCTGCGCACGTGCCTTCAAGACTACGTTGTTTTATGTAATCTATGATCCCATCTGCCGTGGTATTCTCCACAGCATTTGTGGAAAGCAGCGTTGCATTGACTGCTCGAGCATTAGACGCGCGCACACTTTTGGAGTTCTGTCAGTTAGGTCGCTGTCGTACATGAATGTGTCAAGAACGACTGCAGTTTCGTCTACACCGGTTGTGGCAATGACAGCCACACGCGCTGTAGAAGACTGTGCGTGCACTGTTCGTGCTCGTACTTTTGAAGCTTCAAGCACGCTGCTCTCAGGCTTCGTTCGACGGTTTTGGTACTGAAGTTCATACAACTTGCCACAATTAGGAATTTTGTGGCCCAATGAACAGAGTGGAGTTTGGCTGAAAAATTTTGCGAATTCGCATCTCTCGGTTTCACATCACTGCGATGAGTTTTCAAAAAGTCTGGATTGGATTGACCTGCATTTTCGTCTACACGACCAGACCACGCACAGAAATTTCAATTTCCGGGAGATTTTTACGAAGATTGTACAAATGTAAGAAACGGTCAAAATCTGGGAGACTTTGCAGGTATGCATTTAGCGAGATGAGGAAACGCGTCAACTGGCCCGTGTGCACATCAGAACGCAACAGTGTGCAGATGCACAGCGGTAGAACATCCATGATTGAGAAATTGACTATGAACCTGGTGCCCAGGTTTCTGTTTGGACACCCACAAGGCGGCGAGGTCTCAGCGAGAAACTCTTGAGGAGGTACTTTGGACCTCACAAACTACTCAGACGTGTGAGTGAGGTGAACTACGAAGTGGTTCCAGACGGAGGCTCGCCATCGTCCCAGCGCAAGTTACCACACAGTACATGACGTCCGCCTAAAGCCATGCTTTACGCGATGATTCAAATTTTCTTCGTGTGGCAGGGAATTCTTCATACGAACAGTGAATGCCATTTATTTCCGATTGCCGGCCTCAGAACGCATTTTCTGTCGAGTGCCAGTTTGTTTATGTTGCCTACTTTGACCAACTGCTTTGTACGCTTTTTGTTTGAGCATCAGGTCAATACTCTCTTGAGAGGGGGAGTAATGCCACCTGGTGTTTTGTGCCAGTGAACGATGAAGACGAAGACGAGCAACCCACGCCAGCCAGAGACGTCCTTCTTTGTGTCTGAAGTACCACGCCAACAATGTGCAGAAGTTTTACAAAGAGCGCAGCGTCGTCGCCGAACATGCTGAGATGTTGGACCACAAAATAACTTTCAAGGCGACGGCCATCCTTGAAAGCGAGCTGAACTGGAGGAGAAGGTTGTTACTCGATTCGTGGCACATATGGAGGACAGCCCATAATATCAACCGCTCTCTCGGAAGCCTTCCCTCAGTGTATTCACACGGACTGCGCTCCAAGGCAAAACGAGAGAAAGAGAGGGGGGTCATTAGCCACCCCGCGAGTGCTTTAAAGACAACGCTGCTACGTAGCCTCCGCAGTCACCCCTGAGGAAGGAACCAAGTCAATTCCGAAACGTCGGGTTTCTTCAAAATTTTTGGTTGGCGTCTAAATCATCTCCCAGTTTCATACCCAACCAGACAGACTTCTGTCGAATGTTTACTTTCAATTTTGGCAGTTGCGTCTATTAGTACCTTTATTTGAGCCTCTAGCGCGTGACAATATCAATATGGTTCAACTCAATCAGCTTTGCACGTCTTAACACTAAGGAAATTTTTTCATAACAATGATTAACCTTTTTTGAAAGTTTTTAACAATTTTTCGAGAGATAAATATTAGCGTGTTTTCGAGTCTTCCGACTTGACTTTAGCCTGGGAAAAGTCCTTGTGCTCCTCGAAAAACTCGCTTTGCATACTTCATTATTGAAACAACTGCGCGAGAAGACAACAAAACTTGGAACTGCTCTCTTTGTCGGCAGGAATTACACAGAAAGAGTGATCAATGAGGCAAGAGCATACGCAGGAAAGCTGTCAGACTGCGCCACCACAACACACTGATACCTTTTCACATAATCTTCCTCCAAGGATGCATACTTACACACCTGCCTCACTGCAGAAAATAGTGGTTCTTTTGTCCTCTCAGCTTCAACACCAATAGGTTCAAGGCTAATACCACAACAGAGAGTGATACTTTGCACATGCTTTGCCTCTATGAGCGCTCTGTTTTCGTTTCTTCTATCCTCTTTTGTCGTTTGCACTGTTAAGCACTTTCTTCATCTACCATGAATACGTTCATGAGCGCTAAGTCCTTGACAATATCAAAAACAAGCAACAACCTGGATCTGCCGATGTGGATGCCTTGATCTTGAGTAGCATTTCTTGAGAAAATAATGCAGCAGAAGCACTCAGACACGTTTACTGCTTGCAAAACTTGCCAGCTGCAGCTAGGATTGGCAAGCAGTAGCAGAAGACAATGACAGACTACTAAGATTATGAAGCGTGGGATCATGGGGCAAGTTGGCAATGTGCCGTAGCCAATCGGGAAGGCCACGCTGCTTTACTAATTTCTCTTTTTATCACAAATGAAATATTTTCCATAAAATTTCAGGCAAGATTCACAAAATTGTAAGCACAGTCGAAATTCGAACATTTTGAGAGAAAATCGGAAGAGTTGGCAAGTATGAAAAGGCCGCTACTCTAGCACAAAATGCATTACTGACATGCAGAATTTGTACATACCTGGCAGTTTTTAATAGTAAAAGCATAAGGAATACAAGTGGCTGCAGAGTCTATTTGTGCAAACTACTTACCAGCTGTGGTGTAGGGGTATTTGGCCTGGGGGCACTTTCCACAGGTGGTGCAGTGAACTTGAAAGGCACTGGATCAGGAGAAGAGTGCAAAGAACCTTGACAAAATGAAGCTGATCAAATCAGTAATTTACTCTTACCAAAGGTGTGCATATTGAATACCAGTCGAATATTGCCTTTGTAACATTGGTATTTCATTTGAAATCCGTGTATTCTAGAAGTTTCAAATATCCAGGAGACTCGAAAATGCAGTTTATATCACTGAAAAGAATTGACTTTGTGCCTTTGCAGTAAGAGATCAACCAGCAATTATTACAGCTTCATTGCGAGTGCTGTGATACTTACGCAAATAAGCATTGCAAGCATGAGATGCTATAATGAAGGCTACGCACCAAAAAAACACGCCGCAGCCCCTTTTCACAGCAAACCCATTGTCACATGGTCGTCGCGTTGACGAAGGAAGGCGTCTCTGTGTCCACAATGAAACTGTTCTATTGGCCAAATTTGTGGCTAGTAAACGAAAAGTCCGACTACAGCGATACATACTGGCACTGATAGTGGCATATAGAGCGTCGGCCGTCAATAATCTGATCTGCAGCCAGGCACATCAGTATATATACATGCAGCAGAGACCATTTGAGCGTTATCACTAGTGGGGGTGTGTCACAGGTCCCGTTATTTAGGGAGGCGATCGCCGGGCTGATTCCAAGGGCCGAAATATCGGCCCCCCGAACCGCACCACGAAAGCATGGACAATTTAGAAGTGGTCCTTTTTGGCGCGCCAGCGGACGCCGGCTGAGGCCCAAAGAACAAGTCAGAGCCGAGAGTTGATAAACAAACAAAATTATATTCTCAATAATGGCAGATCGAAAACAATACACAAGTATGCACACTCCACAATAGTTGAGTACAATATGTCACCAATCAAACAACGTACTACACAGTACAATCAGCCACACTCGAAACAACGGACACAGACAACAATACACACTACAATGCAGTCGCATGCATTGAACAACCAAGACACTTAAAGACAAAAGATAGAAAACCTATTCAGTCCAAAGTTCTTGGAACAAAAGTCTGGATGATACTCTTCCGAGAATCACTAATTCGAAGTCCAGCGTTGTTGTCGTTCCGCTGCCCCCGAAGTTTCTCTTCCAGGAAACCTCACGTCTTCAATTGGCCACTCTCCAAGCTTCAACTTCTTCGCCGGAAACACGTCGGCTTCACACACGCAGCTGTTGCCACGCGTCTTCGCTCGACAGCGGTAAACACACACTCTTGCCTGTAGCTCGAGTCGTCACCCCTCAGGTGGAAATCATCTTCGTCTCCTGCTTTGTCTCTACGGACAAAACCTTCGCCGACTACCCGGCGGAATCCCTACGCGCTCTGGCGCTAACTTCCGTCTTCTCCTGCTTTGTCTCTACGGACAAAACCTTCGCCGACTACACGGCGGAATACCCTACGCGCTCTGGCGCTAACGTCTGTCTTCTCCTGATCTCTCGTCTCAGCTGCTTGATTAAATACCTTCCGCCCGAGATTCCAGAAAGTTCTCATCATTTCGTCGGCGCGATGCACAGCGAAGGCTGGGGGAAAGGTCGAGACGATACGAGGGCCGTCCGCGACAGATGACTCAACCCGGCATCACCACGTCTCTTTCCATCGAGAAATTTCGAGTGCTTGCTCGGCCGCCGATGTGGGATGAGGAGGTTCGTCGGCGAAGCCACGCTTCCGAGGGGAGAGGCGCGCGCCCCGGGGGTCTTTCGGTGTTTGTTTCTTTTTTTTTATCGTCGACCTCGCGGCGTCACTCCGGCGGCTCGTCGCGAGAATTTGGCGGCGCGCCCTTTTTGAGCGCTCGTTCTGTGACACTGCCCCCACTGTAAGAATATTATCTCATAATATTCAAAACCACACAAACGAGCGTGAACAGTCCCCACACACTTAAAGACTGTAACATAGTCCGTTGCTCATGGCACGTCACATTCACAGTAGATCACTCAATACATTGTAATTCAATCTCACAACACATGAAATATAACCACAGGTGCATGAGTACAACACTTCATCACATATTCCAGACAATACAAATGTACAAAGTTCGCTCATTACAACATTTACTATACTCACATCATTACTCTACATCACATCACCGTAACAAACATTTGGACTCACTCGACATACAATCTGGCACAGGAAACATTACCTTAACATATAGCACTGTCAAACACATTCCAAATCGACTTCGACACCTATCCGGTGCATCTCGAGCGGCGCTTGCGCCCTTTTTTGCGGTGCTCTCTCGATCTCTTCTTACTGTTTTTGCTCGTTTTGTTCCGGCGAGCCCCTTCCAACGACGGTATGCGGCGTCTCAGCCATCGTTGTCACTTCCCACATTGTTATCGTGTCATGACGCTCAACTGATCCGGTCCGGTTATTAACCCGCTTGTTCACGTCACGACATTTGGCCTGGCTGGCCGACTCTGTCATCTTTACATTGTCGGTCAGTTGAGGTTGAGCCGAAGTAAGCCCAGCTGCCCAGCCCGTGAACTCATTCGATACGATGATGTTCTCATTCACTGTCTCTTGCGCCCAGGCTTCACCTTGGGCTCGAGTGAAATCCTTCGCGGGATTGTTCTCCGCTGTATCTCGGGGTCCCTGTGTCGGCGGGGGCTCCATCTTCGGGTCTTCCCTCAAACATTCTGGATCATTCGGCCCTCGCGCCCCGTTGATGTTTGCGATGACAAGGTCGTACAGGGGGTCGTCATGCATAGAGCCGTAACCTTCCCGCTGAAGTACGGGGTTTCAACCTCAATCTCTGCTTCGGGAAGCATCCGAACCGTACGGTCAATTAGGCAAACCGGTTTCGTTCTGCCTGTCAACTCACTTTCCCGTACCAAATTTCTCCGCACGATAACCGTGGAGCTACCAGTGTCTCTTAGAACCGTAATCTTTTTGCCCGCAACCTTTCCTGGCTGCGTTGGCATTCCCTTCGTAACACCGGTTGACTGTTTTGATATTACAGCACCCACAATAGGAATTTTCTCCCCATTTTTCAACTCTACGAATCCGTCGGTGACGGCATTATTACCGGATTTTGGTGCCGCTTGCACACAGGACACCTAGTGAGTTTGACTCGCTCCGTTTCGACATGCGTCTGCTTTGCGCCCAGTCTGACCACACTTGAAACATTTTAATACCGTAGGGCTCGTAAAGACCGTTCGACAGTTTTTCGCGCGATGACCCACTCGGTTACACAGAAAACATCGCGGAATGCTCTCCGGTGCACGCTTCTTTCCTTCGGGAGCTGTTTTCTTCGAATCTTCGGGACACTCCTTCTTGACCTTGGCCAAATTAGTGCCCCCTTGCGCTTCCAAAAATTGATCAGCTAATTCAAGCATGTCTTCAAGTGACTTAGCTCTCCTCTCTTTCAAGTACAGCGACAGGCTTGGGTGGCAACTAGTAAGAAATTGTTCTCTAATTAGGAGCTCTCTAAGCTCATCGTACTCCTGCGCTGTCCCGGAAAGTTCAAACCATCTGTCGAAATAATGGCTAAGTCGGGCTGCATATTGCGTAGCTGTCTCACCATCAGCTGGTTTTCCTGTCCGAAATCTGTCCCAGAATCCTTCCACAGTAAATCTAAATCGCTTCAGCAAAGCAGCTTTCACCTTGGCATAGTTGGCTGCATCGGTCCGCGTCAGCCTACCGTACACAGTGAGCGCTTCCCCACTGAAGCAGGTACTCAAAGTTGTTGCCCATTGATGTTCCGGCCAATTCTGGCTCCTTGCAATCGTCTCAAATCTGTGAAAGTACGCGTCAAGGTCGTCCTTCCTTTCATCAAACGCTACGAGCAGCTTGCTTGGGTTCAAGCGGAAGCCATGATCTTCCCGTTCGCTGCTTTCAACTCTAGCTTGGACGGGAGTTTCACTTCGCTGTTGCAAACGGAGCCGCTCGAGTTGTATCTCGTGCTGTTGCTGCCGTTCCCTTTCCTCTATTTCTTCCTTCGCCCTCTCAGCTGCCAGTGTTTCTCTCTCCAGCTCCAACTTCAATTGCTGCTCTCTCTGTTCTCTCAGCTGTCGCTCTTTTGCCTCTCTTTCTTCTCTCGCCCTTTCGGCTGCCAACTTCTCTCTCTCTCCAACTCAGCTGCTTTTTCTTTCTTGGCTCTCTCTTTTTCTTCTTTTTCCTTCTGGGTGACCCCCTTTCCGTAGTTCGGCGACAGAAAGACCCATCTTCTCACCAAGAGCGACTAACTTTTCGAGATCCATTGTGTCTCCCAACTAAAACCTTGCCGCGTGCAAAAAATATCTGCCTAAATCAGCCTATCGGAACACTCTCCTGCACTCGTTAACGAGAACACCGAGCAACGCACAAAATCGTTCCGATAGCACTATCAACAACTCGAGGCTCTTTCTCACTACTTTGGACACACTGTGCACCAAAAAGGTCCTGTCGCGGACGCCAGATTAATTGTCACAGGTCGCGTTAATTAGGGAGGCGATCGCCGGGCTAATTCCAAGGGCCGAAATATGGGACCCCAAACCGCACCACGAAAGCGTGGACAATTTAGAAGTGGTCCTTTTTGGCGCGCCAGTGGACGCCGGCTGTGGCCCAAAGAACAAGTCAGAGACGAGAGTTGATAAACAAACAAAATTATATTCTCAATAATGGCAGATCGAAAACAATACACAAGTATGCACACTCCACAATAGTTGAGTACAATATGTCACCAATCAAACAACGTACTACACAGTACAATCAGCCACACTCGAAACAACGTACACAGACAAGAATACACACTACAATGCAGTCGCATCCATTGAACAACCAAGACACTTAAAGACAAAAGATAGAAAACCTATTCAGTCCAAAGTTCTTGGAACAAAAGTCTGGATGATACTCTTCCGAGAATCACTAATTCGAAGTCCAGCGTTGTTGTCGTTCCGCTGCCCCCGAAGTTTCTCTTCCAGGAAACCTCACGTCTTCAATTGGCCACTCTCCAAGCTTCAACTTCTTCGCCGGAAACACGTCGGCTTCACACACGCAGCTGTTGCCACGCGTCTTCGCTTGATAGCGGTAAACACACACTCTTGCCTGTAGCTCGAGTCGTCACCCCTCAGGTGGAAATCATCTTCGTCTCCTGCTTTGTCTCTACGGACAAAACCTTCGCCGACTACCCGGCGGAATCCCTACGCGCTCTGGCGCTAGCTTCCGTCTTCTCCTGCTTTGTCTCTACGGACAAAACCTTCGCCCACTACACGGCGGAATACCCTACGCGCTCTGGCGCTAACGTCCGTCTTCTCCTGATCTCTCGTCTCGGCTGCTCGATAAAACACCTTCCGCGCGAGATTCCAGAAGTTCTCATCATTTCGTCGGCGCGATGCGCAGCGAAGGCTGGGGGAAAGGTCGAGACGGTACGAGGGCTGTCCGCGACGGATGACTCAACCCGGCATCACCACGCCTCTTTCCATCGAGAAATTTCGAGTGCTTGCTCGGCCGCCGATGTGGGGTGAGGACGTTCGTCGGCGAAGCCACGCTTCCGAGGGGAGAGGCGCGCGCCCGGGGGTCTTTTGATGTTTGTTTCTTTTTTTTATCGTCGACCTCGCGGCGTCACTCCGGCGGTTCGTCGCGAGAATTTGGCGGCGCGCTCTTTTTGAGCGCTCGTTCTGTGACACGGTGTTTGTTCGAGAATGAACTCCGCTGTTTGTGTTTAGGTGCTCAAGCTTGAAGTAATATGAAATGGCACAGTTTGCATAAGCCATTGAAGCCATTGTCGGCACGGTCGATAGGCCTGCAATGTAAAACACAGAAAGAAAGAAAGGGGCGTGCTATCAACATCTCGATGTGACATTATTGAGTGTATGCTGGCTTCCACTCTTGAAATATAAAACGTGGTGATATATATAAAGTGGTAATATATATATATATATATATATATATATATATATATATATATATAATGAGATATAACAGACAGTAATGCCAAGGAATGTACAGGGGAAGTTATTAAAACCAATGGAATGTAAATAAGAAGAAAGAAAAGTGGATGAAAAAATTACCAACTGTGAGCAGGAATCGAACCTACGAATTACGCGTTCGAACGCGTAATTCGAAGGTCGTAGGTTCGATTCCTGCTCACATTTGGTAATTTTTTCATCCACTTTTCTTTCTTCTTATTTACATTCCATTGGTTTTAATAACTTCCCCTGTACATTCCTTGGCATTACTGTCTGTTATATCTCATTAATATTGTGTTAAAGCACGGAAAAACGAGCCCTTAGGTATACACTTCTTTCCCTTATATATATATATATATATATATATATATATATATATATATATATATATATATATATAAATAAAAGATATATATATATATATAATGTGGTGATATATATGTATATATAAAAACATATAAAGTGGCTACTTAAAATATAAAACATGGTGACAGTTCTTTCAATGCTTCTGGTCTGTAACTGTTCAGTGCAATACCTAAAGACTCAAGTGTGAAATGCACTTTTGTTGAGAGTTTAACATGGCATACACGGATGGCATACACGGATGCTGTGGTGGTTTGACCTCTCCACATGTAACTGATGTGCAATAAAACACATGAGCAATTAATGGTTTATGTTACTGTCCCATTAAAAAACGTGGTTGATCTCTCTATATAGGAATCGGTGTAACACGAAAGTTAAACGTGTCTTTGTAGAGGAAGTTGAGCATTTATTGTGCATTGTTTCAAGAACAGCAACAAATTTGGAAGTGACGTTGGGAAAAACAAGCAGCTCGAAACTTGCTGCGTACACCTCGAGCAGAAAGCATGCATGAAATAAGCATACCGAGGACGAGCGCGGACTAACAACTGCCACAAATCTTCCCGTGTCGTGTGTCACCAGCGCGCTCCTTTCATAAACGCGGCCCTGCGTGAGAAGTGCCCTCCATCTTCTCCGTAATTACTAGTCTGATAAGCACGCGCACATGAGAGATCACGCTCCACGGCACCGTGGGGGAGGCGCTTCGTGGAGGTGGCAACCTTGAGAGCTCGTCGAACACGAGCCCGTCGCGCCTTTTTGCCAATGATAACAAAAAGGCGCTAAAGTTTCAAAGCTCTGAGGACTCCCATACCATGTACAGTATACATAAATGGCTTTACGTTAGCGCCGCTTGCTGAGGATAAAGAAGTTAGGGTTCAATTCCGTGTGACATATGTTTGCCTTTTGATTTTGTCTTTGCAATTTCTAGTATATAGTTTTCAACATCACTTCCGTAACGGAAGTATGTCAGCGGAGCTGTGGTCGGCCCCGGCAAAGAACACTATTGTGTTAAAAAGAAAGACACGTGATGATTAGGCAGTGATTACCCAAGGCACACTAAAGGAATGCCCACTGAAAGCTTCAGCATAAAAAAATGCCGCATCCATCCCACCAAGAATTGAAAACTAGAAGCTACTGCCATGAAAATGCTAGACTTTGCCACAAACCGACGACGATGAGGTGTGCCTGTTCATTTTAGGCATGCCCAGAGCACCATGAAGCTGATAAAAGTCCTAGATGATGCCCTCACTTTTCCGGTTTTGCTAAACAACCGGTCAAACAGTGTGGGCCGAACTACCTATTGATCCGGGAAACATGCTGCATAGCTGTCTCCCACTTTCAGGTTTTGAGGCACAAAAATGCTCGCGATATCATTTTGCTGTGAAGCGAAAACGCTGTACAGGTATGCAACAGCCAAAATGTAATTTGGAGCAATTTTCGGAGCAGCAAAACCCAAATTTGGAGCAGGCTACGGAATATAATTTTCTTATGAAAGACCAAATTTAGAGCAGTATGATAAAAAAGGCTTACATTTAAAGGAAATATATGTACAAAACATTCAATCCACCTTACTTGTGTATACTGAACATAAGCACTGCTATGAAGCACTGCTATGAAGCACTGCTAAACAATGAAGTCTACATTAGCATTTGCTGTGCCTGCGGAATCCTTTAACACTCTGTGAATCCAAATGTGGCTCTGCCGAGTTGGCAACCTTGGAATTCAGGAGGTTCATAAAACCGAGGAGTAGGGATGGCGAAAGAAAAACTGGCCCACAAGGTTTTCTTTGGAGGGGCAGCAGAAGTGCCCTTCACTGCTCCAAATGATTGCGAGCAACTCTTTTAGACTCCAGCGATCACACTAGTACTCACAATTATGCGACACATACACGCATGAGTAATTTAACAAAATATGCTGCGTTCCGTGATTAGCACTAACAGCCCCTTCGATATCGCAAGACACTTTTTGGCCGGACACCAGTGTACTGCGGCGAAGGTGGCTTAAGCAGCGTTCCACGCGGTTTAGAACAAGGCCATGAAATTTTTAAACCGCTACACCACCCCCACCTACACTTTTTTTTTTCTTGACGGTGGGGTTAGGTTTATCACCCAACTTCTCGGCTTGCTTGCAAGGTGCGTTCAACCAGATAAAGTAACAATGGCGCGCGCCCGTTGGCCCGGAGACTGATGTTCCATCGCCAGAAAAACTAATTTATGTGTAGCTGCTATGGCAACAAACATGGTGGCTGGCAATGACGACATTGACAAAACATCGACTTTGTTGGCGAGCAGAAAAAGCGGCACACGTTCTTAATATGCCATAACCGCGTTTGCTGCCTGGGAAATTCATATTTTCCGCAAATCGCTGGTGGCTGCGGCAACGTTTTTTTTCTTTTTTTGCCTTGATAGTTCGTTGACAAATTGATAGGTATCCGCTATGGTCTGCGAACCGATGGGCGCGCAGCAATGTTACTTCATAATATACTTTATCTGGTCGATGGCGATTCACGAGTGTCCTCACCTAATGAGTATATAACTTATACCGTGTTTTATGGTTAGGGTCTGCCAATTAGTTCGATTGATGACACAAAGTGGAAGCGGTCAATGTGGCCTCTATTTCTTGCTAAAATTAACGCACTTTAGATAATCTTGAGGCTGGTCGAGCACTTTGATGCAGCGTGGTGCAATTTCAGCAAATTTTGTGGTTCTGGCACAGCTTGGCACAACGAAATGGAATTGTATCAAATTGGTGCAGCTGTTGCACACCTGGCTGTAACAAGGATATATTTACAGCGCTTTAATATAACCAGTCTTGAGGGGACAGTCTGCCATACACTTTAAAGGCTTCTCCTGTGAGACACATACTCAACGCGATCGTCCTTTGTGATGAGCCTAGGCTTGTCCCAACGCACTCGAATCTTTTGAGGTACACGCCTAAATCGTTTCGGATATCCTTAAACTGCAGGAGAATTCTAAGCAGATTTATAGTGTGTGCACGAAGTGATTGTATAACTTCAATTGGTGCTCCCTACTGCGTTCCGTCTTCTTATGCTGTGTCTTGCTTGGCAAGTCTTATACATAGCTGGAGGTTGCATTTTTCCGCTATAGCTTGCGCTTGTTGTGAGGACACGTATTCTGCAGCTATTTTTTTCACACTCAACAGCAAGCAGATCATGTGTTCATTCGTTGCTTCAAACTTAAATGCCTTATCATCATGTTGATGCTTTTCCTCCTCTGTCATCCATTTTTTCATCTCTGCCCCTGACAAAGCCTACCGTATTTACTCGTGTAATGAACCCACTCCCCACCGTTGCCTTGAAAAAAAAAATTGTAATGTATTCATCTTATTTCGGTATGATAGCTAGTGCCGTTGACAATTGAAGCAACATTAAATCAAGCCATTATATCACAAAATAACAAAGCAATAAAAGGCAAAACATAACTGTGCAACCATGCTAAACAGTATTGAGCAGTGCGAGCACGGACGACATCAATCAAAATTTGAAAGTCGCGCCTTTTATGGCAAAGTGTCATCTGTTGAATGCAGGAGAAAACTTGGAGTTACTGTATATGCTACCTTGAGGTAGCAGAGTTGTGCATAGGTCCATCATCTTGCCTCCTGAGATGTCCATCTCATGCAGGACAGCAACCCCTTTTGTCAGCAGCACTCACGTTCACACAGCCGAGTTCACTGGAAGCATCTTGTCGTCCATACAAGAAACCCCACACGAGCCCAGAGCACATCCGCTTGCTCTGTTGCGATGTGGCTTTGATTCGGCAAATATTAAAAAAGAACGAAAGTGAGTTCGTGAGCCGGGAACGTGTAGCAACGCATCGTCAGAGGGAGGACAGCGAGCTGAGACACAAGTGGCGGGTGCATCCGAGCGAGCTCTAGCATCTAACCGTGTTTCCTTCTACATGTAGCGACCGCGGATTCACTTGAAACTTTGATACAATATAGTTTACTTTTTTTTAAAGTTGAACCTTCCCTCAACCTATCATTTCGAACATCGCTGACCCCTTCCTAATGTAGGAACCAATGCAGCTCAGTGACTCCCTGCGTGTTCTCACTCATTCTTAACATGTCACTGGCGCAATGACTTTCACTTCGAAGGAAAAAAAAATGGAAAGCTCTAATATTAATGGTCTTAGATATTACTAGTACTATAGCTTGTCCGATGGAAGTCACCATAGGGAGATTTTTTGTTTTGAAATAGCAAACAAGGAAGCCTTGACATAACTTGTTGAGAATCGTGTACGCAATTTGCGACATGGCTTTAAATGATTAAGCAGGTGGCTTGACAAAGCAATTGCTACAGCTGTCCTTCCGTGTTTTACAAGTAGCACAAGAAAAAAGAATTTTTAGCATATCTACACGTAGTTGTGGCATCCTGTGATTGTGGCAAAAACGCAGCACTCAGTCACAGCGCTGCACAGACACCTCTAATACTGACGTCCACTAAAAATGGACAACGCAAAACACAATCACAACACGAACGAAGTAGTACTCAGCGAGATCTCATCGCCGGACTGCTCGGGTAGCGGTGGTGCCAGTGGCGTGGCGGTTGCCGGAACCCGCATGGCTGTGAAGTTGGCTTTTTACACACACGAATGCACTGGACGAATGGGCGCGCTAGCGGCGAGTTCTATCAGTGGCGCAGCTCTGCTACCTAAAGGTATCATATAGAGTAACTCCAAGAAAACTCTTCTGATAGCGCCACGCAAGCACTGCTGCACAAATACAAAGCGCTTGGCTTTTAAAACTGGCACCCGCATGGCGTAGAAACACACCGCGCGCTCGCCATCTCGAAGGCCATGCAAAGCGCAATCGCACCCACCGTGGCTACGGCGCGTTGTGCACCTGCAACGTTTGTGCGCTGCCATCTGACGCTGCGTTTTATTGCGAGAGAAATTATATGGTCACTCTCGGCTGGGTTTTGCTGCTGGTGTCGGCATCGCTCACCGTATATGTATACGTGTCTATATATATAAAAACTCAAGAAAAAAAAAAGCCGCCCATGCTAGGTGCCCAGCTTGTCCGGATCCGCTGACGCGCTCTTATCTCCAGTGCGTTCTTTGCCCCGCGGATGGGTTAGGGGGGATGGGGTAGATGCTTATGCACACGCGCTTATCCTTTGGTAAGAAGAATTGCGCGTCGCTTTAACCAGGGCGATTGAGTTTAGTTCCAGGCGCACGAAGATCACTTTGCTTGCTGGAGAGGCTCCATTTGAGAAATGAGTGTGCTTTTCAAACACAGCGAAGTAATAACTGAGACACATACTTGTTTGCTCCCATCTGTGGCTGTGATTACGTTTTGTGCGTCGTTTTTGTTGAAACAGGGCGTTAGGCGTCGAGCAGTGAACATTGTCAGTTCACTCTTATCCTGTGTGTGTTGTTTTCGTGCGTCGTGTGTGCATAAACCGCGCCATTCACGTTTCAATCTGCTAGCCCTTTTCAGCGTTTCATTCTAAGTTGTTGCTATCGCATTCATTGCCTTGCCCTTGCAGTGACACGGCTGGTTACAAACAGCATGCGCTGGCGCATTAGAACCGAGCGGCTGGACGACATTTCAGCGTTGATCTGTGTACTTTCATTGTGAGAGGAAACAAAAATAGATTCGGGCTACAAAAAAGATTTGTCGCGATTTTTACGGCCCAAACAAGCAAAGCCGTCCTGTGATATCTTCGCTGTTGTAACTTCCGTGACTTTTTTTTCTCCCACGTAATGGACCCTTCCCCCAAATTGGTGTGAACTTTTCTAAAAAAAGGTGGGTTCATTACGCGAGTAAATACGGTACTCCCTTTTTCTCAAATAACAACGTTTCCATAACGTCTGCTATGTACCTGTGCACAGAGGAAAGCCTCATCCTGTGCAGTGGACGCCAAAATATTACGTTGTACTGTGAAAAAAAATGTACATTTAAAGGCTCGTTTTCTTTGTTAGACAGAATATTATAGAAAACTAGCGGACAATAATGCCAGAGAAAACATAGGGGATCTAAATATGAAAAAAAAGTGGACGAAAAGATAACTTGCCACCGGCAGGATCCGAATGTGCGACATTCGAATAACGCGTCCAATGCTCCACACTTGTCCTCTTTATAGGGTACATATGTGCATTGAAAGTAAGGGAGCATCAGTCAGAACCACCTGTTGCCATGGCGGCGAGTGTGGAACACTCATGCTTGCCTGTCGGGTGTCAAGTAGTACGCGAGCTTATAACAAGACAGCAGCTAGGTTATGCCAAACAGGCAAGAATGAGGGTTCGGCACTCGCTACAATGGCAAAAGGTGGTGCTTAATGATGCTCCCTGGTTTAATGCACAAACAGTTTTAAACCTGCTTATAACAAACCTCCATATAACATAGTCCTCGATATAACAAAGTTTTTAGATTCCCCGCCATTACTACAGAGAAGCACATGTACTTGCGATGTCTAGTGATTGATATATGGGGTTTATTGTCCCGAAACCACCATACCATTACGAGAGATGCATTTGCGACCTCTATGTAACAAAGTAACAGCAAAAGACAACCTTGATTTACCAAATTTTTGCCACGGACTATCTAAGAATTTGGCACGGATGTAGTCATTTTTGGCACAAGCATCTTTTGCAGTTGACCCGCTGCCAATGAAGCGTGAAGAGGCAGTGGCGCACTCGTGGCCCTGGCAACTCCCAGGCGAGAGCGAGTGCTCGTTATTGCACGCGGGTGTGCGAGGCAGGCAGGCGGCCCTGCGTCCTTTGAGCCACCGTTCTTGCCACCGAGGGCGCATGCATGAATGTGCCTACTCTTCCCCTCCCCCCAAATCCAAAAGAAAAAAAAAGAAGCTACTTTTCAGTTGGCAGTGCACGCATTTAGTTAGTGTCACATATGTGGGGCCGTCCTGCATATGGAGAGCACTTTCCCAAGTAGTTTTCCACGGTATCCATGTTGTTCCCTCTTCATTTTTGACACCGTGTGTGCGTGCATAGTTTGTACGCAGTTTGTATCCCCCAACAACGTCCAGTTTTGCTTTTTTCTCTTTCTTTTTTTGTCACTTCCGAGGCAATCTCAGATTAGGCGCTGATGAAAACTCTGAGACCACGGTGACAACAGTGGGTCTTCGGAGGTTGACTCGTCACGCACTCATCATAGCGATGAATTGCTATTTCAAAGCCAGTGTGGCATCTTCATTGAGTCGTTTCTAGAGCTGGTGCAGGCGTACCTCAATTAAGTCGTGTCGTGGAAGGGAAACAATTTTGTCCAAAAATCTGGCATCTGGATTGGATCATGTGTAGCCCTTGTAATTAGCAATAACTTTTCTTGGGTTTGTAGACAGGCAGCTGTAAAAGCATATGAATGGGTTAACGTCGCACATTGTTCGATATTTCGATGACTTTCTAGCTCTACTGAACACTAATATTTGCTCTGTACTGGCTCTTAATATTTTGAAGGTTTTTAAGGAATATAGGTCTGCATTTCACTTAGGAACTGCCAAAAAACGACGAGCTTAAATTCCTCAATTTAAGACTGGCTTTCGTCAAGGATCAAGTTTGTTGGCAATACCAACTTAGATCCATAAAGCCGATCTTGGATTTTAATTCTGGACACTCAAAAGGCATAAAGAAAAGGCGTTGACTCAACTGTGCTGGAAGCCGCTCACAAAATATAGTGCGAGCACCTTATAATGCATGCATTTGCCACGTAGGTTTCTTGCCTTGCCAATTCTGGCTTTCTGAATGACGTGATTTGCTCCATGTAAGAAAAACTTATATCAAAGGACGAGAAGTTTCATCGCAGTGATTCTAGTACTCCAGAAGTTATCAAGAAAAAGAGGCATGCAGTTATCCCACACACACTGTTGCGAGGCGCGCCTCCGACGACGTTACGAAGGGCGCCTCGAAATCTCACCGCTGCAACCACTGTTTCGAAAGACGGCGACGCCAACACGGTCCCGAAGGCGCCACTGCTTCGAACCCCGCAGGGAAGGTCACCAGCCGTTTGGTAGCGTAGGTTTCTCAGCTCGCGACTGCTTCTGCGCAGAGCTGATAGACGAGCGGACGAGACGACGGTGAGTTAAACAAGGTTTATGTACAGCATATATACAGAGGCGTTACAAATTCGGCACTGGGGCCGACAGAGACGCGAAGAGCTGAGCTCTTCTCTCTAACACATAGCTCTACTCTCAAATGGGTCTGCTAACGCATAGCTCAACTTTCTATCACATAGCTCTCTTCTCTGACACACATGTCTGCTCTCACATAAGACTGCTAACACATAGCTCAATTAACACATAGCTCTCCTGCTCATAGAGCGCTCTTCTCTGACACACAAGTCGGCTCTCCAACAGGTCTGCTAACACATAGCTCAACTGCGACACACATGTCTGCTCTCACATAAGACTGCTGCTCGCGACGCGCCGCAGGGCTTCTTTTATATGCACCGGGTGGATTCTTTGGGTAAACAAATGTCCAACCAAAAGCGCCGCTCGTTGTGAGGTCAGACTCCTCCAATGGGGTCGCCGCTGGGCCGCGTCATTCTTTCTCATCGAATCTGAAGAGGCTGCGCTGCAGGTGGCTGCACCCAAGGACGAGTGACGTCCCCACGCATTGCGTCAGACCCGCCAGACAGGAAGGCGCCGGTTGCTGGCTCGACGGGCTGCTCGAGTGACTCACTGCACGTGCGCGCCAGAAAGGCGCAATCGCGTGTTGACGCCGTTGAGTTGTTCGCGTCAGGCGGGCTCGCGGGCTGGCCTTGACACAGATTGCCTTTTTCAGAGGCATGGACGTCCGCTGTGGACTCGCAGGCATAACAGCACCCCCGCCGCCGGACAATGCGCCGAAAAGACGAGCTGCTTCCACGTGGCTCGGATGTCAGGCGCGCTCGTTCGCCAGGTCCCTCCAGGTTCGCCTCCAGGGCCATGGGGAGAATGCAGCTCCAGACTCTGTTCCGGGAACACACCCAATTCTTGAGGACGGATCCCAGCTCCGCTGGCTTGTCGCCACAACTTGCCGGCCAGCTTCGCTCGTCTCTTCTGACGATCCTTGATTTCAGCACTTGTCGATGGTTCTGCAACTTGTCAAGAACGGTTCGACAACAGACAACACACGACACAAGCAAGTGCCCTCGGTCACCGAACAGAATTCCAGACAACGTATAGTACAACATATACCTAGCTACGTGTCTATCGGAATTTCGTTCCCTCTACATCAAGAGGCATATGTGGGACACAAGACTCTTAAAATGACAACTCAAATTTTTACATGCAAAATAACTTAACGAAATTGAATAGAACATAAAGTTGGCTCCTTGAGCTCACTCTGGACGAGAGCGCACAGCTTAGGTCATGATGAGGTCAAAATTTTGCCCCGAATCGCCAGCGAGAAACCGAAAAGTGGAGAAGGTACAAACTAAACGCACGGCTAAATGCGTCTGCATTAGCGTTTAGCTTTCCCTTTTCTTTTTTTAGCGAACGTCAAAGTTGCGCTGTCGGAGTATCACACTCCATCTCAGTAACCGGCCACTTTTAGGCGACGATACCTATGCGGTACCAAGAGCGGCTCATACTTGCGACGTTGCTGAGGGGAACAACGATACGGCTCGCTAGAGATTGGCTCCTCACAAGTTACCTTGACATCGTGTTTGATCACCGTCGTGTTTCCGGGACGGTCAGAACACACGTCTCCAATCTCGGAAACAATCTTTCTCGGGTCCTCCTTTTGGACTTCACTTAACCTAGGCTCTACGTTCAACCGCTCCAAGATTACCTCCGATTCCTTTTTGATTACCTCACTAGAACTAAAAATTTCTGACCTCTTCCTCTGAAGCATTCAACAGCAGATTTACGACCACATGACGTTGACTGTATGGTTTCATCAAGTCACTGTGGTAAGTTTTGTTCGGCCGCCTTTCTAATTTCACTGCATAATTGGTATCACAAAGCTTCATGGGTGCCTTCCACTTGTCCGCGAATTTCCCCGCTCTCTGACAAGTGTCGCATGAGCGTACAAAGCCTTCGATATCCTTGCAGCATTTCGGCCAATAAAACTCAAGGGAAACTCTAGCCTTGCTCTTTTTTATGCCGAGATGCCCGGCCCACGCGTTTTCATGTACCAGTTCTAATAGTTGGCGACGATACTTTTCTGGCACCAAGAGCTGCTCCTACTTGCGACCTTGCGTATTTGTGTAGCTCCGATACAAAAGCCTTGCTTTTTCAAAAAAAGAAACATTCCTTTTCTTTTTTCCCAAGTTTACGCTTTCCATTAGCGCTTTTATCGAGAGGTCCTCACACTGTTCTCGAATGAGCGTTTCTCAATCAACCCTCGACAGCTTACTCCAACTTTCGGCTACCGGCGAGTGCGTTTTACCCCTCTCACTCCGACTCAATGGCGCCATGTCGTCTCCCCCTGCTACGCATACCGCGTCGGTCGCTTCGGCGACGGGCCGCTCGCGTGACTGCTCATATGACTCACGCGGAAAATTTCCTCTCTGAGGTTCCGTCGACCCGCCGACAAGGTCACTTGAGAGTTCACCGCATTGAACAAGATCAAGCTCCTGCGAAAGCTTTTGCGCTTGCGATCGCGTGAGGGCCATGTACGCTAAGTTGGGGAAGAACGATTTACCCTGCTCTTTGAGAAGCTGCTCTGAGTTGTTAGAGAAAAGATAAGAAAAACAATCGGGAAGCGCGGCAGACACAGCCACTTCGGTGCGAAGCTTACCGAACGGGCCTTCAATGACAACCGTAGCTATTGGTAAGCAAGCACTCTGCTCCTCGGCGACTTGCCTGATCCACGCGCACTCTCCTGTAAAGTCATCCGGAGACACCAATGAAGGATGGACAACGTCCATGGTTGCCGCTGAGTCTCTAAGTGCTCGGCACGTTTTCCCATTCACCCTAACTTCTTGGAAATACCGCTCCAACAACTGCATGTTCTTTTCCGATTCTCGGATTGTTGCAAAAGCAAACTTTTGCTTACAGTTTATCACGATGTGCCCTTCCTTTTTGCAGTTGTAGCAGATTAGCGGCTTCCGTGATTCAAACGCCCGTGTGGTATCAGTGCGTTGTTTAGGGACCTCACTCGATTTCTCCGCTTCTGTTTGTCCTTCCCCTACAGTGTCCTTCGTAAGAGACGGGTCTTTTTTGAAATTACGGTGCGGAGCGGGTTTCTGTTGATCAGGTTTCTTTGAAAAGCCCTCTTTCCTTTCATCCTTTTCAACGCGCACTGCCCTGCTATGCAATTTTTGGCGAGTATAATACTCCTCAGCTAACTCTGCTGCCTTGTTTAGCTGTACTTCACCAAGTTTGTCCTGCAGCCAAAGTTTCACATCCTCCTCGATGCAGCGGTAGAATTGCTCCAATGCAACGCATTCCACCACTTTATCGCGGTCGTCATAAACACCTTCGTCCTTGAGCCATTCAATTAAATCCGCTTTAAGACGAAACGCGAAGTCAATGTGTGACTCATTCCCCTTTTTAGCATACCGGAGCCTTTGCCTGAAAGCCTCGAGTGACAACTTATAACGCCTCAAGAGACCTTCTTTAACCTCGTCATAGCTCTCAAACGCTTCCCTCGACAAGCAAGTTATCGCGTCGGACACTTCACCGGGAAGAAAAGCTAACAGGTTCCACGCCCAAACAGACCGCTCCAAAGCGTTTCGCTCACAGACGTGTTCAAACTTGACTAGATACTTCGCCATGTGCTTGCCTACTACGAACCGTGGCAGTTGGTCCCGAATTCTATAACCGCTGACCTGAACTGTTGGAGAAGCTACGCTAGGCGCCTGCGAACACTGTAGTATTGCCAATTATTTTCGTTTCAACTCGAGGCGCTCCTGTCTCTCGGCTTCCTCGCCTTTCAGCTTCTTCACGAACTTCTCGCCTTTCAGCTTCTTCACGTTCGCGAACTTCTCGCCTTTCAGCTTCTTCACGTTCGCGAGCTTCTCGCCTTTTAGCCTCCTCGCGGCCTGCTTTGATATCCACCCAGGCCTCATCGACTTCCTCAGCCGACACTCCCTCATCCTTCATGATCTCAAGGATCGCTTGCTTTCGTTTCACACGACCCAAAGTAATGCCGAGTTCCTCACAAATTTCGATGAGTTCCTTCACTTTAAGGTTCTCGATCGTTCACACTAGCCTCTTGCTGTTTGCCCCTGTTAACAATTTACTTGCCGTACCCACTATAAGTCAACTAGCAAGACGCGCAAGCAATTTTTCACACTCCCGTGTTTATCCCCTCCGCATTACCTTTGGTTTCAAAGCACTTCGACTTTGCTTGAAACGATCAAAGCTCACTTCAATGCTTCACACAGCCCTTCTCTAAACTACTACAACCTGAGCTAGAGTAGTCTGGTGAACTGAGGGGAAAACATCAGGCACTCACCGCATCGATGTCGCTGACGCCGGCTGATCCCGCAGCAGCCAACCACTGTTGCGATCGCTGCCACCACTGTCGCGAAAGACGGTGACGCCAACACGGTCCCGAAAGCGCCACTGCTTCGAAATCCGCAGGGAAGGTCACCAGCCGTTTGGTAGCGTAGGTTTCTCAGCTCGCGACTGTTTGTGCGCAGAGCTGATAGATGAGCGGACAAGACGACGGTGAGTTAAACAAGGTTTATATACAGCCCATATACAGAGGCGTTACAAATTCGGCACTGAGGCCGACAGAGACGCGAAGAGCCGAGCTCTTCTCTCTAACACATAGCTCTACTCTCAAATGGGTCTGCTAACACATAGCTCAACTCTCTATCACATAGCTCTCTTCTCTGACACACATGTCTACTCTCACATAGGACTGCTAACACATAGCTCAACTAACACATAGCTCTTCTGCTCATATGGCGCTCTTTTCTGACACACATGTCGGCTCTCCAACAGGTCTGCTAACACATAGCTCAATTGCGACACACATGTCTGCTCTCACATAGGACTGCTGCTCGCGACGCGCCGCAGGGCTTCTTTTATATGCACCGGGTGGATTCTTTGAGTAAACAAATGTCCAACCAGAAGCGCCCCTGGTCGTGAGGTCAGACTTCTCCAATGGGGTCGCCGCTGCGCCGCGTCATTCTTTCTCATCGAATCTGGAGAGGTTGCGCTGCAGGTGGCTGCACCCAAGGATGAGTGACGTCGCCAGGCATTGCGTCAGACCCGCCAGACAGGAAGGCGCCGGTTGCTGGCTCGACGGGCTGCTCGAGTGACTCACTGCACGTGCGCACCAGAAAGGTGCCGTCGCGTGTTGACGCCGTTGAGTTGTTCGCGTCGGGCGGGCTCGCGGGCTGGCCTTGACACAGATTGCCCTTTTCAGAGGCATGGACGTCCGCTGTGGACTCGCAGGTATAACAACACAGAACCGCAGATGGTTTAAATAACATTGGTGCTCGTTATGGCGAAAACAATTTCTCAGCACATAATAAACTGGGTAATGTGTGTGCTTTGGTTGATGGAGAGTTTTGTCAGCAGCCAAAGACAGGATACAAATGTGTCTCTAATCACGCTCACAAATATGCACCTTGTGCTACTGGTATGGTTTATGCAATTCTCCTGTTTTGTGGCTGCGAATACATAGGCCAAAGGGGGCAGTTTGGCCTAAGTAATTATCAAATATAGACATGTTGATCAACGCACGCGCGAAATAGCCGAACCGTTTTTCTTTCGATCTAATAGGAAGTGCATAAGTCATCCATCTATTACTCTTGAAGACTGTTACAAGCTGCCACTCTAGCGTCGCCAGCGCGAAATTGTCGACGAGAATGACAGCAGGTTAGTTCGTTCCGTATGCAAGCACAGACAGTCAAGAGATCAGACACGTGAGAAAACAAAACAAACTTTACTCTAGTGATATTACAGCACACGGGATCTAGTACAACACTTCAATACAACTAACAAAATACATCAACACTTGATACATCTAAAAATACATATAAAAGAAACATTAAATCAGCTTAAGAGAGAGAACTATTACAAACTACACAAAGTAACAACAATAAAACTACGGAGGGGAAAGTTTGGAAGATATAAACAGGTGAAGGCATACGTGTGCTGACCGGCAGCGTTGCGTCCCCGACGATTGAATGCGAGAAGTCGAAGAGAGTTCTGGCACGACTGCGATGTCGGCGGTGTTGCAACGCTGGTGGCTCCGGGAGGCTAGTGCTGGCAGGTGACCTCGGGCAAGTTGAGCTAACTCGAGGCGAAGTCCCGATGTCTACGTTGCAGACGTTAATATCGCATCACAACTAGACGAACGGCTAAGTTTAGGTGGCCAGCCGATACAGAGCCACACTAAAAACTTATAGAAGAGATACTTGTTGATCTGCTTCTAAACCATGTTGGTCAGTGACCAGACTGCCTAGCAGGGCAAAATCCTGCGCTTAAATCCCGCAGTGTCCCCTCACTCTCTTCCTTGGGGACAAGAGACCTCTACATGGCTCCAATCATGCGCGTTTCATCGATAGAAACTCGCCCCAAAAATATATTGACCCCACCCCTTTTTAATTAGGAGAGGGCCCTAAACTAGCGAGAGTGACAACCTGTTGGGGTGCTGTCATACGGATTGGCCACCAGAGGTTTTCCCACGGTTTTCCCGTGGGAACGGTCAGACTGTTTGGCTCTCAGCTGGTGCGTCCCGTAGTCTAAACCTTGTTCGGGGTACATTGCGGCCTTCTACGACCTTGCAGACGCCGCCGTAGGTACAAAGGACAAACGTCGGCGGCGATGTTCGAAGAAAAACACCCCATTCTGCACTTCCCGGTTCTCTTTCATGCGCCCGCCGTTCCCACGGTCAGCGAGGGAGTACGGCGCCCGTTAATTGCCGTGACGCCGGGTCACAAAAATGGCTGTCCGTGACATTGCCCCCCACTTTCAGAATGTTATTCATAACATTTGCTCACACGGAGAGGAATTTTTCGACAACAAGGAACAAAACACCACCAACAAGGGAGACATGAGGACTGTCCTTCTCATACACAACATAAATAGGCAGAGTGCATCAAAGTAACAACAAAAGGGAAAAAACAATTGTTAGGGTACCAGCTTCAGTTACACGCTATAATATCAATGCGCCATACAAACAAGAAAAAGAAATAGCCATGTACAGCAGCCATCAATACAGAATACACTGCACGAATGTATACGACGAAACAAAACGGAACAGGTGCGCTCCTCTACTGTAGTGAAATCCTTCATAGTGCATTACAACATGTAAAAACAATCAATGCACCAAGCAAAAAGAAAATAACTCAAAATACACTTCTTATACAATGAAATACGCACATACAAACAGAAAACAAACAACGAAAGGAATAAAAAAAATCACATGCTCCCCAGACCTCAAGAACTATATCCGGCTCAAGTAATCGGCTCCCACGTTTTCGCTACTCTTAATATGCGTAATGGTGAACTGGTACTCTTGGAGTAGTAAACTCCATCGAAGTACTCGAGAGTTCAGCTTTTTTGGCTGTTGGATATAACTCAGAGGCTGGTGGTCTGTCTGGACACAAAAATGTACTTCATATAAGTACATGGAGAATTTCTGAATTCCCCATACCAACGCGAGACATTCGCGTTCGATGCTACTATAAGAAGCCTCCCGTGGAAGCAGCTTTCAGCTGGCATAAGCTGTGGGGTGGAGCTTGCCTTCGTGGACCTGCATGAGCACGGCTCCGAGACTTGTGTCCGATGCGTCCTTCCGAAGTACGAATGGTTGGTGCAAATTTGGTAGCCGTAGTATCGGCTCCGCAGAGACATCTTGTTTGAGACTTCGAAAAGCCTCCTCGTGGACTGCTGTTCCTCTCCTCGGACCTTTCCAGTAAGTTGGCGTGGAAGATTTTTCTGCCACCAGCCGTGTCTACGACGTAGTCAGCTTCACCTTTTTTTCCCGGATTTCAAAAGGGCCCTTCGATTGCAGCAGCAGCTTGTTCGTGTCGGTGGAAAGTAAAATCAGTACCTTGTCTCCGGGGTTGAAACTCCGCTCCTTTGCCTTTTGATTGTACAGCTTCGTGTACCGTGCTCCGGATTTTTCCAACTCCTTGTGTGCCAGGCGGCACGTTTCCTCCAAACGGTTCCGAAGGTCGAAGACATGCTGGTACGTCGTCTTAGCTTCTCCAGTCAAGTAGGCGTTCGTCCACAGCTCCTTCAGTATCGCCAAGGGTCCCCTCACATGGCGGCCGTAGAGAAGCTCGAAGGGTGAAAACCCCATACTGGCCTGCGGAACCTCCCTATAGGCAAAGAGGAGAGGTGCCAGGTAGCGGTCCCAATCTCTTGGTTTTTCGGCGCACATGCACTTCAACATTAATTTTAAAGTGCCGTTGAATTTTTCCACCAAGCCATTTGCCATGGGGTGATATGGGGTGGTGTGGAGCTGGCGCACGGAAAGGAGCCGCGCTACTTCCTTCATCAGGTCCGATGTGAAGTTCGTGCCACGGTCGCTCAGTACCTCGCGGGGGACGCCAAATCGGGAGAACATCTCGACCAGGGCTTCGGCCACTCGTTCAGTTTCGATACTCGGGAGCGCCACTGCGTCTGGATAGCTGGTGGCATAATCCATCAAAGTCAAAATGTATTGGTTCCTATGCTTTGAGGGCGGGTGAATCGGTCCCACTATATCGATCGCCACTCGCTTGAACGGGGTGTCGATTATGGGTGCCCTACCCAGTGGAACATGTGGTAAACGGCCCTTTGGTACGATGCGCTGAAATATGTCACATGAGGCGACGAATCTTTTTACGTCAGCTGTGATGCCTGGCCAAAAGAACTCCTCTGAGATCCGGTCCATGGTTTTCTGCGTGCCCAAGTGTCCTGCTATTATACCATCATGTGCTATTTTAAGCACAGCTTCTCGGTGGCAGTGCGGAACGACTAATTGGCGTACAAGCCATCCGTTGCCCTCTGTGTACTGTCGGTACAGCAGTCCCTGTTCTCGTTTATACTCGATGCTTCCCTTCTCATTTCGGCATGTTTGCTTCCTGCCGATCTTCTCAAAACACTGTTTGAGTGTCGCATCTCCCCTCTGCTCGCAGCCATAGTTATCTCCCGGCAATCCCGCCGTGGTCCCAGGCGTACGAAGCTTGGCAAATTTTTCCGGCTGTGCATGTGCTTGGGAACGGGTGATAGCTGCTGCTACAGGCTCTTCCCATAACTTCTTTGTCGAGACAGGTTTTTCAGTCTCCTTTCGGGTATCATTAGGAGGTCTTACGCCATCGATATTGCCCAGAATGAGGTCATACAGTGTATCTCGCAGGCATAGTGCTGTCAGATTGCCAGTGAAGTAGAGGGTGTCAACCTGAATCCGTGCTTCGGGCAGCATCCTTGCTGTTCCGTCAACCAAGTAGACGAGTCTGCTTGTACCTGTCAGCTCGTCTTCCTTCACCAACTTCCTCCGCACGATTACTGTGTTGTACCACATATCCCGCAACACTGATATGTCTGTGCCTTGGAGGGTCCCTGTGGCCACTGGTAGGTTCTCGGCCAGATTTTTTCGGCGGTGTCACCCTTACCGCGTTGATGACGGGGACTTTTTCGCCATTCCTAAGCTCGATATACTCGTCGCATATGGGATCCTCACGCGTTTCCCTTGGTGAGTAGAGGCAGGACGCCTGCAGTGAGTTATTTGCTCCTGACTGGCATTCTTTTGTCCTATGTCCTTTTTTCTCACACTTGAAGCAGACGATGGCTACATTAGCGGCAGGTCTGTTGCGACACAAGTGCGGCGGGTGATTCCCACGATTGCAAATATAGCACCGTGGTAGTGGTGCGTGGCTTTTGCCTCCTTTCTCGTATTTCTCCTTCTCGTCCGTTATAAGACCATCTTTCTTTGTTTTCACTAGGCTTGCTCCACCCTGAGCTTCCAAAAAGTGGTCTGCCAGCTCAAGCATGTCTCCCAGGGATTCCGCCCTCCTTTCTTTCAAATATAATGCCAGGTTCGAACCACATCCATTCAAAAACCTCTCTCTAATCAACAATGCGCGGAGGGACTCGAATTCTGTCTCAGTTTTGGACAGCTCAACCCATCTATCGAAGTAATGTCTTAAGCGAGCCGCGTACTGTGTTGCTGTTTCACCCCCTACTGGCCTCTCCTAATTAAACTTGTCTCGGAACCCATCCGCCGTGAAGCGAAAGCGCTTCAGGAGGGCGGTTTTAACCTTGGTGTCGTCCGCTGCATCTGTAGGCGGTAGCCTGCCATAAACACTTAGCGCCTCTCCTGCAAGACATGTCGAAAGCGCCGTCGCCCATTGGCTTTCAGGCCACTTTTGCCCTCTGGCGATGCTCTCAAACCGGCGTGTAAACGCATCTAAGTCGTCCCTTCCTTCGTCAAAGGTGACGAGCAGTCCACCTGTGTGTATTCTCAAACTCGGCTCCTCCCCGGTATCGCCGTGCTCACTGCTGGATCGGCTCACAGTGCTACTCTCACTGAGGCGAATTTTTAATTGCAGTAACTGCACTTCCCGTTCTCCGGCTTCCCTTGCCGCTTTTCGTTTTTTCTCCCTTTCTTCGCGTTCCCCCTCCTTTTCTTTTCGCTCTCTCTCCTTTTCTTCGCGCTCTCTTTCTTTTTCTTTTTCCTCCCGGGCCAGTGCCTGCTCTTCTCTGGCTAACGCCAGCGCCTGTTCCTGCTGCTCCTTAACCCATTGTCACAGTTCGGCGCCCTCGAGGCCTAACTGTTTACCGTGCGTGATCCCCTTATCAAAATCTATACACTTCATACTGCAAATTGTCACTATAATGCCACTATAAAAACAGCGTAATCATATGCAGGATGCAACCGCTTCAACTGTGCGGCTCTATCCCGACGCTGTCCGCACGGTTCTCGTTCACCCCTCACTGTCTTACTCTTGTACGCAACGTCCTGTCGCGGACGCCAGTTTTGTTACAAGCTGCCACTCTAGCGTCGCCAGCGCGAAGTCGTCGTTGGGAATGTCAGCAGGTTAGTTCGTTCCGTACGCAAGCAGAGACAGTGAAGAGATCAGAGACGTGAGAAAACAAAACAAACTTTACTCTAGTGATATTGCAGCACACGGGATCTAGCACAACACTTACAATCTAGTAAACTTCACTATGGGCAAGCTGAAGATCAATTATAAAGAAATAGAAAAAGTCGGTAGGATCTCATATTTAGGCGTAATGCTGGACGATGGGTTAAACTGGAAGCGCCATTTAGACACACTGGGGAAGAAACTTTACTCTGTCTGTTTTACCCTGACCAAAGCTCGACAGCATTTTGAAACTGATATCTTGCGCACCATCTACTTCTCTCTGTTCCAATCTCAGATAACATATTGCATCGAAGTGTTGGGGACTCACCTATCACACATACATCAAGCACATAATATGCCTACAAAAAAGAGCCTTGAGAATAATAAACCTTGTTCCCCCTCGTACACCCTCTCAGCCTCTATTTCCCTAAACCGCAATAATGCCCGTGCTTACGCTACGAGATTATCGTATAACTCTCTTGGTATATAAAATAATTTGTAACAACTTCCCCTTTCCTAAACCTATTTTCCAAACACCGGGTAAAAGTAGTTGCTCTGCCTCCGAAGGCAAATTTATAATCCCTCTCTCTCATAACACATACGGACAACGCCGTCTCAAGTACGCCGGGGTTAGAGTTTGGAATGATCTCCCGTCATCCGTTTTACAATCACCCAGGGTAAATCAGGCGTTAAAAGACTTTTTCATGCATCACACAACATCCAGCTTATCGAAGAACAAAAAGTAGGAAAATAACATCAACTTATAATACCTTGTAAATGTTTTTCCTACTGCTGCTGTTTTGGGGACAACGATAAAAATTTGCAGCCTCTACCACTGACGATGTACTGCAGTCCTGACGTGTGGTCTTCTGTATGTGTGTTATTGCAATGAGAACTATACACAGCCGTCTTATTTAAAGTTCTTGTATAAACCGAGAGTTTGTTTTTAGCACTGTAATTTATCTTGAATGTATCTTTCCTATTCATACACATGCTTTTTATGGACAATTTTTTGAACACCTGTATATACTACATTTCCCCCCAAACATGTGAATGTACATACATAGCCCCTGATTCATTTGTATTATGTTTTTAATGGATTCATTACTAGCCAATAGGCTAAGGATCCAGACATCCATGCATGTATTTGGTGAAAATGAAAAAGAGAGAATAAACAATCTTCAATACAGCTAACAAAATACATCAACACTTGATACAACTAAAAAATACATATAAAAAACAATAAATCAGCTTTTGAGAGAGAACTATTACAAACTACACAAACTAACAACAATAGAACTACGGAGGAGAAAGTTTGAAGATATAAACAGGTGAAGGCACACGTGTGATGACCGGCAGCGTTGCGTCCCCGACGATCGGATGCGAGAAGTCGAAGAGAGTTCTGGCACGACAGCGATGTCGGCGATGTTGCAACGCTGGTGGCTCCGGGAGGCTAGTGCTTGCAGGTGACCTCGGGCAGGTTGAGCTAACTCGAGGCGAAGTCCCGATGTCTATGAAGCAGATGTTAGTATCGCATAACAACCAGACGAACGGCTAAGTTTAGGTGGCCAGCCGACACAGAGCCACACTAAAAACTTATAGAAGAGATACTTGTTGATCTGCTTCTAAACCATGTTGGTCAGCGACTAGACTGCCTAGCAGGGCAAAATCCTGCGCTTGAATCCCTCTCGTGTCCCTTCGCTCTCTTTCTTGGGGACAAGAGACCTCTACATGGGTCCAATCATGCGCGCTTCATTGATAGAAACTCCGCCCCAAAAAATATATTGACCCCACCCCTTTTTAATTAGGAGAGGGCCCTTAACTAGCGAGAGTGACAACCTGTTGGGGTGTTGTCATACGGCTTGGCCACCAGAGGTTTTCCCACGGTTTTCCCGTGGGAACGGTCAGACTGTTTGGCTCTCAACCGGTACGTCCTGTAGTCTAAACCTTGTTCGGGGTACATCACGGCCTTCCACGACCTTGCAGACGCCGCCGTAGGTACAAAGGATCAAACGTCGGCGGCGACGTTCGAAGAAAAACACCCCATTCTGCACTTTCCAGTTCTCTTTCATTCGCCGGCGTTCTCACGGTCAGCGGGGGAGTACGGCGCCCGGTAATTGCCGAGACGCCGGGTCGAAAAAATGGCAGTCCGTAACAAAGACGAAGTCTATAAATGCTTGTCAGACACAAGACATGAATGGTATTGTGTTGCAACACTTGTGCATAGTTTTCATGAGAATTGTTATGTTCTTTCCTTTCCCAAATAAATTTCAGATGAGAGTTCAGTGCTATGCCCAATCTTTGTCTGTATCTAACCCGTTACGCTGTAAAATATTCTACAATGTCCTGAAGGATGGCACCATGTGTGCACATTGCTTACAGTTGTCGACACTTCTGCGCTTTGTGTGAGCGCACGTATGTTGCTTTTGCATGCAAAAACGGAGAAAGAGGAACATGAAAGCTCGCAATGAAAAAAATACGTAAAAGGCGTTATGTACTCGAGCAAAGTTACCACAAGTGGACTTGTTTTCATCAAGGCTAAACAGTGCCAGTCTCGTCAAAATGTTGGCTTGAGCACAAAACCCCTACTTACGAATTTGTTCATTTCTTTCACATCAATCCTTGCAACAAATCCTTTCAGGAACCTGTTTTGGGCAAAAAATGTTTTGTACTGCAGTGCATAACAGGGTACAAGCTGTGCTGACCCAAGCACTCTTTTCCTGCCTACAAGAAATGATGTTTGATGTATCGTGGCGCAACGGCCATTTCATGGGCAAAGAGCGCCAGTTCATCTTACTAGAGATATGGACAATGATTATGATAAGCGGCTGTATAAGGACCGTAGAATTTCTCGCGCTAAGGCGGGTAAAAACATAGAAGTAATAAAATCATGACCATGCCGTGAAAAGTCTGTGGTGTTAACTGATGACAGAAGTTTGTTATCATAAAAACGATGGTGCACATGTTTGGAATTAGCACAAGTGCCTTAATCATTTACACCCTTGCGTCCAACGGCTGTCAGGCAAGTGCTTTGTTGAGTGAAGGCACCGCAGCGGAGACCTCTCTGCAGAGGTCATGCTACGGAATGCCCGGGTATACCATATGAAAAGTACGAACTTCTCTTAAAAGAAGCTAACAACGATTTATGTGTAAAAAGTGCTTCCCTACCGACGAACATTGCAGGATGAAGTTGTCGGTAGGGCAACGAAAAGTGTTGTCTTTTCAGCATGTCTAATTCTTTACACAGGACTAGAATGTGAAGTACGACGAGTGCTTCTCCACATCTATCACACAAAGGTGGATCGCCTTTAGACAAAAGAAATTAATGTGTTGTGTGTGTATGTCCCGTTTTTAACGTTGTAAGGATTACTTCCGTGTGGCATTATTTTGATACTGGCTGCCAATGACCAAGTTGCGGCTTGATGACAAGCAATTTATAACCTGTGTGTATGTCCCATGTGCTCTGCCAATAACCCCAGAGCTTTCACTTTAGAAAAAATTTCAGGTCGAGTGTAGGAACTGGTATCAATGTATTGGAAGCGGTTCTGTTGGCGGATCCAACTAGCTGGTCCATCAGAACGTTGCCTTGTATTTCGCGGCGTCTTGGCACCCAGCAGACTACGACATGCTGCTTAGATGAGTAGACTGTGCATAAGAGTGAATAAAGCAAGATAAGGACAGGGTTTTTGTGCTTTTTAAGAGTTTTCAGAGCTTTTACTACGCTCAGGGAATCTCTAGATATTAGTGCCTTCTGAAGTTTTATTTGTTTAATGTGTTTGACGGGCGCAAGTATTGCATAAGCTTTGCCGGTGAAAATGCTTGAATCAGAATGCAGATTGCCGACTTCCGAAAAGGATGGGCCGACGGCTGCGTACGAGACAGAAGTGTCGGACTTTGCAGCATCCGTAAAAAATTCAGGACATGTGTATTTCTGTTGTAGCTCTAGGAAGTATGTCTGGATTTGTGCAATTGGTGCATGCTTCGTAACCTCCAATAAAGACACGTTGCAATATATCGCCTGCCATTGTCACAGTGGCAGGCATACTGCGGGAGCCATCAATTGGTGTTCAAGTGGCACACCGGTTTCCTTCGCTAGGCCCCTCACACGGAGCGAGTAGGGCTGTCTTATAGAAGGCCATTTTTCAAACACAACACAGCAAGGCTTGACATGTCATCAATTGTGGAATGTGTTAGGTGATCCTTGTCTGCATTTACATAAAGATAATATTTAAAATACGTGTAGCATCTCTGTAGGTGGAGCGACCATTCGTTCGATTCCACGTACAGGCTTTCCAGAAGGCTAGTGCGAAAAGCACCGGTAGGAACACGGATGCCTAGTTTATAAACAGGGTCAAGCATTTGAAGGGAAGTAGGTGTCACAGACTGATATGCTATTGCCCCATAGTCTAGGCTGGTACGTATGAGGCTTTTATACATATTCATTAAGCACTTCTTGTCACTTCCCCACGTAGTGCGTGACAGCACTTTTAGAACGTTCATAGCTTTCATGCACTTGTTTTTTTAATATTTGATGTGTGGTATGAAGGTTAGCTTGATGTCCAAGATTAGCCCTAAGAATTTGTGTTCGGTATTAACTGAAAGACGTTGCCCATGCAGTTGAATATCTGGTTCGGAATGAATGCCTCTCTTCCTGGAGAATAAGACACGCATGCTTTTCTGTGCATTCAGTCGGAACCGGTTTTCTTCTGCCCAATTGGAGACTTTGTTCAAACCAAGCTGAACCTGCCGCTCATACATGGCCCGATTACAAGACTTGAAACCAAGCTGGACGTCGTGGACATATGTACAAAAAAACATATTGCAAGGAATGGACAAGCTCAAGGAATTCATTTTGATAATAAAAAGTGTGGAACTAAGTACACTACGTTGCAACACGCCTGCTTCTTGGACAAATGTTTGAGAAAGAACGCTGCCCACTCGAACGCAAAATGTTCGGTTTGACAAGTAACTTTCGAATACACAGTAAAAGCTCGCTAATTCGAACCGCAAGAAGAATCCGCCTCAGTTTGAATTAACGAATGTTCGAATTAACGAAAGTGAAGAACAACAATAGTACACTGCAAGTAGGGAACAACAATTTATTTTTTGAAAAAAATCTGTGATCGCGGTCTGCCTTCTTTCCTTGAAAGCGACAGCCAGCACTTTTTGCTCTAAAGAGCGAATTAGGCAGAAGGCCTCTTGTCCGCCTTCTTAAAACTTAAGAAAAGACGGGCGGCATTCAATGCGACCATGACTTCCATAGCAGAGGGCCGCACTGGTGCTTCGTCCTCCTCCTCATCATCGTCACTGGCAGCGACAGATTCTGCACTTCTCACCTGACATATGTCGCCATCCGTGTGTGCACCACACACCACTGCACTTGAGTCCACATTGACGTAGTCCGCAAAGCAGGCGTCTTGCAAAACGTCCGCCATGTGGGCGGTGGCGCCGTGTTCGAGCACTGGTGGATCGTCAGCTTGCAAAGCTTCGGTGGTGAAGCCACCGGGGGCGAAAGCAATCTGCTATCGTAAGCGCTGTCACTTGCTCTCAAGCACGCACAAGCATGTCTAGTGCACTTAGGAGCATCACTTGCTAGTTATGCCCAAAATAATTCGTTCCAACATATGACGCCGGTAAAATGATTTTAAATTTCTAATTATACCCTGGTCCATGGGCTGCACTACCGCTGTCGTGTTTGCTGGAAGGAAGTGTTTTGGCAGGATATTCGCCGCGGGCACACGCCATCAAGTCGGAGCAGCAGAATCTCGACAGACGGGAAGCTACTACCGGCACTACCACAACAAGTGTTAGCCGAGGCCTAACACCAACACAAAGAATCGATACAGTCAGAAGCTACTCCCAGCACCAACAACCGGGGTTTAGGACGCACGCCCGAAACAGAGACTGCAGAGATGGCTGGGCGAAGCTACGACACACTCGATTTAAAGATGATGATGATGATTCGATACTGTTCCCTTTTTAGCGGGCGGGTGTAGTAGTACCCTAGCATATAAATCTGTGAAAAAAAATAAAAAAACACACAAAATCACGCACTGCTCGAGCATGAACCACTGCTACACTGTCACTGCACTGCGCCACCCAGTGGTTTCGCTCGCTGCAAGACCACTGCCCTCCAGTGCTCGAGACGCCACATCATCTCCTTCACTGCTTGTGGATTAATCACACCATCCTCACCCGTAAAGCCCAGCGCTGTGTGCAATAACTCCGCCCCCAGGAGGCCTATTTGGCCGCACTCGAGCACAATGTGCCCAATTGTTTCTTCCGCACTGCCACACGCGCGACACAACACCGAAAGCACCGGGTTGTCGAACGTTCTGCTGTAGGCGAGGGTTTGGAGCGCGCCTGCGCGAGCCTCGAAAAGAAGTGAGTTTCCGGTGCCGTTGTCGTGGAAACGAACTGTGTCGATAGTGTCCTTGTAAGTTCGGTATAGTTCGAGGGTGGCTTTGACACTCATTGCGTGCTGCCACATTTCCCTCTCCTTCTCACGAACCCGCTCTCGCACTTTTTGGTATATCGCCTTGCAGTTTTAGCCTGTACAGGTTCCAAAAAGGTTATGAATTTTAGTTCCAGGCGATACACCCGGTTCACCCAGGCTGTACGGATGCACGTTGCCGAAAAAGTATTCAAATACCCACCGTGCCCACCGGTCTCGACTCATGAATTGCAGGAGGCCTCGGTACATTAGCTTGCTGGGTGCTTCTCGAGCTTCGAAACCAGACCAGCCCATGTCCCCCTGGACTGTCTCATTTGCCACCCTTCCATGGCATGCGAGCGCAGTGGGGCCTACTTCTCGTTGTCGCCACTCTAACCATTCCCTAGTTGCTGCCGTCATGCAGACTACTGCATTTGCGAACGTCAAGCAGAGGACGTGAACGAGTTTCCATAGGTCCCGAACCATGATGAAGCAGTTGCAGCCCCACAATATGCAGCGCCGGAGGATGCACTGTGCCCGCAGCGCGATTTGGCGAACATGGACTTCTTGCCGGCCGTATATACTGTCCTCAAAACCCAGTAGCACACCTAAGTACTTATAGGCAGTGTCAGTGGAGATGCTCTCACCTCCTAGCTTGAGGTCTGCCGCCTCAGCCATGTTGCCCGCGAACGGTACAGCTTTGGTTTTCTCGGCATTGAAGCGTAGTCCCAGCTCAGTCATCTCTGCGGCACAGATGTCCAGAAGAGTCTGCAGGTCCACTTTGGTCTCCCCCATTAGGACCACATCATCCGCAAACGTCTAGCCTGGCAGCCATCGATTTTCGTCGATTCCACTTGTGCTATACTTCAGACGGAACCCCAGGCCAGACTCGAGCAATGCTTGTTCCATGCCTGACATGTATAGCAGATATAGAATTGGCGAAAGCAGACATTCGCAGACATTCCTGACAGAGGCCCCAGAAGACGCCTACCAGCCGACTCTCTACATTGGCGAAGTGCGCAATAACGCTATTTCCGGCCTATAGGCATCTGACTGTCGCCAACAGCTCTTTGGCATTCCCAGTGTCTCCAGGCATGTGAACAGGATGTCATGTGGGCAATGTCGTAAGCTTTCCCCACATCCATGAAGCAGCATAGAAGCGTATGCCCTTCTTTTCTGGCAATCTCCGCACACTGTGTAGGGACGAAAAGGTTATCCTCAAGTCGTCGACCTCTGTGAAAACCGTTCTACAGCTCTGTCAGCCGCCCTTTAGATTCAGCCAGCCACTGATCCAGTCCTTAAGCACATGGGTAAAGAGCCTGTACATGGTGCTGGTGACTGTGAGTAGTCGGTTATCTTGCAGGTTCCCTGCCCTGCCTCCCTGCTTGATGATGAGTGAGACTCTGCCCCGATGCCAGTCGCTTGGAATGGCCCCTCCCGCAACGATGTCACTGAATAGGTCAACGATGTCACTGAATAGGCCAGCAGGCTGTTCTTTCACCTCCTGTCCCATGCACTTAAGCGAGATGGGATGCCATCTGGCCCCGAGGCTGTTTGGGCTCGGAGATGGGACAAAGCACGGTCTATAGAGATATGACTGAATTCCCATTTTAGGGCTCCTTCCTCTGGGGAACCCTGTTCAGTCCTCTCTTCACCACACTGGGGGTCTCCATCATTCAACTGGAGGTCCTTCGTGCATCCACGTGAACCATACAGAGCCTCCAGGTGCCCTTTCAAAGCCTGTGTGCTGGTCATGCCATCTGTCATCTAACAGGGACAACTACGCAGGATTTTCAAAGGCTCTGAGATTGGCACTTAAAAAAAAACAAAAAAACCTTGGAGGTTACGTAGGACGGAGAGCAGGCAGCCGCTGAGAGATTGTGGGGAAGGGGGGGTGAAGAGTAAGTGGGGCTCTTTTCTGCACTCTGGCCTCCGTGCCAGTTTCTCCGTTTTTCTCTCTGCTCCCTGTCAACGCCGCCTTGTAACTCGGCAGCCGCCCTAGCAAGCGACTAGCCAAGCCGCCGGCGGGGTGGCGCGTAGTTCGAATTATCCGCGGCAGAACCTACTCACATTCGAATTAACGGGCATATTTATTCACAGGCTTGTATGGAGCTTGGCCGGACGATAACTTACAGTTCTAATTATCTATAAAATCGAATTATTGAAGTTCGAATTAACGAGCTTTCACTGTAGTAAACATTCTACCACGCACGCCAAGGTGGGACAGGTCTTTTAATATTCCCAAGTGCCATGTTGCATCAAAAGCCTTTTCGATGTCGAGGAACACAGAAAGGAAGTATTGCTTGTGGACGAAAGCATCTCTGATCTGTGCCTCGATACGAACAAGGTGATCGGCGGTGGAGCGACCCTTTCGAAACTCACACTGAAATTGGTCGAACAAATTGTTTGTTTCAAGGAAATGTACAAGTTGGCAGTTTATCATTTTTGCGAGAAGTTTGCACAGGCAGCTTGTAGGCGCAATAGGCCTATAACTCCAAACTTAAGAAGGGTCCTTGCCCCCTTCCTAATTTCCAACAACAATAGCCTCATTCCAGAACGTAGGAATAGCACCAGTGAACCAGATAGCATTGTCGCGTTACTCGGTGTACGGAGACTTGGCACGTACCTTGTCCTCGCACAAACTATGGATTTGAAACACTACGTTACCGCCTTCCAAGTGTGATGAACAAATGGAAACTAACAACTGATAATCTGCGTATATTGTCTAAAACTGAAATGTTAAATCGGATGTGCTGATTGTGATGTAAATGAATGTTGGGTGATTTCTCTAATGGTTATTCTGTTTTTATTCTTTCATGCATTGTTTTGTTATGAATATTTTTCTATGTATTTTAGAGTTGTGATTCTATTATTTGCTGTCATGGGCCACATGCGTGTTTCTTTTTGTGTTGTCGCTTTCCGCTGCCTGTAATTTTTGTATCTTTTTGTAAATTTGTAGTTTAGATTTTTTTTTCTGGGTGAAGGGGCCAGTCAAGCTGTGAAATGCAGCTTTTTCCCCTTCGCACCAAACCACGTACGTATACAGTGTATTTTCGTGTACTTGTCAAGTGGTTGAATAAACTCAAACTCAAACAAAGTAAGGTTTTTTGTGTTTCGATTGGTAGGTTTTTTTAGGCCACACAGTCAGAACCTGGAGCGGAATCACTGCAGGAGTTCAGTGATGTTTGGAGCTCAGCTAAGCTGAAAGCTTGGTTGTACGCCTCGTGTCTTGTACATTTGTGTTCGAGTTTTCACTTTTCTATTTTTGTTCTGTATTTTTTAAAAGCATCAGTATAGTGAGACGAGCTGGAAGTTCGAAGTGCGCACCGAGGAAGTTCGCCTGATCTTTCAAGGTGTTCCCTGTGTGTTTACAAGTGGGAGTGTGTGTGCTTCTCTTCCTGCTACCCTACCAACCATGGTTAATTCAAACTTTTGCCTCCTCTGTATATGAATTGATCCCTGATAAAAATAAAAATTTCTGGCAACTTTCTCTTCTGGCCTGCCGACGCGATCTCCTGGCCTGAAACTTCATTTTCTCGAAGATGTCAAGATTTTTGCTGTCAGTGAGTTCCGAAGCAACCTCCAAGCTTTGTTTTTCTGCTTGCGCGCATTTCGGCAGCGTTCCACTATGGCACACGTCGTTTTCCAGGGTGTCCATTCGTTTGTGGTATGCATTTTGTTGCTGCACCTATCAGAAACGCTGTGAAGTAGCTGACAGCCGCATCAATGCTTAAAGTGCATATGTCGCGCCAACTTAAATGAGTGACGGTATAAAACTGTTCCCAGTCGGCTTTGCTTAATAACCATTTGGGAACCGGTGGCGGACATTCAGTTGATGTAGGTGTGCTCAAAACTGCGGGATAATGGTCACTTCTGTAGCGATTAGAGATGACTTTCCAGTGAAGTAGCGGCACAAGCGATGGAGATACTATGCTTAGGTCTATGGAGAAAAAGGTATTGTTAGCGAGGTTATAATAGGTTGGTTCTTTTTGATTCAGGAGACATGCGCTTGAAGAGAGAAGAAACTGTTCAATCAGTCAGCCTTGAGCGTCACAACGAAAGTTGCTCCATAGCCTGCTATGCGCATTCAAGTCTCCGAGGAGAACAAAATGTTCCGGAAGTTCATCAATTATGGTGCATTCAGACGACGGACCGAATCCCGATGTGGCGGGGCGGACGGCGCGTCACGTGACCTCACATCAGCGATTCCCCTCGTCCGCGACTCGTCCGCGCGGCTCGCGGACGGATGAACCCAACCTGTTTCTCACATCGGGATTCTGGCGGGGGAGAGCCGGTACTTCAGCGGAATAGCTTGGGGTCGGTGGCAACCAGTACACTTTTCGTCTGCTCGCGGCATGTCCTCTATGGCTCGCATGACTGGTCGGCATGACGTACGCATGACTGGTCGGCATTATCTACGCTCGAGCATGGTTTACTTAGTTTTTGGGGTGCTCTGTTCTCAGGTGATTAAATACGCGGAATCACTTTTGGTGGTTCGGGAAATGTCGCCGCCGTCGTTTGACACGCGAGATTCTTAGCCGTATTGATGGTGAAGTTTTCTAACTTCTGCAACCGGCGACGCGCTGCTTCTAAAAAAAGGATGGGAGACGCGTTCAGAAGTTCTACAAGTGGGGAACAATGGTGTTGAAAGAACATTCTGCCAGCAACTACCTTTTCTCCCGACAGAATAACACTCCTCGTTCATTTGTCACAACGCGACAGACATCGCAGTCAAGCGTCGCTTCTTGCGGGCATCCATGTTGAATACTCTCAGACCGGTCTGCTTTCAGCAGGCGCAGGTGAGTGGCGAACCTGCTGTCGAGGGTAATCCGGCTGTTTTCTCCTAGGAAACCGTCCGTCGTGTGAATGCGTCTGCAGGCGGATCATCCGCGGATTAGCCGTCCGCGTCCACGACAAATCCGGATTCGGTCCGTCGTCTGAATGCACCATTAAGAACTGCAAGTCATGTTTTTGTAGGTGATAGCTCTGAGGTACGTAAAGAGTGCAAATTGTGATCAGTTTGTAGAAAAGCACAGCTCGAACAACCACTGCCTCAAGGAATGCTTGGAGTTGAAAGTGTGTGCATGCAATTCCTTGATTCACTTAATGGCAACACCTTTGAATGATGTCACGGCATCATCAGGGTTCTTTCGGAAAATAGCGTACTTACGTAAAAAGTTGGTGTGTTTTGGATTTAAGTGTGTTTCTTGTACACACAGCACTTTTGGTGAGGGTTCATGTAAAAGTTCTTGGAGATCATCAAGGTTCCTGAGAAGGTCCCTAACATTCCGTTGTATAATTTGAGTGTTCATGGTGAAGGTAAAGTAGTGCTGTGTGAACGTGGACCAAGTAGCTGTTTAGCCGGGGAGTTTGAATTCAAGTAACAGGGCCATCACCAGGCCCCCGTTATTTGCTTTTTTGTTTTCTTAACGTGCTCTAAGGAGCCACGCCGCTCTTTCGGCACCAAGGGTACCGACGTATCCATTGCCTCCTCGGAGGCACTGGATGCCCGCACAAGCGAGCTGGTTGTTCGAATTGTGGGCCTCGCCTGGTGAGGCGAGGCCTTGAGACCCGAAGACCCTGGGGTCTCCGGTCTCTGTTCTGGAGTAGGCGGAGTAGTCTGGGTTACAGCCGCCTTGGGGGCAGGTGCCACAACCTCCAGCTCGATATGTGCAAGCTGAGGGAGTCACCAGGGCTGGTGCGGCGGTGCCCCCTGACGCGCCGCATCAGCATACTTTGGGCCATGAAATGGCGACTTTTTTCCTTGCTTCCTTAAAAAAATGTTTTCTTTCACTTTCCCCGTTATTATCTCCTTTTCTTTCCTCCAGTATGGACAGGAACGTGAATATGCAGCATGGTTTCCGTCACAGTTTACACAGTGCGGCTGCTCTTTGCAGTTCTCAGACACGTGGCCCAGGGCTTCACATTGTGCACAGGTCTGGCGACCACGACAGCTTTTAGAGCCATGGCCATACCTCTGACACTGGAAGCAACAACGACGGGGGTTTGGTACGTACAGCCTGATTGTGATTGAAGTTTTTGTGTACCCTGTTTGAATGGTTTCTGGCAATTTCCTGGAAGCAAACGTAAGTATTGGGTGTTTCATTGGTGTTTCCTTTTTGTCTCTTCTGATGATAATTCTCTGTACATTAGTCACATTTTGGCTCTTCCACCCCTCCAGAAGTTCGATCTCAGTCAGGTCAAATAAGTCCGTGTCAGATACCACTCCGCGAGTTGTGTTCATGGATCTGTGTGGTGTTACGGTTATCGTTATGTCACCGAAAGCTGAAAGACGGTCTAGCTTTTCAAATTGTCCTTTGTTCCGAATTTCGAGAAGAAGGTCTCCGCTAGCCATTTTGGTTACCTTGAATCCAGCGCCAAGAGTTTCGGTAAGACATCTAGCAACTACGAAGGGAGAGACGGTCCTGGCTTGTTTTCCAGTTTACTCACAGTGGATGACATGAAAGTGAGGAAATGTTTCGATTGGACTGTTGAAAAAGTTCATGCCATCGGGACGTACCCGCATCAAGTAAGCGGAATGCTCTATGCATGCCGGTTTTATTTTTATTCAGCACTGTTGGCGACCACACACCATAGAGCCCAACGAGGGGACGCTACAAGTTTGTAAATACGAAAAGCTTCCCGACGCCAGTCGTACATCGCGACTATAACCCAATGTACCTAGACCGAAGTAGGCTACTTGCACAGGGTTAACCCTCGCCACCAGGAAAATGGGAAGTAAACGAAAAGAAACAAGAAGACAGGAAAGATAAACACTGATAGCAAAGACGAAGATGTAGAGAGGGAGAGAGGGATAGGAAAATGCAACTGCCGATTTCCACTGGGTGAGTCAGTCCAGGGGCGCTGTCTACATGAAGCCGGGGCCAAAGGGGTGTGTTGCCTCTGACGGGGGACCTTAGAGGCCCAATCACCCGGCGTCGGCTCAACCCCCCAGGATTCCCTTTTTGCCGGACACGGCTCCGCCACGCACGACTAGGCCTGGGAGGGAGTCGAAACCACCACGTTAGCTCGGGTCCGTGGTGTCGCTACACAGCTACACACCAAATGCCTGCTGACGCAGACGCCCCTGCAGGTACTCCAAGAAAAGCGAGACTGGGTACACAACACATTAATGCACGCAAACATCATCTTATTGCTACACGAAATGAGCATTCACATTGCACTTGGCCACATGTGTGACACGAAGCATGTACGACGACAAGCCATCAGTCACCTTGACTGTGAAACAACTGGCTTTTCTTGGCAGTGTTGTTGCTGTTGACACATCTTTACAGTATTCACATTTCATGCCCGTGGAGGGCTGTGGTGAATGCAGGTGGAGAGACATGTAGGGGGAGATGGCAGTGTAACCATTGTACACATCTTTGATATGCTTTTTATTGTTTTTCCTGTGCATTGGTTTATCAAGCATTTTGTCACATTCAATAAGATTTGCTCTACAAGACTAGCTGTAGAGGAAGGCATGTTATTCAACTCAACTTATTTTACTACTGAAGTGCTCTATGAGAAACGTTGAAATCCAGCATTATGCTTTCTCACCAAAATTCCTCACGTCACTGTAGCAATTCTTGACAAGCTCTGACAATTACATTGTAATAAAGAAACAAAGAAGCAGTTTTTACACTACATGTTTTTGTGAGCAAAAAAAAAGGTTTCCCAATCATAACGTCAGAACTACAAGGCCCTTCCGCTTCATCGCAGACACGACTAGTCGTAGATTCGCACTGGCAGTGTCACCGAGCTGTGAGCTTACTTAGTGGTGTACTACAGACACAAAAACTTTAACATCTTGCTTATTTCTATTGCAATAAGTAGCTGACGATCCACTTATCCCTACTGAAAAACTCGACTGCTCAAGTGCATGATGGTTAATTACTCGAGTGCATGATGGTTAATTATTTGAAAACAGTTTTATAATGACCAGCAGCAACTTCGATGTGACAGGTTGCCAGGTTAAGTGGAATCCTGAATGGTATTGAACGGACAGCTAACAATGACTTGGTTTAGATGGACAAACAGGACACTGAGAACTCTAATGCCACATGTTTCATTGCCATAAGTTCATTATTAGCGAAGAAAATCAAAGATGAAGCTTCATTTTTATATTTCACACAGAAATCACGGTACATTTAAAAAGTTGCAAAATGTATTTTTTTTTCTCTTTCGCAACACTGACTCGAAATTTCCTCAAACTTTAAATGCTAGGTCTATGGCACTCACAGATGACAATGTACTTCAATTTTGTCATATAATTGTGGAAAATAAATTGACTAGCTCGATTTTTAATAGCTTCTAACACAAAAAACTAGGCATTCTTGTTGCAAAGACTATCTGATTGGTATTTGATTGATATTTGAGGTTTAACGTCCCCAAACCACCATATGACTATGAGAGACGCCGTAGTAAAGGGCTCTGGAAATTTTGACCACTTGGGGTTGTTTAACGTGCCCCCACATATGAGCACACGGACCTACAGCATTTTCACCTCCATCGAAAATGCAATCGTTGCAGCCGGCATTCGATCCAGGGACCTGCGGGTCAGCAGCCGAGTACTTTAGCCACTAGCCCACCGCGGAGGGGCTGCAAAGACTACCAATAGTATAAGAAACACAAGTTCAAGCCGGCATCCCCCATACTATAAAGGGCCAGTAAACAAACTCGACGTTCGAAAATTGTTATAAAGAGAAATATGTGCACTTTTGTGCTGTGGACATGCTGTCGCAAGAACTTTGCGAAAACGTTCTATATTAAGGAAGTTACAGGGGGTTAGAACATCGGTATCAGCCGATTCCAAATTTTCACGTGGCCTCGCCACCCCTTTTCCTAACAGGAAAAGGTAGGCATAGCTCATCACGTGGCTGGTTTAGACCAGTGGTTGAGTTGCAAGCCAGGTCAAGTCGCTGATTGGCCACTTGGCATCACTGTGCGTGAAAGAAGGATTGGTCAGATAGGAAAGGAGCGCGAAAGTTGTTTTTGAAATGGAGGCTCCATGTGGCACCCAGCGCTGCAATATTTGGAAAAAGTGATTGCCCGAGTCTGCTCTACAAATCGTTGAGCTTATTTGAAGGGTGTAAAAAAAAAGTTGGAGCCTGTTTACTGGCGCTTTAAAAAAGCTACTCGTTTAAGGATCTTAAATGGGCATTTACATAGGTTACAGGTAATATACCCAAGGGATTAGGAAGTGTAAGCACATATCGTTATGATGTGAGAGGCCTGGGAAAGGTGTCTTGTAAGATTAATGCGGAAATATTTGTATGATGATGTCTGAGACGCTAGTATTGTACTTATATAGTGCAAAAACATTTGGGTCATTCAAAAACTGCAATAATGTAACGAGAGCAGCTGCAACCGTCTTTTTTTGGAAAAATGTGACCCTCAAAGGGTTAAAGTCAAACAACTGGGGTACTAGCATGAAGATTCTTTTTGTACACTTACCCGCGGGAACGAAGCTGAAGGTTGTTTGTGAATTTGTTGCACCTGCAACAGAGGCTCCCAGTGGGCTAGTGCCTCCAGTCTTGTGGGATGGCTGAAACATTTTACGCGCGGGTAGCACTGACGGCCTAGGCGCAGCCACGACTGCACTTTCACTGGGACTTGCTTTGTGGCTCTGCAAGCAAAATCAGAAAAACAAGGAAGCGATGAACTGGGCTGCTGGGTGCACTATCAAATGAGCGGAAACCAGCAGCCCTGCAGCACTAATGAAAACATAACCTGCCGCTGAACGTCTGCCTTTGATGTTCACTACTGGTTTTATACATGCCCCACCAGAGGTAATTACAGAAGTTTCACAGCATAAACAGAAGCTGCAAGTGAGTGTACACTAGCCTTCGAGCTAGAAATATATTCTACTGACACAAGACAAAAAAGAAGAAATATCATAATGCAATACCTTCTTTCTAGAAAGTAATGTCTTAGCAAGATACTACAAAGTGTAGTAATAAATGATTAAAAAAATACATGGCTGTAAGAGGACCTCCTGTTAGTTTACAAAACCAATGCTATTGTTGAGCTGCAAGGTAGACGAATTGTAAAAAAAAAGATATGCAAGAACTGTGAGAACAACACTGATATGCATCTATGAATCATATGAAATTTTCTCCACACTACGGTTTTAATATGAGAATATATTGGTAGAACAAGAACAATGAAGTTACCGCCAAGTACATTAGCCTTACGGGATGCCGTGCAATCTGTACTTTAAAAAATTAAACACAAAACATAGCAGCAAATTTGAAAGCAACAATTATTAAATCTATTAATAATCAACTGCAACTGAACTTTGTTATTCAGCCTTTTCAATTGTGCAATACATGGCAAATGTCAGTAAATCTTGTAGAAAGTGTTGTCATGTCATCACAAGTAAAGCACATATACGGTACACTCATTTGACTACACAATTCACAGTAGTAGCCTGATGCCGAGTGCTTTGGTCTTGACATTCACAACGACCTGCACTAGAATAACCACATAACAGAGATTACTAACACAGCAATTTCTAAACTATATTAGTTAAAATGCTCCCTTTTCATCCTTCACATGATACAAAGCTTACAAGCATCTTTAAACACTAGTCTTACTTACTCTAGAGTACAATAATCATGTTTGAGACTCGTTTACTCAATCTAATATTATTAAACAAGAAAGGGTCCAGAACAAAGCCGTAAGATTTATAATGTTTATTTTTAATCACTTAGATAGCGTCTCGCTCTCAGGCTTGGTGGAGAAGTCTAATATAAAGCACACCCCAGAGAAGAAATAAAATCGCACGACTACGTTTTATGTTTAGACAAGTAAAGGTCACCTCAACGGCAAAACAACCAAATATGTGCATTTTTCAACAGGCTACGATACCAGAATGTGACACTGTTTTTCAATCGCTCCACATAAAATGACAGTGAAATGCCCTAGATGCACCCAACGGAGAAACCAACAGCACAGAAGTTGATTGCGTGAAGTTCCTTTCCTTGCACTACATGCCTTTGCCTTATATTTATGCTTGAGCAGATTATCTTTGTTCCTTTTTTTAGATGCGGAAGCATCTTATACTCGCGCCTTGTAGTGCGCCGTCCGCGCCGTCCGCACCACTTCTCGAACATTTGACAGCTGACGCGCACGCATGCGCCGTCGCGCCGTCGCCCACCATCTGTGCCGCGCGCGCTTCTCCTTCGAGAACATTCGACAGCTGACAGCGCATGCGCCGTCGCGCCGTCGCCATCTGTGCCGCGCGCGCGCTTCTCCTTCAAGAACATTCAACAGCTGACAGTGCATGCGCCGTCGCGCTGTATATATACTCAAGGTCGGCGCTCGCTCGCTCAGTTGCCGCTCATCGGTTGGTTTGTACGGCGCGTCGACGTCCAAGGTCGCAGTGAAATGAATTCCAACGAATCCACAAACACAATGATCGACGTCCCTTCGACCAGCGCCGTACTTTCGCATACGTGTGTACGTGTTCACTCATTTAACACCCCCTCCTACAACCACGTTAACCAATTTAGCCATAGACCCAAGTAAGTCGCAATTTAACACCCCATTTCACAACCACGTTAACCAATTTAGCCATCGACCCAAGTAAGTCGCACTTTAACACCCCGTTAACCAATTATATGCTCCGCATCCTCCTCAGTGTTCCCCCGAGGGAAGCTGCGGGCAATTTTTTTGCTTCATTTTGTCAATACACATTTCGTGCCCCTGTTGTGCTTAACGAGTTGTGTCAGTTCTTTGCTTCATATTTTCTACATTTTACACTACTGTTTTCCCTAAAAAATTCTATGCACCATTTTCGATGGTAACTCCACTCTACAACAACTTCACCAGAAGTTGGCAGTATTGTCGAAGAAATAAAACAAATAATAAACAAGAAATACATGCTTCATGGCACCTCTTCCAGCAGTCAAGTGTCACCAATTCGACCTGCATAGGTGTTTGTGCCTTTAGTCAACAAGGGGCACGTAGCAACTTTGCTGCCATCTTTTTGTGACCACATTTTAAGGGAGTTGCAGAGGAATGATGCTGTCTACAATGCCCTTCACAAAAAATTAAAAACAAAAGTCAGCTTAGAACAATCTGTGCACAAATAATGACTCAGGAGTGTTAACAGGCATTTAGTAAACAATATGATCACTTGTGCAGTGATGTGATCACTCAAAACCATTTTAGCACAGCTTCCGGAGCACCTAAAACTACACTTTGGAGCAGCACAACTTTCATCTGGAGCATACCTGTCACTCCTTTTTGAGCACAAACGACACCAAAATGGAGCGGTTGTACATGTTTAACAGAGCCAATTCGTGCATGCTTGCATGCACGTTGTCTTCAATAAATACCCTTGAAGATAAAATGCAGTCATCGCTTTTACTTTTTGTATAGACAGCGCTGAAATAACATGCGCTTGGGCCTCCTATCATTTCATATTTGTAAAGGAAAGGACTTTCCTGGATGCTTCAACTTCTCATGTATTCTACTTTTATAAAGCATCCAATAAAGTCATTTTGATCACATTTGTGCTTTTAGCAAAACCTGCACTTTCCCTGAGTAGAGCTGCTGTTGTGTTTTAAAAACACAATCGTTAGAATTCCGGTTCATGCACATTTGCAAACAGGCTTTACTAACTAATCTTTTATGCCTAAAATCTGAGCTGCGCTCCATGAAACCTGCAGTGTACGCAGTCACTATTGACACCCTTTTGAACGCGTATTATTCGAGGAGCCCAAACGAGATGCATACCGAAACATCATACATCTAAGAAAAAAATTCCACATCTAACTGCAGCAGGTGGAACTGCGTGCCCATGTGAAATATTAAAACTTGTGCCCTGCATCAAGCCTTCTAGAGGTACACTAGCACGCTACTACTATTTCCTTATAACTAGCCAAAACCAAACTGGTTACACAAATTAGTACAGTCAGTCAAGTAAGACAGTATATTGACTTCTAATCGGAACAATTATCACTCTTTTCTAATCTACAAAAGTCGTCTGCTCACCATGGACATGCAGCCTTAGGTATTTCTTGCTCTTAGTGTTCAAAAAAGACATCAAATATTAAAACACATTTTCACGGAGTGAATCTGAAGAGAGGAGACTCGACGATCGACCACCTTTGCGGAACCCAGCAGGTCAGAGGGGACAATGCTGTTTATTCAAGCACTAGGTCTGTTTCAAAAGTGGGCGCCCAAGTTTGAGCAACGTAATTAGTATTCAAGGAGTATTGACATAAAATGCAGAGACATCAGCAGTAATACAGGTACTACGAAAGCAGGGCATCAACAAACCCTACATAAACATACTGGAAGAAATCTACAGTGGATCCCTAGCTACCATAATTCTCCATAAGGAAAGCGACAGAATCCCGATAAAAGCGGGTGTAAGGCACAGAGACACAATCTATCCAATGCTATTCACCACGTCTTTACAGGAGGTTTTCAGGGCTCTAGATTGGAAAGTTAGTGGAGAGTATTTTAGTAACCTGCAATTTGCTAATGACATTGCCTTGATGAGTAACTCAGGGGACGAATTACAGCTCATTATTACCGAACTGGACACGTAAAGCAGAAGAGTAGGCCTGAAAATTAATATGCACCAAACTAAAGTAATGTGCAACAGTCTCGGCAGAAAACCGCACTTAGCAATAGGTGGAGAGACGCTGGATTGGTTGGTTGGTTGCAAAACTTTATTATGTTCCTGCAAGGCGCGCATCAGCGCACAGCGGGCGACTCCCACGCCGGGACCGTTAGGCCAAGGCTATCAGCCGCTCCGCGAGCCTACTGGACGGCCCAAAGTTGGTCGGCCAGGAGGGAGCAGCGTAGGGCCGCCTCCCACCTGACAGATGTATTATTGGGGTTAGTGTACATTGCCTTGCACTCCCAGAGCATGTGCGCCAGCGTGGATACATCCCCACATGCGGGGCAAGCGTCATTGGGGAACTTGTCAGGATGAATGGAGTGAAGGGATCTCAAATTAGGGTATGTGTCGGTCTGCAGTAGTCCGAGCGTAAGGGCCTGTGGCCTATTTGGATGAGGGAGTGGATATAGTCTTCGCGCAAGGTAAAAATTTTTTGTTATTTCGTTGTACGTGGCAGGCGCGTCCTTGTTTTCGCAACCCCGTTGGCCCCGAATCGTTGCCTGAAACCGGCGCGGTCAGTTAGCGCGCGCGCGGCCTCGTGGGCAGACTCGATGAGGTTGGGGGGAGCACCTTGGACCTGTCCAACATGTGCAGGAAACCAGATCAGTACGTGGTGCTTGATACCATCGCGACCACCACTCTGGAGCACACATAGAGCTTTCTTGGAGATTACACCTCGCTCGAAAGCGCGAATAGCTGACCTAGAGTCACTATAGATGACCTCTTTTTCGCATTCCAGGATGGCCAGGGCGATAGCCACTTGTTCGGCAATCGTCGGATCGTCAGTGTGAACCGATGCGCGGTTGGTGATTTGCTGTTTGGAGTCGACGACGACTGCGGAGAAGGCGCGGCTCCCACGGTAAGCTGCCGCGTCGAAAAAGCTGACGCCGTGCTCCTCACTGTGAATCTGCTTGAAAAGAGTGACAGCTCTAGCACGTCGCCTACCACGATTGTGCTCGGGATGGACATTCCTCGGTATCGGTGCCATGATGATGAGGTCACGAATCTCACGGGGCATCTGTTTCATCTTCTCGTCCACTTCAGCCGGAGAGTGACCGAGCTCTCGGAGTATATGTCTGCCGATCTGGGAGCTCGAAAGGCGCGCGAGCTGGGCCCGCTCCTGCGCTTCGGCAATCTCCTTCAACGTATTGTGTACTCCGAGCTGGAGCAGGCGCTCGGTGCGCGTCCTGATCGAGATACCGAGGGCCTGCTTGGTAATCATTCTGAGCAAGACGTTTATCTTGTCACGCTCAGCACGTTGCCAATTGTGCATGGCCGTGACATATGAAAAGTGGCAGAGCACAAAGGCATTGACCAGGCGGATTAGGTTGGCGTCCTTGAGGCCTTGGTAGCAGGTGGCCACCCGCCGAACCAGCCGAACCGCGTTATCCGTCTTGGCGGCGAGCTTGAGTATAGTCTTGCCGTTGGAACCATTGGACTCGATGGTCATGCCGAGGACTCGAATGGAGTCGACTCTGAGTATTGCACTGCCATTTCCGATGTAGAGCTAGATATCACTTTTCGAGATCGGTTGCCAGTTTTTAGGCTTGGGCCCTCGCCTAGTGGGTTGGTAGAGGAGGAGCTCCGACTTGTTTAGGAAACACCTCAGGCCTGTGGGACAGAGGTAATCTTCCGTGGTGTCTATGGCCTCCTGCAGGGAGCGCTCGACTTGCCCGTCGCTGCCACCTGTGCACCAAATGATAATATCGTCCGCGTAAATTGCGTGGTTAATGCCTTCGATACATGAGAGCCTCTTGGACAACCCGAACATGACAAAGTTGAATGGAGTGGGCGATATCACTGACCCTTGTGGCGTGCCGCGCGAGCCCAGCTCGATCTCCTCGGAGACAAGGTCTCCCACACTGAGGGTGGCTCTCCTACGGGTCAAGAACGATTTGACATATTCGTAGAATCTGACTCCAAGGCCGAGCTCAGCAATTGAACGCAACACGAAAGAGTGAGTAACATTGTCGAAGGCTTTCTCTAAGTCGAATCCGAGAATGGCCCGCATGTCTCGAGTGTTGCAGTCGATGACTTGGTGCTTGAGCAGCTTCATAGCGTCTTGCGTCGAAAGCTTCGCCCGAAAACCAATTATGATGTGTGGGTAGAGCCCATTGTTTTCCAGGTCCCGAGTCAACCTATTGAAGACCACATGCTCGGCTACCTTTCCCACGCAGGATGTGAGCGAAATGCGGCGCATGTTGTCCAAGTTGGGTGGCCTCCCCGGCTTGGGAATGAGCACGGTGCGTACGACCTTCCACGGGTCGGGGACCTCGCTGCTCTTCCATGCCTCGTTGATGACTTCGGTGACGTAGTCTATTGACCGGACGTCCAGGTTGCGCAGAGTCTTATTAGTTATGTCGTCGGGGCTCGCGGCAGACCTTCCATTGAGCTCTTGGAGCGCTTGCGAACCTCTTCGTGGCATATCTCGGCTCAGTTCAGTGTTGGCCGGTCCCGAGTACTCAGGGTACGTTGTTGCGGGGTTCGAGTTGACAGGAAGGTGCTTTTGCACCAGCTGCTTGAAAACCTCCTTTTCTGAAGAGGACTGCTTGGCTTCGTGCATGGCTCGCGCTAGTACGTTCCGCTGGTTAGCTTTGGTGTTAGTCTCGCTGAGCAGGTGCTTGAGTAGGTTCCATGTCTTGCCATTACACATCTGGCCATCTACCGAGTTGCACACCTTGTCCCACTGCTGCTCTGAGTGGACACGGCAGTGCTCCTCGATGGCCTTGTTTAGGTCGATTTTCTTGCGCAACCTGCGATTGAGGAGCGGGCGAAAAGTGAATGCTTGGCCTCAAGCAAGTGGGCAAGGCGGCTGTCCATTTTTGCAATTGGAAGGTCAGTACTTATATTCTTTGTGGTACTTATGACGTCCTCTCTGAGCTGGCTAATCCACTGTTGGAGGCTTGGCCTGGTTGCAGGTAGGGGTCGGTCGTTGTAGACTTTGTGAAACTGGTCCCAGTTTGTCCAAGAGAACTCCCGTGCCCTCTTTCAGACCACTAAGAAGTGCGTCACCAGGATTTAATGGCCGCTACCTAAGTCAATGTTCGAGTTGGCCCACTGTACATCGGGGAGATTCTTGACGAAGGTCAAGTCGGGAGTCGAGTCTCTGCAGGATGAGGTGCCCAACCGAGTGAGAAAGGCTTTGTCAGTGATTAAAGTCAGGTCCATGTCCGTCGCGTTTTGCCACAGTTCCACGCCCTTGCTGGTATTGTACGGGTAGCCCCAAGTGTGGTGCAGAGCATTAAAATTGCCCGCCACAACCAGGGGGTTGGGACCTGCCAAGTTGACAGCCTTCTTTATGAGGGCCCTGAAGCGCTGTCGTCGGTCCTTAGGGCTACTGTACACACTGAGAAAAAAGATGCTGCTTCAGTTCGAGCTGCGCGGCAGAATCTCGGTCATGACATATTCGGCGCTGCTGGTGGCCATTTTGAGGTCGTGAGAGATGTGTGTGAGCTTGTTACTGACCAAGGTGCAGACGCCCCGGCCATCAGAATAATGCGAAACGGGCTGGTAACCAGTCAGTGTGACGTTTGGCGTTAATGTTTCCTGAAGCAGAATGACGAGGGGTTTTTCGCTAGAGCATCGAATGTACTGCTGCAAGGACGCCTTTTTACAGGAGAAACCCCTGCAGTTCCATTGCGAAATGAGAAACGTTTCACTTGACTTGGCCATCTTGGTGCTTTTCTAGGCTGGTGCTGCCCTCAGATTGGCTAAGAATAGCGTGGACGATGGGGCCCGTAGCGTCGGGCTGGGGTTGTACGACGGCGGTTAAGGTCAGAGCGGGTTTCACTACGCTTTCGAGAAACGACTCTACCTTGGATACTCGTTCGTTTTGCGCGCCCAGGGTGATCTGCAGTTGGGCGAAATTCTCCCCAAGCTTATTGATGCTTTCACTGAGCGCGGATAGCGTGTCTCGAATCTCAGACCTGACTCGAATCGAGAGCGAAGTTGTAAAAAAAATGTCTACTTAGGACAAGTATTAACGGCAGAGCTGCACCATGAGAGTGCAATAACTGAAAGAATAAGGATGGAGTGTATAAAATTCGGCAAGCATTCTCATATCATGAATCGTAATCTGCAACTAACACTCCAGAGGAAGGTATATAACAGCTGCATTTCGCCGGTACTTTTCTGCGAAGCAGAAACCTGGAGGCTTACAAAGAGAGTTCTGCTTAAATTGAGGACGACGCAGCAAGCGATGGAAACGAAAATGATAGGTTAAAGGACCCCTGACAGGGAAAGTTTTATTTGCGAGTCTTTTATAGTAATTTCTAGCTTTGCAACTGGTAATGTCGAAATTATATTGTAAATGCTCAAACACATCGTATAATTAATGCTAGCGGCATTGATACAGAACGATTTTGCGTCATTTCAAAACGCCCGCCTAAATACTATAACTAGCGCCCCACAGCGGAGCAGCACCTGAGACTACGTGCGCCCAAGCTTTGGTGACACTGAAACACGCTGTCTTCAAATAGGGGGACCCGCAGGTGGTGAGGAATGAAACGACGGGGGTGCTTTAACCATGTTCCCCTCAGAAAAAAGAAAAGCATTCCTGGCGTAACGAGCCTAAACCACCTCGAAAGCAGCCCGACAACAAAGCGAGAGGGGTGACGAACAATAGTCCGCGCCAAGTGTCAGTTGGGGTATTGTGTGCACACCCTGCACTGTTCTAAACCTTTGCAACATGACAAGGGGATCACGTCAAACTACAAAAAATGCCGATTGCACCTGAATACTCAGACGAGCACACATCTTTACTATAAAACCAAATTAAAATATTTTCTAGGCAACACTCACCACTAATAATCAGTCGGGAGTTCCACCGCATGCAGGACTTTAAAACAACACAAGCATCTCGAGTTTCCAAATTTGGTGTCAGGGATACTTTAAAGGGGTACTGACATTAAATTTTGCGGCCGAGATAGCCTGTGGGGTCAATGAACATTCATATATAATCATATATAACCGTGAACATTCATATATAATCTGCAAAATATGAACAGTGAATATAGCTTGGAAGGTATTTTAATTTAATTTTGAAGTTTGCGTGAGCTCTCGACTCCATCATGTCATTGACACCCTCGAAGGGGACCCTTAGGGGACCCCCTACTTCTCTCCCGTCACCACGCTACATTCAATATGAATATGATGACTATAAGTTATCATATCATATAATATGATGATATAAGTTATGATGCCGTCATAACCGCCATTGTTCTTTTGCCGCGTTTGTTCCCACAGACTATACTTTTTGATGGCTGGTAGCTACTGCATGGCCATGGCGAATGCTTTGACAGTTTTGTGTTCTGCGACACTCAAGTTCCGTTTCCTATTCCAAAGTAATTTTTTATGCGGATAATGTGCAAGTGTGTCACAGTTCTGTGCGCTGACGTGGTCAAGAGCTGCACACGCTAGGTGGCGATAGTTGCACCCAATTTTCGGAGCTCCCTCAAACCGAAACAGAAACTGGTCGATAATGAGAACCCTCTAATTAATTACCTGTCGCATGCTGCAGCAAACAATGTGTCGTGTCATGACTAACAGGCCTTTAGCAACACATTGAAGCAGAAAAAGGCGAGGCCAATGTTTTTGTGTCAGTGCCTATTCAAAAGACTTCAAGAGACAAGAAGAGAGCAGAATGGGTCAGAGAACAAACCAGGGTTAAAGATATCATAATCAAGAAGAAATTAACATGGGCCGGGCATGTAGCACGTAGGCAGGATGACCGCTGGTCCTCAAGAGTTACTCACTGGACTCCGAGAGAAGGCAAACGCACAAAGAGGAGACAGAAAGTTAGGTGAGCCAATAAGATTGGAAAGTTCGCAGGTGTAATGTGGGAGTAGAAAGCACAAGACTGGATTGATTGGCGGATCATGGGAGAGGCCTTTGCCTCGCGGTTGACGCAGTGAGGCTGATGGTGATGACACAAAATTTTCCGGCCGAGATAGCTTGCAGGATCGATTACTGTGGACATGTATAGATATATATCATCTGCAAATTATCAACAGGGAATAGCGCTTGGAAGGCATTTTACTGCAATATCAAAGTTTAAATGTTGAAGACACCATCAAAGGGGCCCTCTCTTCACCAGGCTGCAGTCAATGAAACAAGATAGCCGCCATTTTTCTTTTGCCACAATTGTTGAAGCAGTCTATACTTCTCAGCGGCTGATTGCGAGTGCATGGCACTGGTACAGTGCACTAGAAGAAGGCAGTTGGCTCACTCTCTGGCGAAGGCTATGTGGTGGGGTCGCTCGGCAAACGTCGCCAATCGGTGCTTCTCTCTTCGCCCGGGCGACGGCACTGGCATCATCATCATTACAACTTGGGAGGAGCGCTGCAGCTGAAAGAGCCATCTAGCTTATCTAGAACAGCAGTTGTCACACCTCGTTTCATTGCTGTAGACACTGTATCGCCAATTTGAATGCAACAGCATGAAAGAGCTCATTTCGCAAAAATTCTGGCGTCGGCCTTATTGGTTGCGAGCGAAAAATCATCGTGTGCGTGACCGAAAAGTCTAGAAAGATGCAAATAAAATAAATAAAAGCCTGGGACCAAGTTAGGATTGAACTCGGGTCGCCTGCATGGCAAGTGGGTGTTCAAACACACGGCCACGTGTCTGCTTGGGAGTACAGTGAAAATAACTTCCCCTGCTCAGAAATGCACTGAAAGTAATTTTCATGCTTTGCCTAACACACGCATCCTACACGCATGCTTCACAATACAACACATAATATTGCACTAATAATTCACGCCGCAGCTTCAGAAAAACCAGTACCATCCTCCCAAATGCCAAACAGACTGTCTATGTGAAGGATGAGTTGAAGTTGTCGTTTTTTCGCATCCCCAAAAATCAGAACTGGCGTAAAGAATGCGGAAAGAACCTTGATTGATTGATTTGTGGGGTTTAACGTCCCAAAACCACCATATGATTATGAGAGACGCCGTAGTGGAGGGCTCCGAAAATATCAACCACCTGGGGTTCTTTAACGTGCGCCCAAATCTGAGCGCACGGGCCTACAACACTTCCGCCTCCATGAATGCGGAAAGAACCTGCCAAAGCGGATAAGCCCCTGGAAGACACCAGCGCAATGCTTGAGCTCCACTTCGAGCTGCGTCATGTGTTGAGAGGCTATGTGCACTGTATCGATGGGTGGTGTGGATATACGTTGTGTAAGACCAATTCTTCGTGGCAATGCTGGGCCGTGATTCTTCCAAATCTGCCAGCCTACCCTATATTAAAAAGCCGACGCAAAAAAGGCCAAGAGAGATGCAACGATGCAAGCGAAAGATCGGAAACTTCAGACAGACAATCATTTAGACACGTCTTCATATATAAGCTTAGGTCTACACGGCATGAAACCGCATGTTTCGGAAGATACTGCATCGTCATTTTCTTTAAGGTGCTATATAGGGACAAATGCGATGTGGTCGAAAAAGATATATTGAATTCGCAATCAACTTAAATGCACAAAAAAAGGCATGGGTTGCATTGGCTCCCATCGGGCTGACTTGCAGCAAATTCAATGGCAAAATTCAGATGACAGTTAATACAAGGAATGATTATTTTACATATCAAATAATCACGCATCGTAGCCTGCGTGCAGCCAGCGGCAAGCAGCTTCTACAAGTGAAGCTTCTATCCCATGCAAGGCCAACTGCATCAGAGAAGCAGTGGAGTAAGCCCACTACCCCCTTCTAATACACTGTAGCCACAATGTACACTTTCGAAGTTTGGTGTTTGGCAACATTGCAGTCCCATTTCCTATTTGAGAAGACTTCTTGACGCGGACTGTGTGGCACTGTGTCACAGTTCTGTATGCTAACGTGATCAAGAGCTGCCCATGCTAAGTGGCAATAGTTGTACCCGGTGGCTTGTTTTTGAAGCTCTCAAACAGAAACTGAAAACTGTTCAGTAAAGAGAAGCCTGTACCTAACTATCTGTCCGGCACTGCCGCAGATGATGTGCCATATTATAACTAACAGGCAAGGCAACCAGCAACACATAGCAGCAAGAAAATGCGAGGTCAAGGTTTTTGTCAGCACCCCTTTAAGGTGCTACGCAAGTCGTGTAGTTATGCAACCAATAAAAATGTACTTTGGTTACAGCAGTGGTGTATCATGTCAACAAACAGCAACCCCGCTTTCTGGGTCCGTGTATGTTGGACGGCTTCAAATTTATATTTGTACTGTTGAGTGTTAAGTTTCCCCAAGAGCTTCCCCTTCTGCTGGCATTTGCTTCGAATGATTACATCATTTTATTGTAAGCTTAATGCTGCCTCAGATTTTTTTTTGCAGCTTAACTTTGTCAGAGCAACAGTGCACACAAGAAAATTTTTAGTGCCAACGAAAATTATTCATACTTCCTGCAGTGCCACATTTCCTACAGGATAAAATTGTTGCCTGATAACAGGCTGTGCATGCCAATTAATGCCACTTTTGTTGTTCTAACAGCTCACTCTATCAGCACTGTATCACATGCAATTCAGTGTGTGATTGTGCATGTCTGCAATTAGACCATGATTCATCCTCTACAATAACCGCACTTTACACCATAAAACCCAGATGATTTTACACGTCACTTTGATTCTCTTAACAGCTCGCATCAAAAGTGGCAGCTGCATATCGCACGCACCTCATGAGTGCATGCAGGGTCACTAAAATACCTGCCGATTTGATTGATGTTTGATGTTTTATGGCGCAAGGACCATTTCACGGCCAACGAGCGCCAGTTCCTATTTGGGGGGAGCGATGAAGAACTTCATCCCCGCATTGGATGAAGTTCTTTTGCCAGTTCGTTTTACTAAAAATATGGACAATGATTGTGATAAGCGGCTGTATAAGGGCCATAAAATTCCCCGCAGTAAAGTGGGTAAAAACATACAAGTAAAATCATGACCATGCCGTGAAAGGTGTGTGTGGTGCGAATAGATGACGAAAGTTGGTGATAATAAAAACGATGGTGGACATGTATGGCATTAGCACAAGTGCCTCACTCGTTCGTACCCTTGCGTCCAAGGGCCGTGAGGCAAGTGCTTTGTTGTGTAGCCACCGCAGCGAAAACCTCTCTGGAGTCGTGCTACGGAATGCCCGGGTATATGATATGAAAACTATGAATGTCTTTTAAAAACGCTAACAATGATTTATGACTAAAAAGCGGTTCCCTACCGACGAACATTGCAGGGTGTAAAGGTATATGTTGTCGGTAGGGTAATTGAAAGTGTTGTTTTCTTAGAATGTCCAATTGTTTGCACTGAATTAAAATGTGAAGAACTGTTAGTGCTTCACCACATCTTTCACATAATGGTGAACCGCCACCGGACAAAAGATATGAGAGAGAGAGAGAAATAACGTTTATTGCACCCGTCTAGAATGACGGGGGAGGAGGCTTCGGCCTCTGCCCCCAATCATCCCCCTAGCCATCGGCCGGAATCCCTTGGGACTCAGCGGCGGTCAGGGCGAGACCGATGACTTGACTCTGTTCTTCGGCGTCACGGCTGTGTAATAAGGCCTCCCAGGATTCTACGTTTCTACTTGGATCATTGTAAGATGGGCAGGTCCATACCATGTGCACTAAACCTACAGTGCTGTTGCAGTGCGCACATCTGGAGCTGAACACTTCCAGGTGCCATTTACTGTACAGGTGAGGGTTTGGAAACACTCCGGTTTGCAATTTTCGCCAAAGAATTTCCTCCTTTTTGCTCAGCTGTTTAGCTGCCTCTGGATAAATCTTACGGTGGAGTTTATAGTGCGCGGTGATTTCCTGAAACGCTCGTAGTTCGTCTCTTGTGGAGAGGGCTTGCTCGCGCGAAGGCGGCGGGTCAGCGTCGATCGACCAAAAAGTGAGCCCTCGGGCGATCGCGTGCGCCTTCTCATTCCCCTTCAGACCTTGATGGGCCGGGGACCATACTAGGGAGATTAGCTCTGCGGGTACTGGTCCTTGTCTTAGAATTTGGGCGGCTGTAGCAGAGATCCTGCCCATATCGTAGTTTTTAATGGCTGACTTAAAGTCGCTAACACTCACTCGTGTGCCTTTTTGAGTTATTGCCAAAGCAATCGCAAGTTCTCCTGCCTCTGTGGTGGTTGTGTTCTTAGAGGTGCAGCACGAGACCAGGTCCCCGTTCTCGCGAACCACTACCGCTGTGTGTGCTCCCTTTCTTTCGTATTCTGCAGCGTCCGTGTAAAGCACGCCAGATCGACCTTCAAGTTTCGCCTGCAGGGCTACAGCTCTAGCTTTGCGTCTGCCTTCATGAAACGCCGGATGCATGTTTTTCGGCAGCGGTATAATTTTCAGTCTTTCCCTAGTTGATTTAGATATGCTAGCGGTCTGCCTGGAACACTCTGTGGGCTCGAACCCCAAGCGCTCCATGATTGTCCTCCCGGTTCTACTTCTCAGAAGTCTTTGATGCTGTGACATCATGGCGGCTTCTATTAGTTCATCTAAAGTGTTGGAGACACCCAGCCCAAGAAGTTTAACCGTAGGGGTGTTTGGGGGAAGCCCTAGTGCAGTCTTGATGCCTTTCCTTATAATGGCTTCAATTTTATCTTTTTCTGCTCTACTTAATTTAAGATAAGGGGCAACGTATAGTACACGGCTTATCACGAAAGCTTGAACTAATCTTAAAAGATTGGCTTCCTTCATCCCCGCAATCTTGTTAGAAATGCGCTTAAGCAGGCGGCACATTTGGTTCGCACTAGCTTCGAGTCTCCGGATAGTTTCAGTGTTTTTTCCATTTGCTTGTATGCACATCCCTAGAATTCTAATGCTGTCTACGGTTGGAATAGCATTACCATTCACTCGCAAAGCGATGTCACAACCCCTTCCGAGGGGATTGTTTGTTTTCCTTTTTTGCGATGGTAGAAAAAGAGCCTCTGATTTTTCTGCCGAGAATTTTAACCCTAGTGGTTCTCGATATTGTTCGATGGTATCTATAGCCGCCTGAAGTACGCTTTCAATATGTCCGTCACTACCCCTGTTTATCCACAGCGTCACATCGTCTGCGTATATTGTGTGATGCAGATTTTTGATTCCTTCTAACTTCTCGGGAAGTCCAATCATCGCTACATTAAAAAGAGTCGGAGAGAGTACAGACCCTTGTGGCGTCCCTTTATTCCCCAATTTAATGTTTTTGAGCGACTGCCCTTTCATGCTGATAGTGGCTGTACGATTTGAGAGAAAGCCCCTCACGTAGTTGTATGTCTTGACGCCTACGTTTAGCGCACTAAGGTTCTTAAGCAAGGCTTCATGTTTCACATTGTCAAACGCCTTGGAGACGTCCAGACCCACAATTACTTTGGTGTCAACAGTCTTTTTGTCTATTATCTCCTCCTTTAGCTGTAACACAATATCGCACGTCGATAGGTGGGATCTGAAGCCTATCATAGTATCAGGTTACAGGTTTTCATCTTCCATGAACCTAGTCAGTCTTGTTTGGATGACGTGCTCCATCAATTTTCCTACGCAAGATGTGATGGAAATGGGTCCGAGATGTTCAAGACTGAGCTTTTTCCCTGGCTTAGGAATGAAGACTACATTGGCCGTTTTCCAAGCTTGCGGTATTTCTCCCTTGTCCCAGCATTCTTGCATATAGGCTGCAAGTTGACGAATGGAGCCGTCATCAAGATTCCTGAGCGTTCTGTTGTTGATTTTGTCCGGACCAGCAGCCGTTTTTGTTTTAAGTCTGTTAATTTCAGCCCTGACTTCTCCAACCGTGATGGGGCTGTCTAGGTCCGGGTTTTCTGAACCAGCGTAGTCAGGGAGCTTTTGAAATTCTGCGCAGCAGAGGTATCGATCCCTAACCTCCGTTAATAATTCCGTCGTCTGACCTCCACATTTATACACAAGCTTTTGAAGTTGCTGTCGGGCCTCCGACTTGGTTTTCTCTGGGTCTAATAGATGCCGTAGTAGCTGCCACGTTTTAGCACTGCCAATCTCTTTATCCACCTGATCACAGATACTACCCCACTTTTGCTTGGTAAGTTCTAATGCATATTCTTCGATCTCTCTATTCAGTGCAGCAACTTCCTTTCGGAGATTCCTGTCTCCTCTTTTCTGACTGATTTTTCGCTCTAGGTTTTTCTTTTTCTTCTACATGCTTACAAGATGTCTATCAACAACTTCCTCATCGCCAGCGTCAATCTCTTCGGTAGCGTGCTGAACCGACTGGATCACCCCTTTACTCCAATTGTTAATATCATTTATGGGGTCTTGTTCCGACCTGATATTTCTAAATGTCACCCAATCTGTAGTTTTACCTTTTCTCTTATTGATCACCAGCGGGCCATTGGCAACGATAATCTCTAAAATTCTATGATCACTACCTAGGTCTTCACCGGTATTGCATCACGTGGCGGCGGTGGCACTGCTAACCAGGGTAAGATCTGGCGTCGTGTCTTGAGATACGCTATTTCCTTTCCTCGTTGGCTGCATTGGGTCTGTTATAAGTATAGGCTCATGTTGTTGAATTTCGTTCCACAAATTTCTGCCCTTAACCTGGGTGAATTTATAACCCCATGCCTTATGATGCGCATTAAAGTCGCCCAAAATCAATAGTAGACCGTTTGCTGAAATAACCTCTGTTTTCGTGAAAAGATAACCAAAGTTGATTTTGCGCTGCCTGGGGGAACTATACACATTCAGGATAAAAAGACTCTTGTCTTTGCGCTTGCGAGGCACGAGTTCGACTAAAACATGATCGATCTGCGAGTTCCCCGTCTCGTGCTGCAATGTCGTAATGTTTCTCTTTACGAAGGTCGTAACTTGGGTATCATTACCCGACCCGGCAAAAGATTTGTAACCTGCTAATTTTGCATTTTTCCCACACTCCTGGATCGCAATAACCTCCGGTCGATCGGCGTTGGTAAAAAAAGAGTGTAAAACCGCACGTTTGCGCGAGAAACCCCTACAGTTTCACTGCCAAATCGTATTACTGTAAGGGTGCAGAGCAATCTTGGTTTAGCTTGAGCGCTTGGCATAGCCATTCTATCTGTCGGTCCCTGCTAGCAAATTCAGCCTTAATTTGCTCAATAGCGTTGCCTACTTGTTTCATCTGTTCTAGTACAGCTTGGAGCATACCTTGTAATGACTTTGTTTCCACCTCAAGCGCTTCAATTCTCGCTCCGTGATTTTCTTCAATTTCAGTTTCTTTAGCCCTCTTCTTCTTTACCCGGCAAAAATATGGAAACAAGTTATTTCCTTAACTGGGAGAACAGCAACGTCAAATACACCTAAACAAGTAAAAGTCAACAATATCATTCTGGAGGGTAAGGAACTGGCGAACGCAATTAACCAATACTTTGTAAATGTGGCTGTTTGTGATGAAGACTCAACACAATATGAAGATGAAACAAGTAGTTGCATGAACTCTCTCGTACTACACGAAGTATTACCCGAGGAAGTCTACCGATATATAAAAGAACTAAAGACAAACGTTGCGAGTGGTTATGATGACGTAAGGGTGGCTCCAGTTAAGGCTGTCGCATCTATACTTAGCCCCATATTAGCATATCTGGTAAATTATTCCTTTCTTATTGGAATCTTTCCAACAAAACTTAAGGTGGCCAAAGTTACACCCATTCATAAAGGTGGCAACACTACTGAATTAACAAACTATCGTCCGATATCCGTATTACCTGTATTCTCAAAAATTTATGAAAAATGTATAAATACGCGCCTTATGAAATATCTTGAGAAGTACAATATCTTATCACCGCATCAATATGGTTTTCGCAAAAATAAAACCACGAAAGAGGCACTAATTGATGTAAAAAGCCGCATAATAGAAAATATTGAAAATAAAATGTTCACGTTAGGTGTCTTCCTTGACTTGCGTAAAGCGTTCGATTCTGTTGACCATAATATCTTACTGTTGAAATTAAGCCGCTATGGAATTCGTGGAATAGTCTCTGATTTATTTAAAAGCTATTTATCATCCAGACAACAATTTGTTAGCATAGACAGTAAAAAGTCAGACTATTTAAGCGTAAAGAAAGGAGTTCCGCAGGGGTCCATTTTAGGCCCCGTGCTTTTCCTTTTATATATAAATGATATTACAGAGGTTCAGTATACACCCGAAATTAAAATGTTCGCTGACGACACAAGTATATTTTTCACAGGCTCCACCATTCAGGAAGTAGAAGCTTCGACAAATGTATATCTCTCGAAACTTTCAGGCTGGCTAACAAAAAACAAACTAAAGTTAAACACACAAAAAACAAAATTTATTATGTTCAGGCCCATTAACAAGCACATCAGTGATAATATAGTAATCTTGTTTGACAATCAGCGACTCGAACAAGTCAGCACACAAAAATTCCTTGGAGTCTGGTTTCATGAGCACTTAACATGGACACCGCACGTAAATAGTCTCTTGGTAGATCTAGCTCGTTCTGTAGGGTGCTTGAGTAAAATTGCTTTCCTCCTCCCTTCATGGTTATGTAAATCATTATATTATAGCATGTTTTACTCCAAACTTCTATACGGAATGCTTGTATGGGGAACAACAACTAAGACCAAGTACGATCGAATATTAATCTTGCAAAAGCGCGCGCTCCGTGTAATAGAAAAATATAAAGGTCACCCCAAGGACTTAGACACTCAGCCGCTTTTTCTTAAACATGGAATTCTATCTGCTAGGAAAGTATATAATCTTAAACTGATGCAACACATCCACAAACATAAACTACAGGATTCCTTTCCACGCACTGTATCAACAACATATGGCTTCAGAAATTCTACCCGCAAAACTAAGAAAACACGCACGAACTATGGCAAGCAGGCTATTGATTATAAGATCATACAATTGCTAAACCTTCACGAATCGAATATAGACTTTACTCTGAAAACTAAACAATTTAAATGTCATCATAAATCCTTTCTTCTTTTGACTAAAGACATAGTAGATCCATAGGCTTTTATATTTAGGAATACTTGTATACTGAGTTGATTTTTTTCTTACTGTGAACAATGATACTTAAACAGAATCGTTTGATACCAAAATTGTTTCCTGTTTATGTAAAACATATTCTGAATGTATATCATGTAGAAATAAGCTGTGTAACTAAATAAGATATGTATAATGTCACTTATTTGTATATGTATGTTACTGATGTGTGAATATGTGTAATATGGCACTGATGCAGACTGTATCAGGAGGTCGAGACCTCGTCAGGCTATTTAGCCTTTAGTCTTTGCCTCCCGCAGGGAAGTTTTTGTATTTTTTTCCTGCAAATAAACTAAAACAAAACAAAAACAAAAACAAATGCGGTTGATTTGCTACCTGGGGTGTTTCCAGCGCCTTCCCTGGTTTACTGGTTAGATGAGCCTTAATCTCATCAAGCTGTTTGCATAATTCCGCATTTTGCTCCTGTAACATCCTGTTTTGCTCTTCAAGAGCATTAATCATCTCTGTATTAGCATCCTGGGAGACCTTAGTTAGCCAACCCACCTGTGGTCCTGTGGATTTTGACTTCTCCTGGGCACAATCACCACCATCATGGGATGCCTTGTGAGAAACTCCCGGCTTCTCCTGCGGTGGCAATCGGGGGAAGGATTCCGAGTGCCCTCTTGATCTACTTCGATGCTTGGATTTGCGCCTCGAACGATCTTGAACCCCGTCTGTCCTGCTGTGCCGCTGCGTGCCCTCTTCGGCCTTGCGTCGTTCTTCTTGCTCCCGTGCTTCTTCAAGCTTCATTTTCCACTGTCGCTTCTTCACTATATAAGGTGTCCGAAAAATTTCTTTGCTCCTTTTGTCTCCGGTCACGTGCTCCTTGCCACACAGATGGCACCTCGGCGTACATTCATGGTCCTTGGGTGGGGAGGCCACCCCACAACCTCTGCATTTTTCGTGCGGGCTGTCACATACGTCGGATCGATGTCCCAGCTCACCACACTTGTAACACACTTCGTATCTCTTCTTGTAGAGGAAACATTTCATCGGCGTCCCAAAGCAGATCATCCATCTCGGCACGTAGTTGTCAACAAAGGTGATGATTAGCGAAGTGGAGTTACCCATCCTTCGTACACCAAGAATAGGACGATTCTCTTCGTGTGAGAAAGCCAGTTCCAATTCTCTCTCAGAGAGTGTGAAATCAAGTCCATGTACCACTCCTTTGCCACAGCTTTCAGGCTGCATGTCTTCACCTCGTACTCCTTGTTGTCGAGCTTTATGACTTTCAGGTCCAACATTTTCTTGGCATCAACCTCCCTGGGCGTCCTGTATATCAATGTTCCTTGCTTGTCGTTGACAACGATCCTGTCCTCCTCCCGACCTTTCTGCCATGGAATGCCTGCTGCCATCCTTACTGCTCCACCAATCACAGGTGCCGAGTGTCTGGTGAGCGTCCGTCCTTCTTTGGGCCTGATAATAACCTTGTGATCCGCGTTCGGAAGACGCGGTAGATGCGACGCTACTGACCGCTCCGCAAGCTTTTTTTCCCGCCGCTTTATATGAGGTTCTCCCGCGTACACCATGCTTGTCTCCACTGAAGCCGGCCGGCATCGTCCTTCCTTCTTTTCCGCATCCACTGCTGGTAGACGCCACCCTGGTGGCGCCATCGCGTTCCCGTTTTTGACTCTCCTGGAGCTCAGCCACACGTTTCGACACTTTCGTCACCCAGTCCGAGCTTTCCAATTCTTCTTGATCGGCATCTCTACCATTAACAGTCACTTCCATCGTCATAGTACCTCCGCAGACGCTCTACGAGCCGACGCCTGGAGCCTCGAACGCCGATCCGACCGCCTCGGCGCTAGGCCTAGCGGTGGAGTTGGCGAGACGCACAACGTAGCCGAACACCGAAGGCGCAATAAAATCCTTTAAAATCTACTTACAGTTTTCAGAATGGTAGCCACAGGATCCTGAGCACGTCCGCAACCACACACAGCACTTTATCAGCTGGCTGTTGTCCTTTGCGCGTGAAAAAGTGGTCATTTCACGGAGCCGTGTCTCACGCCATTGCGAGCCTCCAACTGTCCTCAAAAGATATGAGTGTGTCGTGTATGTATGTCCTATCCTGAGCCTCGTTAATGTTACCTCTGTATGACGTGATTTTGATACTGGTGGCCAATGGCCAAGGTGTGACTGGATAACGTGTAGTTTGTTTTGTATGTGTCTATCCCACTTGCTCTGCCAGTAGTCCCTGAGCTTTCGTTTGAGATACGGCTCAAGATCAAGGGCCGGGATTGTTATGGGTGTAGTGGCGGTCCTTTCATGGACGGATGCAGCAAGCTGATCCGCCATCACGTTGCTTTGAATCTCACGGTGCCCTGGCACCCAGCACACTACAACATGTTGTTTGAGTGTGTAGAGTGTGCATAAAATAGAGTAAAGTGAGACGAGGACAGGGTGTTTTGTTTTTTAAGACTGTGCAGAGCCGTTACCACACTGAGGGAGTCTGTATAAATTACTGCTTTTTGTATTTGTAATTGTTTGATGTGTTTAGGTGCCACAAGTATTGAGTAAGCTTTCGCTGTGAAGATACTTGTGCCTGGATGTAGAGGGCCAGCATCCGAAAAGGAAGGGCCAACAGCAGCGTAGGACATTGAGGAGTTAGACTTAGAGGCATCTGTAAAGAACTCAGGCCGTGTGTATTTGTGTTGAAGTTCCAGGAAGTATGTTCCGATATGGGCAATAGGTGCATGTTTAGTAACTTCTAGGAAAGACACATCGCAATCTATAGTCTGCCACTGCCACGTTGGCAGGTATGCTACAGGAGCCATTAAACTGTGTTCAAGTGACACTCCAGTGTCCTCAGCTAGACCCTTCAGGCGAACTGAGAAGGCCTGCCTCATCGAAGGCCTGTTCTGAAACAGAATGGAGCTCGACAAATCATTAATAAAAGAGTATGAGGGGTGCTTCTTGCCAGCTTTTACCTTAAGGAAATATACAAAGGACATGTAAGTTCTTTGCAGATGAAGCGACCACTCACTTGACTCAACGTAAAGGCTTTCTACGGGGCTGGTGCGAAAAGCACCCGTAGAAAGGAGGATGCCCAAATGGTGCACGGGATCCAGCATCTTCAAAGCACTTTGAGTTGCAGACTGATAAACAACGGCCCCATAATTTAAGCGGGTGCGAATGAGGCTTCTATACAGTTTCATGAGGCATTGCCTGTCACTATCCCACGTAGTACGTGACAACACTTTTATAACATTCAAGGCTTTTAAACATTTTGTTTTTAAATACTTGATGTGTGGTACGAAGGTCAGCTTGTTGTCCAAGATTAAGCCTAGAAATTTACACTCCGCATTGACAGACAGACGTTGACCGTTCAGTTCAATGTCGGGTTCTGAGTGCATGCCTCTCTTTCGGGAGAACAAGACACATGTGCTTTTTTCTGGGTTCAGCCGGAATCCGTTTCCCTCTGCCCATTTGGAGACCTTGTTTAAACCTAACTGAACCTGCCGCTCACACATTGCTAGGTTGCATGACTTAAAGCCAAGATGGACGTCATCGACATATGTGGAATAGAACGTGTTGCGGGGGATGGACAGGTGCAAGGAATTCATTTAGATAATAAAAAGTGTACAACTAAGTATACCACCTTGCGGTACTCCCGTTTCTTGCACAAATGTTTGCGAGAGAATAATGCCCACACGGACACAGAATTTCCGATTGGACAAGTAACTCTCGATTATGAAAAGCATTCTACCGCGCACACCCAGGTGAGACAAGTCTCTTAATATGCCAAAACGCCATGTTGTGTGGTAAGCCTTCTCCATATCGAGAAACACAGAGAGGAAGTATTGTTTGTGGACGAAAGCGTCTCAAATCTGTGCCTCGATACGCACCAGATGGTCGGTGGTGGATCTATCCTCTCGAAACCCACACTGAAATTGGTCGAGCAGATTGTGTGTTTCAAGGAAATGTAAAAGTCGGCGGTTTATCATTTTTTTCAAAAAGTTTACAAAGGTAGCTGGTTAGTGCAATGGCCCTATAACTTGAAACTGAGGAAGGGTCCTTGCCCTGTTTCAAAATAGGGATAACAATAGCCTCTTTCAAGGAAGCAGGGATGGCGCCTGAAAGCCAGATAGCATTGTATAGAGAGAGTAAAGTTTTTCGCCTTTTGAGCGGCAGGTTTTTCAACATTTCACCATCTTTGGAAAGCTTCAGTGTAGTGTGACGAGCTAGACACCTGCTCGTAGTGTGCACCGAGGAAGTTCGCCTGATCTTCCAGGCTGTCACCCTGTGTGTTTACGAGTGGGAGCGAGTGTACTTGTCTTCCTGTTACCCTACCAACCATGTTCCAGCCTTTAGCCTCTTGTGTATATGAATTTATCCCTGATAAAAACTTGTGCCAGCTTTCTCTTCTGGCCTGCCGACGCGTTCTCCTGCCTTGAGACTTTATTTTCTTAAAGCTGTAAAGATTTTCGGCGATCGGTTAGTTCCGAAGCAACCTCCATGCCCGGTTCTGCTATTTTCGCGCATTCCGACACTCAGTGTTCCACCATGGGACACGTCGCTTGTAAAGCATTCCAGATATTTGCGGTATGCACTTGGCCGCTGCGTCAGTAAGAAAAGCTGTGAAGTACTGCAAAGCGTCATCTATACCTAACCTGCACATGTCAATCCAATCTAAACGAGCAGTGTTGCGAAACTGTTCCCAGTCCGCTTTGTCTATCAGCCATTTGAGAACATGTGGAGAACATTCATATGTTGTTGAACTCAACACAACAGGAAAACGGTCCCTTCCATATGGATTACCTATGACATTCCATTTCAATAGGTGTAGAAGTGAAGGTGATACGATGCTGAGGTCTATAGACGAGTAAGTTTTGTTGGCGACATTATAGTATGTTGGCTCTTTCCTATTCAACAAACAGGCACCGGAAGAGAAGAAAAATTGTTCAATGAGATGACCTCGTGCATCACAGCGAGAATCGCCCCACAGACCGCTATGTGTATTCAGGTCCCCAAGGAGCAGATAAGGTTCCGGTAGTTCGTCTATCAAAGACTGCAATTCACGTCTTTCAAGACGGTGGTGCGGAGGTATGTACAGAGAACAGACGGTGACAAGTACTGCTCGGACAGCCACCGCCTCAAGGGCTGGAGTAGTAAGTGTGTACACGCTACTCCTTGATTAACCATAATGGCCACGCCACCGGATGACGCCACAGCATCGTCTCGGTGCTTTCTGAATGTAACGTAATCATGTAGAAAATTTGTATTCGAGGGTTTTAGGTGTGTTTCCTGCACAAACAGCACTTTTGGTGAATGTTTGTGGAAGAGTTCGTGGATGTCATCGAGGTTTTTAAGCGGTCCTCTGACGTTCCAATGTATAATGTGTGTTTCCATATTGGAAGTAAAGTAGTGCTGTGTGTATAAAACAGGTGTGTGTGCCTTTTGAGCTGAACGTTAATACTCAGGTAACAGGGCCGTAATCGGGCCCCGTTATCGGCTTTTTATTTCTTTTGGCGCGCTCCAGAGAGCTAAGCCGATCTTTTGGCACTAGGGGTACCGTGGTGTCCATAGCCTCCTCAGAGGCACTGCGTGCCTGCATTAGCGAGCTGGTTTTTCGAGCTTGAGGCCTCGCCTGGTGAGCAGAGGCCTTTATAGCTCCCGACCCCGGGGGGTCCTCCACTTCGGGAGGCGTAACTTTTCGTCCCATCGGGCCAGAGGTTGAGGGGACCTCCTTTGCTACTGGGTTACCCTGGTTGCTGCAAGAGCTTGCAGCAGCCGCTGGTGTGGCTGTGGGGACGATCGGCAGGGCAGCTTTGGCTGTTCCGACCGTGGAGGGGGGGGGGCATTGGCAATCGCCTGGGCACACTGTGCCTGGCATGGGCAGTTGCCGCAGGCCGTTGTAGTGCTGCCCCTGTAGCACTACATTGGCGAACGATGGTTTGTTTGTGAAAACACCAGATACTTGTTGTCGGGCTTCTCGGGAAGTAATGTTTTGTGTGATTTTGGTTGTAACAATTTCTTTTTTTTTCCATGTTGGACAGGTTCGGGAGTATGCCGGATGGCCACCATCGCAGTTTGCGCAGTGGGCCCCATCCTCCACTTTACACTCGTCTGTGGCGTGTCCTGTGGTGGCACACTTTCCGCAGGTGAGTTGGCCGCGGCAACTCTGAGAGCCGTGACCGAAATGCTGGCATTTGAAGCCACGTCGTGGGTTGGGAATGTAGGGTCGCACATTCAACTTCAAGTATCCTGTTTCGAGATGTTCAGGCAGGGTACTGGTGCAAAACGTCAAAATTATGTGTTTTGTTGGGACTTCCTTCTTATCACACCTAATTTTGATTCTTTGTACTTGTGTCACCTGTTGGTCCTTCCAGCCCTCGAGGAGCTCACCTTCAGTCAGGCCAAGCAAGTCTTGATCAGATACAACGCCTCGGGAAGTGTTGAGTGAGCGGTGTGGTGTAATTGAGATAGGAATGTTTCCAAATGATTCTAGTTTCGAGAGGTTTTCATAGTGGCTCTGACTTTTTACCTCGAGGAGGAGATCCCCACTGGCTATTCTTGTAGCCTGGTAACCTGGGCCAAGTGTAGTGGTGAGGCATTTGTAAACAACAAAAGGCGAAGTTGTTCTGGCGTTCTTTTCAGCAGTTTCACAGTGGATTACATGATAGCGGGGAAAGGTTTCTTTCGGTTTTCTGAAATAGTTGCAAATGTCTTCGGTGCACCCTCTCTTCGCGAGAGGATGATCGTGCAATGAGGGGAGGAAAGAAAAGGCCATAAAGTAAATATGAGTTTGGCAGCCATGCCAGCTGCCCACCATGGAGCCCAATACGGGGACGTGACAAGTCCTAAATTTATATGAGGCATGTCAACGTCAGCTGTACACAGCCGCTATAACCAAATATATTGTGCCCAAGACAGAGCACATACACAAGGTTAACCCTTGCCGCCAGGAAAATCAAAAGTAAATGGAAAAGAGAAGAAGACATGATAGATTTAAAGACGAGAAAAACTAAGATGTAGAGAGAGAGAGAAATAGGAAAAGGCAACTACTGATTTCCCCTGGGTGGGTCAACCCAGGAGCGTCGTCTACGTGAAGCCGGGGCCAAAGGGGTGTATTGCCGCCGCTGGGGGGCCTTAAAGGTCCATTCACCCAGCATTGACTCAACCCCCAGAATCCCCTTTTCCCCGGACATGGCAAAGCCACGCACGGCTAGGCGTGGGAGGGAGTCAGAACTCCCCCGTTAGCTCGGGTCCGTGATGTCGCTACACACCTAACGCCTATTTGCGCAGGCGCCCCTGCGGGTTAAATACCTGCCGTTCTTGCTGGTAAAACCATTATGAGTCACGCCGCAGGGGAGAACAGAACCATTCATTGTGGCCACCTTCATCGACCAACCAATTTTAAGCAAGCGAGTGTTGGCCCATTTCACTTCCATCGTGATGCAGCTGCTGTGTCCTGGTATTGAACTCATGATGAAGAACGATGAATAACCAACATACCCAAGCCCTTTTTCTTAAGCAGCATAACACCTCCGCCAGCCACAAGCAATCGGAGCATGTTGCACACAAGGCCAATAGTGTAGACATGTACTTTATTATTTTTATACTGAGCCACAATAGCAAAATGCATTCCCACCGCTTGAATAAAACAGTCATGTTACTTACAATAATGTTACCACATAAGTAATTTAGGTATGTGCATCTGTGTAGCAGGCAACAGGGTGATGGCAGAAGAAGAGAACGTACTTTATATAAGTAGTGCACGTTTTCCTAGAGTCCGAGTCAATATTTAAACCGCGGTGCGTTAGGCTGACGTGCTCTGCTACCGTCACATTACTAATGTGGCAGCAGCAGCCTAGTTGACTCAAAAGGTACGAGCGCGCAGCACGCTCTCAAAATCTACAACGGCTTTCTTTTTGTCATACATCTAGTTCAGGTCATAAACACACTTCCTCTCCCCGTGTCCCCATTTTTCCCAATCAGTATTTTAACACTGTGTAACAGGGATGTAAAGTTTCACTATATTGAGCCAAATTGGCTATATTTTAGGCCTTTAACGCAAAATAATTTCCATTGGCTATTAGTTTGTCTACTGCAAAATGGGATGTAAGTGAGCCTAGTAACTGTAGCAAATATTTTGCCGCTGGCCATACAAGCATGGAACGACCACTTGTCGACCGTCATTGTCAATTCAATGCTTTTATTTCAGCCATTTCTTTTCATGTGATATTTTATGGTACACTGTTTTTATACATAGTCTTCTTTTTATGCAATAAACTTGCATTTAAAGTGAGCACTTCGTTTGTTGTATAAGTTACCCTTTTTTGTTTTTTTCGTTTCCCTGGTGCAAGTACTAAGTTTTACACCAACTTGCTCACATCTGCTATGCTTAGATAGAATGGGAGTTAGGGTATCTACAAGTGGCAGCTAGAAGCATCCAAAAGCAGAAAGCTACTTCTGAACAAAGATATGAAAATATAAGGACACAAAGTTGCGATTTGGGCCTGTTGGTTTGCCACTATAATGCATGTGCAACTGAGACACGGACATGATTAGAAGAGACACAAAGCACAGTGTCTAATTGTGTTTCTTTTTTTGTCAGTGTTCCAGTCGTGCCGCTTTGTGCATTATAAAGACATGAATGGCAGAACCCTCTATCTTGCAGAGAGAGCAATCAGACCCCTTTTTTTGTAAATATAAAAAGCAAAGGCCTAGAGAGTGTTCTGACAGACAAGCTTGATGAAAACTGACCTCCGAGATTGATGACCTGCTCGCCTCGGTTTCGAGAAAAATGTTGAGACTGCGACAGAGGAATTCGAACCAGTTCCAGGTACAATATCTGCCCAGCACTGAGTGCAAAAACTAACGCAAAATATTGCACGTGAAAGGCAACTACGATTCAATCAGTGTCGTACATAGTATTGAGGCAGTTCTTGTTCTGTAAATCTGAGCCATATTATGGAAGTTATCAGTCCCCAGTCATGTCATAATCCAGGGTCAGACAAGAAAACATTGAAAGCTCAGAATTCATTATCCTACAAAAAATTACTAGAAAGCTGACTGAAATGCGTAATTAAATCCAAGCAACTACTATTTGGAGCACTTTGATACAGTGATGATCTTCACTGTCACCCCAAGGCAGTCACTTCTTGTGATTTTAAGAAAAGTTATGCAAGACATGTGGAAGAAACTTGGTCATCCTACGTGATATGATTCCAAAGTAAAAAATTTATACTTCTGATATTCACAGTGTACATATTAACATTTTTAATAATAATAACATTATTGGTAATAATAATATTTGGGCTTTAATGTCCCAAAACCACAATATGACTATGAAGGATGCCGTAATGGAGGGTTCCACAAATTTTGACCACTTGGGCGTCTTTAGTGTGCACCTTGATTTACATTTATGCCAAAATGCTTTTGCACTAGCCTACACAAGAACACTGCAGTTATTTTCATACACACATGGCTTCTTTTACTGTAATTGACTCGAATCGGGTGATTTTTAGTTAGTTTTTTTACACGTTTTTTTTGCTTTTCATGTGTGATTTTGACCTGACAACCCTGCTGTGTTAAACTAAAATTGCATTCAGATGAGAAGACCATAAGAGCATCACTAGATGCAGTGAGCTGTCACAATTCACCCTTGCTGGCACTGCTCCTCGTAGTGCTTCCTCATGGGAAATGGTTGAACTGCACTTCATTATTTTGAAGCTGCTATGACAGTTAACAATGCAGCAGCACTGCATGCTTGATTTCCAGGATGACCAAGGAGCAACAGTCATAGCACAAAAAATATGAGAGAAAAGCCCCGCGAAGTGAGACTGGGGCCGCAGACAGCACTGCGCAAACTCGGAAGGCCTCGGCTACTCGAAATAGCAGCGGTAACAAACATGGATCACTAGCAGTTGTTTATTTTTCTTCCTAAAGACTGCGACACCAGAGCCTTGACGCAGGTTCGGCACAAGTTACTGAGATTTTTACCCAATTGTAGCAGCTTTGGCCTCTTGGCGCAGTTCATGCTGCTCACCAGAGCTCACATTGATAAGCCATCTTGTGAGGAATGCAGTGTGCTGCTCATAGTGCTAATACCACTGTAATAAGTAAAGACCAGAAAGCAGAGACAGTGGAAAGTATACTGGTTTGTCAAGCTATCAAACCGCCCCGCCGCAATGGTCTAGTGGCTAAGGTACTCGGCTGCTGACCCGCAGGGCGCGGGTTCAAATCCCGGCTGCGGCGGTTGCATTTCCGATGGAGGCGGAAATGTTGTAGGCCCGTGTGCTCTGATTTGGGTGCACGTTAAAGAACCCCAGGTGGTCTAAATTTCCGGAGCCCTCCACTACGGCGTCTCTCATAATCATATAGTGGTTTTGGGACGTTAAACCCGATATCAATCAATATCAATCAAAGCTATCAAACCAACGGCCAGGAGTAGGTCAGCTTGTGATGAATCCACAGTAGAGACAAGAGAAGGCTGGGTGAATAGCGGCGTAGAATCACAGGGGGAAAAAAAGGTGATAATTCAAAACTAGTTAGTAGCATAAGCAGCAGAGGCTAATAAGATGGCACTTGATGCACAACCCCTATTCACTGGCGATGCTTCTTACAGTCACCCCTAGCAAAAATTCTGATAGAAAAACTTATAGTCTATTAGCTAGGTTATGAAACTAATGTTAGACAACACTTTAGTTTTTCTGTTGGAAGTTTTGCAAGTCGAACCTCTACCGCTGGTTCCTCACGGCGAGGATAAAAAACAAGGCCAAGGTTTCTTCCAAACATGCTCGCTCATCCGACTAATGAGACACATGGCTGTCTGCCCATCTGCTGCAATGCCTTCCTAGCTAGCAAGACAAATCACCTTGTATGAAATGAAAAGTGAAAGCACTATACGTTGTAGTCGCACGTTCAGATAACTTTCTCCAGCGTGCGATCGGTACTCATGCACGTGTTGTTCGACGCCGACGACTGAAAGGTCATCCTATCTTCACCTGCAGAGATTACGATGAGACCACAGTGCACTTGAAAAGGGACCGCCCTAATTACGTAAAAGGCGAAGTGAAAACAGTACTCACTACGCGACTCGACCCCTCTTACAGGATTGACGCGCCAGCCCTCGACACATTTCCGTGCACTTGCTGGCGAACAAAATAATTACTATTTAAAACTCACCAGTTTTTTCCAAGTCCCTGTGACTGCGAGTGTGGGGAACTTGCTCGACAGCGCCAGTCAGGCACGTTGGGCTACACAGGCTGCAAGCGTATGATGGTGCACTGAAAAACTGATTCCTCGCGCCATTCAGCACTTCCTGTTCCGCTGCGTGTGCGCCGAAGCGATTTCGACCAGCGGCGGCGTAGGGGCAAGGAGGTTCTATACTATGTCCTCTGGAGTGAAGGGGCGCCCCGATAAGTGACGCCGGTCACTTATCGACAGTGGGGGGGCTATTTGACAGCGGGGGGGACACTGGGGGGACAGTGGGGGGGCTATTTGACACTGGGGGGGACAGTGGGGGGACAGTGGGGGGGCTTATTTGACAGTGGGGGGGGCTAGGAAGAAAACACAGGAGGTTGGGCTCCCGAAAGTAAGCGAAAAGCAGATAGCAGACATCGTCAATAGCATCGAAAGAGAATTAGAAGCACAGCCAACAAAGGTGTGGCAATATGACGAGGTTGTTAGTTGTATACAAAAGGAAATAAACAAAGTAAGGAAAAAAACCGCTGGAGGGATAAACGGAAACCACGAAGCTGGTGGGACAAGGAAATTAAACTGGCTATTGAAGAGCGACGACGGGCCTCTAGACTGCACAGAAAAGCAAAGCAAATGGGATATCAGGATGATGAGGTGCAGTTACGGTGGAGCCGGTACCGGGAAAAGAAATTTGAGGTGCAGAAACTAGTACAAGCGAAGATTAAAGCTGCGAGTGAGAAATGGGTATCAGACATACGTAAGAAGGATAAGAGCGCCCCCAGAAAACTCTGGAACCATTTAAAAGCATTGGGAACGACGACTAAAGAGATGTAGACTCAGATACAGGACGGGGACAGCAACGTTCTCCTGGGGGACAGCGCATTAGAATACCTACATGGAGTCATCGGAAATACTTTCGGCCAAGCACGCGAGAGGTCGGCTAACTGGACCCAGGTGGAAAATAAAAGAGTGGCAGATGAAAAATTTAATATCGAATTTTTGGACTGGAAAAAGGCAGAACACAGTGTTCCCAAAAGTACGGCAACAGGACCGGATGGAATCCCGATAGAGATTATCAACCATTTGGGACCAGCGGGACAGGCGCACTTGTATGGAGCCATCGAGCGCGATATAAAATCCAAGAGGATTCCTGCGCACTGGCGCGAAAGTAGAATGAGTTTGATCTACAAAGGCAAGGGAGAAAGGGACAAGGCGAGCTCTTACAGGCCGATTACAGTCACGTCAGTGCTCTATAGATTAGCTATACAAGCCATCAAAGCCGAGTTGTTGAAGTGGGTTGAAAGTAACGGTATTTTAGGGGAACTGCAAAATGGATTTAGGCCGGGTCGACGCTTGGAAGACAATCTTTTCGTCATAACCCAGACCATCGAAATTTAGGCAGCGCAGGGCAGACCAACATGGCTACTGTTTCTGGACATAAAGGGTGCCTATGACAACGTGGACAGGGGATTGCTGTGGCATATACTGGAAGAGGAGGGGATTGGGTCAGAATTTGTAGGGCTGCTAAGGGAAATATATGAGGGTAACAAGGCACACATTACATGGGAAGGGCGTACATACACAGAGCCCGTGTACATTCGAAGAGGCTTAAAACAGGGGTGCCCTCTTTCGCCATTGCTGTTCACACTGTACATTAGAGGAATGGAAAGACGACTAGAGGAGAGTGGATTGGGCTTTGATTTGTCACACCGAAGCAATGGAGTGTTAGTGGAGCAACGGATTCCGGGATTGATGTACGCAGACGATATAGTGCTGCTGGCGGATAATGCGGAAGAACTTCAAAAACTGGCTGACATTTGTGGTGATGAGGCAACGTACCTAGGCCTACATTTTAACCCACAGAAATCTGGAGTCATGGTGTTCAACGAGGAAGCTCATGTAGCACCAATAAGGATACAACAGGAAGCCATACCATTAGTAAATAAGTACAAATACTTGGGGATCTGGCTTAATGAAGGAAAAGGCTACCTGAATGCTCATGAAGAACACCTCAGACTGAAAGGGAGACGGAATGCAGCAGTAATGAAACATAGAGCACTTTGGGGACACAATAAGTACGAGGTAGTACGAGGCATCTGGAAAGGGGTAATGGTGCTGGCGCTCACGTTCTCTAATGCCGTATTATGCTTAAAGTCAGATATCCTGTCGGGGCTGGAGGTTAACCAAAAGGCAGTCGGCAGGTTAGCTCTGGGAGCTCACAGTAAGACTACAAACGAGGCTGTACAAGGCGATATGGGTTGGGCTTCATTTGAGGCGAGGGAAGCACAAAGTAAAATACGGTTTGAGGAGCGACTTAGACATTTAGATGAGAAGAACTGGGCAGCCAGAGTGCACAGATACCTGTACCTGAAAAGTGTGGACACCAAATGGCGGAAGAGGACGCGAAAGCTGGCGACTAAATATAACTTGACCGCGGCAAATAAGCAAAGGGGGCCAGTTAAAAAGCAAGTGAGGGAAACAGAGACGCTCATGTGGAAAGAGAGGATGGAAAAGAAGGGATCGCTGGGAATCTACAAGGCAAGCAAACAATGATTGATTGATTGATTTGTGGGGTTTAACGTCTCAAAACCACTATTTGATTATGAGAGACGCCGTAGTGGAGGGCTCCGGAAATTTTGACCACCTGGGGTTCTTTAACGTGCACCCAAATCTGAGTACACGGGCCTACAACATTTCCGCCTCCATCGGAAATGCAGCTGCCACAGCCGGCAAGCAAACAAGAGATCCGGAAAGAGAACTTTTATGACAACAATAAAGGTAGTGCGTTGCTCTTTGAGGCGCGGGCTGGCTGCTTGAGAACTCTAACTTACAGGAGCAAATATTCGTCACAGGATGAGACATGTGTTGGATGTGGCATAAATAAAGAAACAATCGACCACATAGTCATGGAATGTCAAAAGATTCAGCCGGATAGAAATGGGGGGAAGGTCACACTTCCTGAGGCGCTGGGCTTCGCGGTTGATGGAAGCATTAACTGGTCAGCAGTAGGTATTACAAAGCAGCGGCTGGAGTATTGGTGGAGGAAAAGCAGAGAAGTCGATAAAATAACATCCCAGCCAAGAGTAGCGGCTGGGCAAAATTAAAAAGACATCCGAGTTGAGGGACAGAATTTAAACTCGAACTATTAAGGTAGGCTAGATGGCGCATGCCGTCACCCCGATTCAAAGGGGAGGCCTTTAATCATCATCATCATCATCATCATCATCATCACCGGTCACCGCCATATTTGAAAATGAAAGATTCAGAAGCAGACGACAAAGTGCGCTTCGTAGCTGCGCCATCGCTGTGGTGTTTGGAGACTGTGACTTGCTTTTGTAAAGCAGTTAAATATTTTACAAGGCCATGGTGACTTCGTGCGTCGCTTATGGCTGCACAAATTGCATGAGGTATACGCCTGGGATCTCTTTTCACGTGTAAGTATTCTCGCATCGTTCGCTGACGATCGCCTGTTTTTTGTGTGTATTTTATTAAATTGGAAACAATATCAAATGTGCGCATGCGTGTAATACATGCGTATAGCAGTATGGAAGGTAACTTGAAGTTTCAAATGCTCGCCGACATGACGTTGTCCCTGAGTTTTAAGTTTATGGACGAGGGACTTGCGGTCTGTGGCGGCACTCATCAAACGTGGAACGAGTGGGACGTATGAGTGCCCTTTTAATTCCAAGTTTTCTGGTGGTGTTTTACAAGGCAAGACTGACGGCGCGCATGCATATTTTTTTGGCGAGTGAATATCCAATTTGGTGTATGTTTAGCGAGGAATTCGCAAACATAGAGAACAATTCCATGCCGTGATTATTCGTGTTACAGGTTTCCAAAAGACAGTGCGCTGCGTTAATTCTACCTGGTAACGTGCTGTTCGAAGAAACAGTTGGATGGCTACGGACAGTGACCACCTCTGTTCTACTCACTTCGAAGAATGCTGCTTCGACAGAACGGGGCAAACAACCAGACTGCAACCTGGCAGTACACCTTCGACTTTTCCTGCTTTCCAAGCGCATCTGCAAAAACATGTTAGTTTCTACCTTCTTGACGTTGCTTCAATATAATGTAGTCACAAAAATAAGCAATTGCGTCTAAAACAAGATGAGACATGTACTTTTTAAAATCCGTTCTTTCTTGCCGACGAAACCAAAACGCCGATAGACGAAGTTGCCAAAATGAGTGAGTGGCATTATATCAAACATCAAGCTACCTCGTTTCTAGGCTCTGAAGGCTGCGCTTGCCATGGCAACACACGTCGCCAACAGAAGTCGATAAATAGTACGCATAACTATAGTTAAGCATACTATTAATAAACTTCCGATTGCAGTCGCCCCTGCAGTCGTTCTTATAGAGGGTTCATTAGGGGTACGTCTCCTGGAGTTTGTCGGTTGCACGAGACATGGGTGCTTCGGTTTCGGTTCCGCCTGTGAATTGGTTAGAATTCCATAATTCTAGAAAAATTACTGATGACTCCCAGCTTACTTAATTACCTCTCTTTTCTAACTTTAGCTTTAATTATTTCAACTTCCTTATATATATTGTCTGGTAATCTGCCGACACACACACAAGCACATATGTAAAAGAGGCGAGCAAATGTCACGTTCCCCTTGATCTTGAGTGTCTGCAGGCACATTTCTTAAAATCCCAATGTATATTACAACCATTTTGTACCCCAATAGTGTGCCAGCAAGCTCGATATGCGAAGCAAGCTCGATAAACTCCCAGGTGGCACAAAACATTAAAGTAACGTTGCATTTTTGTTGCGAATGTTGAAGAAACGTTTTATGTTTTCCAACAACGTTGTCTAAACGTTTTACATGAAACATATAATGTTCTTTGTTGTATGTAAAACGTTATATATATATTAGAAATACACTGTTAAAGTAACGTTGAATGTGGAACATTAGTGCAACATTCAAACAAAACATTGAACCTTGAATGTTATATTTCAAACATTAAAAAATGTTAAAATTGCACAAAGAATTAACAGGTAAACATTCCAGTAAGGTTCATGTAATATTTTACCCTCTATGTTTGCCAAAAATGCCCATTAACCAAGAAATTTAATAACCTATAGCTGCAGGGAAATACTTCATGATGTACAGAGAAAACATTAAATTTAATTTAAGAAATGAAATTGGTTTTTGCTAAATGACACCAGATAATGATAGTTACAATAACATGTAGTGCAGTCAATCTGTGGCTATTCTTCAATTGATATTGCAACTATTCTATGCACGCTTATGAACTGGTTTTACTGCTTGAAATGTCATGCACAGCTGTCATTTGGTCATGTATTTGTAGTAGCTTTCAAGTTTCTCACACATCACTGTGGTATATGTTACAGTGATGTGTGAGAAACATATGTACATATGTACTTTAAAGTACATATGTACCAAACTACCATGAACGTCGGCATGAATGAGTTACGTCTTGGCGGGGGGGGGTTGCATTGCGGTGGGGGAGTGCTGGTGTGGCTTGGGCAAATGAAGCTTTAAATGTGCATGCCCCTGCCGATTCCCAAGAACACTTGTGACTCACAAAAGGTTGGCAAAACAAGAATGCAATTTTTTTATTGAGGTCCCAATGCTTTACATGCGGGAGTGAGCCAAACAATTATTGTAAATAAAACAAAGATTCCAAGGCTTAGCTAAAGCTATCCAAGTTTGAATGATGGTGATGCTCTTAGAAAGACCGTTCCAGTCCTGGGTGGTCTAGCAAAGGAACGACAGTGGGTCACGGTGCAAACAAGAGGTAGGTCGACAGCCTTGTGGTAATGTGTGTGGGCTGATGTATGATGAGCAGTTAGGAAGTTATATTGAAATGTGTGCATTCGGTACTACAAGTACATTCTAGTGATTGTGCATTGCAGGTATACATTATGTACGCCTGGGTTTGTCCTTATCTAAGCAACACTAGCTGGTACAGTACGAGTAACAGTAGGGTAATTGGAACACATTAATATAACTTCACGGTTTAGGTCAAGCTCCATAGACTTTATTTGGGCTGCGTTTAAACTGCAGATGATTAATTTTGGGCCAATTCATGTTTTGTAAGCTCAAAAATTTGACTCGTGGAGGGGCAAAATGCAAGTTATAATGAAAATAGCCAGAAGACTTGTAAGTATTGTTAACTATCATACTACAGAAGACATTTAGATTCTGGTAATTCTTAAAAAACAAGACACTTAGGATAATTGAGAGACTACATCGTAGTGTCACCTCACCAGGGCTTTTGCGATCCTTTAGACTTCTATCAGCGAAGCTGTTTAGGAAATCGCGAGTCGGTGGAAAAAACTATCATTGTAAGAGGTATGTGACTCTATGCAGCCTACCAGAAAACTATCATCATAATAAATGGGTATGTGTGACAGAAATTTGGAAAATCTTACTACTCGCCCCTGGTTCACTAATAATGATGAAGGCAACAGTTAGCCCAACAAATCGCTTTATAGCAACAGCGAACCGAAGACCCCTGAGCCCCTATGACGAAATACTAGGAAATGAGAAAGGCAACAGCAGCGGCGAGAAGACCCCGAAGCAATAGAAGGCCTGTGCTAAAGACATGCCTATCGACGTATAAGAGGTGTGGACGCTCAGTTTCAGGGAGAGTTTTCGTCTCAGGAATTTGAATAACCGTGTCGTGCCTGTGACTGTCTATGGGCTTCTCTGACCTAAGAATCAACGTAAAAACAACCTAGCATCACCTAGCTAAAGCCTAGAAGCAACCATATAAGTCTTCACAATCGTCCAGTTTTGCTGTTTCAAGCCTTGAGCAGCCTAGTACAAGTTTTGCCAATTCCTGTACGTCACTGCATTAGAAGCGATATAAATATTGTGTATAGTTTCCACATCCACCGGAATATGAGATAATTTAAGGGGCTTTTATAGTTAACATGTCAAAAAATTTCTCATCTCAGTAAGAATTACTGTTCCTAAGAAGTATGGTAGCGTGAGCATGTAAAGAATGCTCCTCATTCTGGCTTGTTTTCATTCACCGTCTAACAATCAGCAGCCAAAGCTACAGGCAAAATGCCAGAGGCCCATCTACAGTCGTCAGTAAGCTTAGCTTGAATGCTCCACATGTCCTGAAGCAGTTTGGTTGACACCAGCGCCACGCAGCTTTGAGTTTTGTTGCCGAGGTGTTACGCATGCATGCCAACATACAATCCAAGCTTACCGAGCTATTATTTCGGCAACAGTGCCCAGTGTTTCACAGTTTGCTTCAGTCAAGCCAGTACAAGACACGCTGCAGAGCGTTCGAGTAAAGCTTTCTGACAATTGTACGGTGCAATGTCGTTTAAGAACACCAGATAGTTGAAATTCCTAAAGCTCTCTGCTACAGTGCGCTCATATTCATATTGTGGTTTTGGCATGTAAACGCCCCGATAATATTATTATTAAAACTATACAAAGCCAGACATAGGGACATGACAGTGAAAGTAGTCTGGCTGTTTAAATTTCAGTGCATAAAAGAAAAAAGAGCAGTAGGAACATTTAACATGAGCAGTCATGTTGTACATTCTCTGTGTGCAGTCTGCTCTTGTGCAACAACATTTCAACAAGAGCCAATACTAGATTTCACACCGTTTCTGTCATAAGCACCTTGAAATTGTGTTAAATTAATGGAGATATGGCAACTCGGTCAGGATTGTAGGCACTGCGTTAATAGGATGAGGTTAGTTTCTACATTTCATCTGGAGTACAGCCCGAATGAAACTGGCCGAAAATGAGACGTCCCATGAAAACCATTACGCTAACGTAACTCCTTAGCCAGAACAGCAACAGGGAAGCTACATGTATGAGACGTAACGCAAGTGTGCCAGTAACACACCTCGTAGGCTGTACAACTGCATGCAGTCAGTTACTCGGTCAAAATAGCTGAACACTAGTCAGAAAATGTCCTGCCGAAAGTCAATCCGTGCACAGACATGACATCGCAACCAACCAAATATGGTCAACGGGCACATTTTCGTCTTCGCCGCTTCGGTGAATCATGAATGCAAGGCGTGAAGACAGCGCGCAAAGGCAGTGTGCAGCTGGGCTAGCTACCCTTGCTGGGCCGCACCACGAACTGAACTTAATTGATAACACGCTGAACACAGTAAGCACATTCCAGGCAACATGCCGTAAGGTGGGACAGGTTGGCACCGATCAACGCACCAACCACCTTCCACGATCAAATCAAAAGCACAATAGGCGAGCGCTGGGAGTCTCAAGATCTGTGAAGACCAAACTGTGCGCCGAATGTCAGCGTCCAGTGTATATACATGTCGCAACACGAACAAATCACGAACGAACCCTACAGTTTTGCAGATGATGCACACACACTCCATACGTTTCGAGACGATGCCCCACATCAAAATTTGTTACAGTTACGATCTTTTACGACGCTAATTTCCCCAATGGGTCATTGCAGCTCTAGAGCAGCTTGCTTTACGGCTCTACTTAGTGTAACAAGACGTTGACTGTAACCACTTAACCACAGAACCTAGTTTTTTACAATTTAAGCCACTTCACTGGTGCAGCCCCGTCACAGAACACCGCCCCGTTTTTACCTCTGTTTTTGCTCAACTGAGAAGGTAGCGCTAGTGAAATTTTACTAATGTTTAAAAAACATAATTCATTTAGGTAACAAAAACTTTTTATATTGATTTACAATCTCTTTTGTTTTGCAAAATGTTTCTTGTTGCAGCACTAGCAGTTTCATTCAGATTCAGCGCTTAATTTTTCTATGTTTTGGCTCAAGTTGGCAACCATGAAAGCGTCTTTTTGTTTTTTTGGCGAGCGTAAACAATCGTGACGACGAAACCGGCGCGCTTTTCGTTCACGCTTGTGAAGATAGTATATGAAGGTAAGCCTAAATGACTTCATTGCACTTTAAAGCTGCTACTCTTGATGAAGTGAAACTACTGCATGCAAGTAATACCATTGTCACGCGGAACCGCGCCGTGGCTGACACAAAAGTACAGAAGGGGTCAACAGTTCCCAGGCCACGCTGCCATAGAAATACATGAAGCCTAAGAACTTTTGACCAACCCTGTACGTACCACCTTTTTACGTGCACCTCAAAAGCTAAGCGACATTTGCGTCTATACATGAACTACTGATGGTGCGCCCCCGTCACTTTCTATAGCGTTAAGAGACGCACGCCAAAACGGACTACTTCGCGTAGTGCTACATATGCAGAAACTCCACCTCCGTAGCTTCCCGTGCAGTGCCAAGAAAAGTTGTTGCTTAGTATAGCAGTTAATTTCACTCATTCTTTTGTTTTGTGTAATAGTTTACGTTAATCTAGTCTTATCAAGAGCCAATTGTATCATTCGCCGTTTATTCAAGTGCAAGCATCAGCAGCTGATCTGTCAAACTTTATTTTCTTTCTTTTTCTGTGGTAATATGCTGTGCCTTTCTTTTGTTCAAAAATCGACATGACAGTGCAATCATATGGTACATTTTTTTCTTTCCATCAGTTCTTGAAAAAGTGCTCATGCAGGTTGAGCATTTAAAAATGCAGCTAGCTGCACAAAGTGCAGTTCTGACAAGAATTGAGCATCGCCTAAATCAAGACACCACAGTTGAAAATGCCATGGATTTAAATGAAATGCCCCTCTACCCTGCTACAACTGAGGATGAATTGAGGACACTTGAAGCTAGTCTCGAAAACAGCATGATTTTTGCTGCACTGGTAAGTGTTGCTATTCATTGCAGGTGCTGCAAGCTGGTTCAACAATAACATAATGGGTTGCTTCGAAATTCCAGGACTACAAAAGTATTGTGTAAATCTTTTTCAGCATCTTTTCATTCAGATGAAAGAACTGGGCCAAATTGGAGGTTTTGAAATAAGCACGACCACAAAAAGAGTAATGGAGAGGCTTCTTCATGACAGTGTAGCGGTACAGTACAGCCATACTGGAAGAAAAGGCAAACGACGGGCAGCGGAGCTCAACATTGTTCGTCTTGTATTTGGTAAGGGGACGCAAATTTTTTATGTCCTGGTGTACTTATTACTGTTCGTGAAAAAAAAATGATGGTCCTGCTATGCATATTATTTCCAGCTGCTGTACGTACAACATGCAAGGCAACAGATGCTGAGATCAGCCACGTGACTGGCGATTGGTTACGCTTTGCCAATGCAAGGCGCACTGCGTCCAAGGCAAGCAAAAACTTGACGTTTATTATTTTATCATTCAGCCGAGCTATTACTCTTTTTGTCCTTGCCACCTTTAGGTTTATGGCATAACTTTTTTACAGGCCTTCCTGTGTTCTTTTGTAAGAAAGAGAAAGTGGTAATGTTTATACTTACACTTTTTTATAGTTAATCTTACTTAGAATATATATATATATATATATATATATATATATATATATATATATATATATATATATATATATTACGAGCTCAGTTATGTTCTATTTTTGAATCAAAAGAAGAAAAAATGCAGCACATAACAACAGCTTGCGGTAATCAGTTTTATGGGAAGCAGTCTACGAGTGGTTGTGCTGCAATTTTTTGCTTTAAGTTAAACGTACAAGGTTGCTAGATCTGTTTTGGTCAGTGCAGTAGTTATGTGCACATAGGGTTCTTACTAAGCACGTTGGCTACACCAGCTTTATTTATTGTGTACAGCTGTATCCCTGGGTTGTTAGATGACAGTATTTTTCCCATGCCAAAGATACCTGATGCCTTGTCTTAAGAATTAGATGAGACTAAGTGATGACAGGTTATACCGCTTATTTTTTTTCTGTCTGGGTAGAGCGCCAGTAAAAAGCACAAATTTGGATGAAAGCAGATGGTCTGGGTTGTATGGGGGCTGCCATGCTGCTGTAGGTCATGTTGGTTAGGGAGGCTATTGCGATTACCAGCTGGTAATGGCTACAGTAATTCAGAGTTTGCCAAGTACATGCCATACGTACTTCTTATAGCTGTAGCGTCTCATGCAAGAAGCACAGCTAAAACCCTTGTATATGCTTAATGAAACAGCTTTGCCCGGAACTATATTGTATATACTGCTCAAGTCTACTGCCAGTGTATTCCGCGTAGCTCCGGCAGCGCTGCAAGGTATCTGCTTCCATTCAGTGATTCAGTATAAGTAAGTCAAAAGCTTTAAATTTTGAAGTGCGGTCAAGTGCAAGCAGGCAGCAAGTGACAGCATATACCATCGAGGGACCACCATGGCACTATCAAATGTGATATGTGATGTAGACCAGGAAGGTAGCACTATTGCAAGGCAGTGCTGACAGTGAACATTATTGGTGGTTGGACGAAATTCGAGTTTTTAAACAGCTGCTGCGAACAAGTACTTTACAGAGCACTTAGAAGGCTACGTGCATTAATTTTGCCCCGCCACGGTGGTCAAGTGACTAAGGTACTCAGCTGCTGACCCGCAGGTGGCGGGTTCGCATCCAGGCTGCGGCGGCTGCATTTTCGATGGAGGCGGAAATTTTTTAGACCCATGTGCTCAGATTTGGGTGCACGTTGAAGAACCCCAGGTGGTCGAAATTTCCGGAGCCTTCCACTACGGCGTCTCTCATAATCATATGGTGGTTTTGGGACGTCAAGCCCTACATATCTATCTATCTACGTGCATTAATTGGGCAGTGGTGGTGCATGGTTTTCACTTTCCTATAAAAAGCATCTGTAATGTTTATGCTGCTACTAAAGCTATTTTGTTTGTTTATTATGTGCAGTAATTCCTGAATATTTCTTGTTTTTGCAGAACAAAGTGCCACGGCCTGCTTATTGATGACAGCCAAGCCTCCGATGAGCATCGAGGAATAAAGTATATAAGAGAATCATGCAATAAAGTATATTTGCAATCAAGACATGCAGTTGAGATGAGTTAATGCTGCCAAACAGCTGCAAAATGTAGAAAGTCGTTGAAACTGCTGATTAGAGTGCTTCGAATCAGTTTGGTTCGGTCCATGTATATATACAAGCCGCTAACACACATGCGTTCCATAAATAATTTCATGTACTTTAGAATACCCTACTGCATGTTGAACATGTGCTCCACCTATGATTCGCAAGTCTGTTTTTTCAGTTAAAAAGACTTCTGGCATTGGGCCTGTTTTCAGCGTTGCATGAGCATAATTTACAATAATTCTTAATGTTTTATAAATGTTACGGGAGTGTAACTTGTAACGTCACTCTTACGTTTTGCTTAACGTTATGCAAACGTTATAACGTTTCATTAATGTTTACATTATGTTCAAGATAATGTTATTTCAACGTTTATTTAGAACATTAGCAAAACATTTAGTTTCGATGACATTAACAATATTGTTTCAACATTAAAGCTGAACGTAAAAGTAACATTATTATAACGTATTTGTGCTACTTGGGCTACGCTTCCGAGGGAGATACGGCACGCGTGGGGAGTCTTTAGATGCTTGTTCTCTTCTGTATTGTTGACCTTGAGGCGTATCTCTGGCGCTTGGTCGCCAGAATTCAGCGGTGTGCTCTTTTTTGAGCGCTTGTTTGTGACATCTTCCACCTACTAAATGCGTGTATGGTGAACGCTTACTACAGTTCGTAGGAGCTAAAGTGTGGAGTATCATACCACTTCAGATTAATCATTTTAGGGCTTTCTCGAGCGCACTCAAAAATATTTGCAACATGTAGAACAATAGTATTGACCATGTACAAAACCTTACACATAGCTTGATGTTTCGTCTGTGCCCCACCGCGGTGGTCTAGTGGCTAAGGTACTCAGGTGCTGACCCGCAGGTCGCTGGATCGAATCCCGGCTGCGGTGGCTGCATTTCCGATGGAGGCGTAAATGTTGTAGGCCCGTGTGCTCAGTTTTGGGTGCACGTTAAAGAACACCAGATGGTCTAATTTTCCGGAGCCCTTCACTACAGCGCCTCTCATAATCATATGGTGGTTTTGTGACGTTAAACCCCACATATCAATTGATGTTTCGTCTGTATTTGTTTATTTGATAGTTTAGGAACAAAGTACAACAATATGTTCTCTATACATTTCCGTACATTCTATCAAGCAATTACGTCACCTTAAATCCCAATGATATCTTCTTGTATTTTTGTTCGTTTTCTTTAAAAAAGAAAAGTTTTTTATGTTCTCATTTTTAAGGAGACCGCCAGGGGGCCACGGAGTGCAGACACGCATGTCGCGTCAGCTCCGCAGATTTTCAGTGATTCTCAGCGTGAAATCGAAGAATTGAAGGACGCCTTCTTACAGTGAAGAAAGTGGAAGTTCCACGGAACTCCGCGATACCACTCTCAAGTAGGTGGACGCTTAATTTTCGGCACATCGACCACATTTCTGTAACGCTGACGAACGCACGACGCCGTTGCCTCCTGCTGCTGTGCGTAATGCGCTTGGCCCAGCCCACGGACGCTGGCGTTTTGAGCCCCCTCAATACAGCGTCTTTTCGGGTTAGTGCCACAGGATGGCTGCGATGAGCATGGATGGCGAAGATATCACGCAACAAGAGTATGAGAACGACGCAGGTTGGCGCCTTGTGAACAGAAGAGGACGAGCCAACAAAGAAACCACAACGCATGAAGCCAAGGACCAAGAAACGCACTTCTCAAGCGAGAACGCGGTCAGTAATAGGTGGAGGAAGGAACAGAGAGCAAGGCAAATTGTGGCTGTGAGCAGGATGCCCCGTCTGCCGAAGGAAGATTACAAGATAATTGTGCGCCCACGTGACGGCTTCAAGGTCACTGACTACGGGATCAATTGTCTAGAATGTTGCGTCGCCAACGCCGCTAAAATACCCAGGAATGAATCGGAAGAAGACACGGTATGTGGTAACTATAAACAGAACATTCTAGTGGTCAGCACATCATCAGAGGAGCGCGCCGATAAATACAGAACCATCGCTCAACTGAAGATTTGGGACAAGAAATTCGAAGGCAATGCGTACGAGTCAGCTCCATAAAATACATCTAAAGGGGTGATCCGAGGAGTAAGGCAGGACGTGTCTCCAAGAGAGATCGTGGACATGCTGGTAACCCCGAGAAATCCGACAGTCCTCATGGCCAAGAGGATGGGAAACACCATGAACGTCATCGTCCTCTTCGATGGGCATCGCGTTCCAAGTTATGTGAGCTACAGAAGAGCACCAGTCAAGTGCTCACTATACTGCAAGAAAATAGACGTGTGCTACCAGTGTGGACGCCTTGGTCGAGAGCTGACGTCTGCCCGAGCCCGAATAGCAGAATATGCAGAGGGTGTGGCACTGAGAACCCACCGCAGGAGCACGAGTGCGAAGTGAAGTGCCAGCTGTGTGGCAAAGAGCACCCGACGGTAGATCGCCACTGCAAGGCCAGATTTAAGGTACCGTACCTGGTGAAACGACGCCGCTGGGAACGAGCCCGACGGGAGGAAGAAGAAGCACTTTACTACGAGACGGAAGCGAAAGCACTTCACAGGCAAAGATGGGGCGACTCAGTTCAACGATCGGAACATCGGACGCGGGACGCATCCGGACCAGAAGCCTTCACCAAGATTCAAGCACAAAACAAAAACCGCTCTACGTTTACTACCACCACATCTATGTCGAGATCCAGATCGAGGTCGAGATCAAGGTCTAGATCGAGGTCTAGACCCAAGACCGGCAATACCGGGTCTCCCCGATCACAGGAGAGAGGAGGATCCCAAAGCTCAAAGGGACCGAGTGGCGTCCGTGGCACCGCGGGACCCTTTCAGGTGAGCTGGGCTGATGTAGCTTCCGGGGCGCGCGCGGAGGCAGAGGCTGCTTTTCAATGTAGGATTAAGGCGCTAGAGAACAAATTGGCGCAGATCAGGCAGAACAATGTTGCATTTATGAATAAGATTAGAAAACTCAGGAAAGAAAATAATTTTCTGAAAAACGAAGGGGTTACATGCAACGAGGAAACCTCACAAGTTATAATGGAGGAAAAAGGCACAGCAATGGAGGAAGAGGTAGCAGCCCTCACCCCTGTTAAACGTAAAACAAAGAACGCCCCGATTAAAAGCGTGGTAAAGTAACCAAAAGCAGTGGCGACGCCACAAGAAAGACAGGAGAAATTCGCAACCATGGAAGCCAAAATGAAACAAATTGAAAGAAAATTGCAAACTAAGCTCGAACAACAAGGAGTTAGATTTGAGGCAAACATAGAGGCCAAAATCGAAGAGCTAGGCAAGACGATATTGCAGAAAGTGCAGCAAATGGTGGCTGATTTCGACGCCAAGCTAGCAATTTGGGGATCGCAGTCAAGTGGTGGGGGCCCGGTTAAGACGTCTTTTAAACCGTACGCTAGGACCTCGGTGCCCACCGAGGGATTCAAATCAAATTAAATCTTTATTTGTCGCAAAAAATATACACGCATTGCGGTAGTATATACAGAAGGAGGTCCCATAGCACAAGGCTGAAAGGGGTCCTCCTGTTAGAAAATGACATGTTGATAATTACAACAAAATAACATCAAAAAAGCGATTCAGTAATTATTGATAGTAACAAAAACAACGCAAACATGCAATAAAACATGCCAGTAAAAATGGTAACAAAACAATGTTCAGTAATTGTGCATAACTATGAAAACAACGAAATATACAATAAAAATGGCAGTAGAATCGGGAACGAAATGACGTTAAATAATGATATACAGCTATTAAAAGAACTCCAATGTGCATGGGTAATAAATGTGAAAATAACGCACACAGTAATAGCTGTAAATGTAAGAGAACGCCGATATAAAAATGAAGATGAGTTATGATTGCGAGATGAGATGTTTAAGTTCTTTTTTAAAAGCAGCTAATGACAATTGTTTAGTGCTTAGTGGTACTGAATTCCAAAATTGGATAGCTGCAAATGTGGTAGTATGCTTGCCGTAGTTAGTGCGTGCATGTGGTAGTAAAAAGTTGTTGTTTGAGGCAAACCTGTAGGATTAGAGTTTAACAATTGAAATTTCTCTAAAACGTTGACTGTTATGGTACCGTTAAGACACTTAAATACAAGAATCCCCAATTTATATTTGAATAAATTACACACTGTTAGTACATTATGTTGCTGAAAAAGTGGGGATGCGCAGGAGATCGGTGAACTGAATGTTAGGATGCGAATGGCTTGGTTTTGGAGACGCTGGAGTGGAAGGATATGAGATGGATAGGTATTCGCCCATGACGTGATACAGTACGTGATATGACTGTGGATGAAGGCGTAGTACAGTTTAAGCAAGGTCTGCAAATTGAAGAATGGTCGTGCTTTAATTAGTGTTCTGATACCATGAGCAATCCTCTGTATTATAAGTGAAATGTGATGAAGGTACTTGAGATGAGCATCTAGAACTACTACCAAGAATGTGCACTTAGTAGTACTAAGATGTCTGTGGCCGTTGATAGTAATAGCGGGTGTAGGTGAAAGAGGGTTATGACTAGAATGGAAGACAATGAACTGTGTTTTATTGGTATTAATAGTTAAACCATTAGCTGTGCACCAGTTCTGAATGTTATAGAAGTCAGAGGACAATTTATTAGTTAGCGCATCGATGGACTTGTCTTTAGTAACTATAGTTGTATCATCTGCGTACAAGAAAGGTTGACTGTGTGTTAAAACCAAGGTTAGATCATTAATATACATTAAGAATAAAAGTGGGCCCAGTATGGATCCTTGCGGGACACCTTTGTCAATAGATTTAAAAGTCGAGAGGATGTTAGAGACACAAACAGCTTGCTGTCTATTAGATAGGTAGCTATTAATCAGCTCCTGTGCATTACCGAAGACACCTATTGAGTTGAGTTTACCTAATAGTATGTTATGAACTATGGAGTCAAATGCCTTAGAGAGGTCAATCAACAGTGCTCCTGCAAAACTTCCAGAGTCAAGCCCGTGTTTAATATAATCGGTAAAGGAGAGTAGTGCGAAATCTGATGAATAGCTTGCACGAAAACCAAATTGTTGAGTGGAAAATACGAAACTTATTTAGATATTTAGATAATCATTTTTCAATACACTTCTCTATGATTTTACTGTATGATGAAAGAATGGCAATAGGTCGGTAGTTACTAATAGAAGTTCTATCACCTTTTTTAAAGACTGGAATTTTCTTGGCCTTATTAAGCTGTGATGGGAAGATGCCAGTTTTAAACATAAGGTTAATGATATAGGCTAAGGGGGTCGAGATCACGTGAGAGATGCATTTCAGGTGAATTGGCTGATTGTTATCGAGACCAGCACTTGTTATTTTCATGTGGTCAATTATTTTCACCAACTCATCTGGGCCTGTTGGAAAGAGGTAAAAAGACTGAAGACATTTCCTAATTGATTAGAGAGCCTGTAACGCCGCCATGGACAGAAAAAATAGCTATACGATTTGGCAATGGAATTGTCGAAGATATAATCGAAAACGATACATTTTGCAACAACATCTTAAAGATACCAGCACCCCGGATGTTATAACGGTGCAAGAAACGCACGGGCTGGCCAAATTGTCAGGATATAAGTCATTCGGCAGTGCTGATGGGGAGACAAAGGTACTAGCAACGTTGGTTAAGCGAAATCACGCGGTGGTGCAACATGACACGGAAATCAAGGCAATCAATCACATTCTCTTCGAACTAATACCCACGCGAAAAACAGAGAACAGTCTTTTTGTATTGAATATTTACAGCAGTCCTAAATGCAGAAAGCACAAATTCCGCACGCTGTTTCGAAAAACCCTCGCTATAGCGGGCAACCGGGTGCTAGTGATTGGAGGAGATTTCAACGCCCCACACGGTGCATGGGGATACAGGATCGAAACCCAGAAAGGCAGGAACTTGTGGTTGGACGCACAGGAGGAGGGCCTGATGCTCGTGACCGATCCATCCATTCCTACAAGAACAGGTACTAGCGTTTGCGCGGATACCACGCCAGATTTGACGTTCACTAAAAATATACTGGACACGCAATGGACCAATACGCAACATGACTTGGGAAGCGATCATTTTATACTTGAAATAACGGTGAGGGCAGGGCTGCGGAAGGCAAAAGGCAGACATCTTAAACTTGTCGATTGGGACAAGTTCCGGAACCGGAACATCAGAGAGGAGCCCGACGAAATGATACAGAGTATTGAGGAATGGACCGAAAAGTTAAAACAAGACGTGGAGGCCGCTACGCAAACGGTGCCACTGGAGGCGCAGCTAGAGTATGTATACAATAAGCTTGTACACATGTGGGAAGCTAAGGAAGGTTTACAACGGAGGTGGAAAAACCAAAGGCACAACTGGACACTTCGTAGAAAGAGAGCTAAATTGAACAGGGATATAGAGCAATACGCCCAGCAGCTGTGCAGACAACAGTGAGAGGAAAAGTGCAATGACATGGGCAACCAGATAGGAATGGCAAAAACGTGGACCATCCTTAGACATTTGTTAAACCCGAACGGAAACAAGTTGGCAGAAAGACACAATATTAATCGGTTAATACAAGGATATCAAGGTACAGAGCAGGATTTCCTGAATGAAATCAAGAAAACATACATCTCTCAAGCGCTTCCCGTTACACACCCTGATTACACAGGGCTGCAAATGATGATTTAGACAACGAGATCGGGGAAGCAGAAGTGAGGGCCGTCTTGCAAAAACTCAATACTATATCAGCACCTGGACCAGATGGCATAACTAACAAAACGCTACGCAATTTGGATGACGAGTCCATAACTAAGTTAACTGAATTCATTAACAAATCATGGAAGGCAGGACTGATTCCGCAACAATGGAAGACGGCAAAAATCGTGTTAATACTCAAGCCAGGCAAGCGAGTGCAGATTGCGGACTTGAGACCCATATCTCTCACATCTTGCGTGGGGAAACTCATGGAGCACGTGATTCTGGAGAGGATAACTACCTATCTCGAGGACCGGGATGCGCTTCCACCCACAATGATAGGGTTCAGGAGGAACCTCTCAACGCAAGACGCAATGCTACAGTTAAAACATCAGATTATAGATAATCCGGGAACAGCGACAAAGGCCATTCTAGGGTTAGACCTCAAGAAGGCCTTTGATAATGTAACCCATGCAACCGTGCTAAAAAGGGTAAACGATCTAGATCTGGGACAGCGGACGTACAATTACGTGCGTAATTTCCTGACGGGAAGGAAGGCAAAGATCATGATAGGGGACCTAGTTTTAGAGGAAATTTAGATGGGCAGTGCAGGTACGCCGCAAGGCTCGGTATTATCACCTATGTTATTCAATCTGGCTCTAATTGGACTGCCAACTAAATTCCAAGCAATCGAAGGACTGAATCATACTATATATGCAGACGACATCACCCTATGGGTGAGAAGTGGTAGTGATGGCGAAATAGAGGAAACGCAGTCGAAACGGTCAAACAGCAGTCGAAACGGTCGAGCGGTATCTGGAAGGTACTGGGCTAGCCTGCTCTGCGGAAAAATCAGAGCTGTTGCTGTACAGACCTACTCGTAGAGGTCGCAAACCAGGCAACTGCCTGCCAGGTCTTGCTCATAGAGAAGAAATACAGTTAAGAACAGCCGATGGAAAAACCATACCCATAGTCGACAGGATCAGGGTCTGCTCATCGAAGCCAAGGGCAACAATAGAGAAATCCTCAGGCGATGGGATGCAACTGTAGCCCAATTAATGAGACTCATAAAAAGGATAGCAACTAAGCACAGTGGAATGAGAGAAGAAAACACGATAAGGTTGATACAGGCATTCGTGATAAGCAGAATAGTATACGTAGCGCCATAGTTAAAATGGCAAGTCGCGGAAAAGATCAAGGTAGACTGCCTCATTCGAAAAATATTCAAACTAGATATAGGGCTATCGATTAGCACAAGCACCGACAAACTGTTACAGCTAGGCCTGCCCAATACAATAGATGAGCTTATTGAGGCGCAGCGTACGGCGCAATATGAACGTCTCTCTAAGACACGAGCAGGAAGACATATTCTAGAGCGACTAGGCATAATGTATCACACGCAACACGGCGTTAAGGTGGACATTCCAAAAGAGACCAGGGAAACAATGACGATACCACCCTTGCCAAAAAACATGCACCCTGAACACAATAAAGCTAGACGAGAGACAAGAGCAAAACAAATACAAAAAAGTTCGGTAATGACAAGGACGCAGTTTTAGTAGACGCTGCTCGATATAAGAGCAAACGGGGGTTCACCGCAGCCGTAGTCGATAGCAACAAACGCTGTACGACATGCGCAACGATACGCACCACAAGTACCGAGACAGCGGAAGAGGTAGCCATAGCGCTCGCTGTAGCTCAGACAAATGCAACCGTGATAGTCAGTGACTCTCAAACGGCAGTGAGAAACTTTGCCAACGGCCGCATCTCCCCGGAGGCACTACGTATTCTCAAAGGAGGGTGTCGAACAAGGCCCAGAAATACATATAATATATGGACACCTGCTCATGCCATCGCAGGGGACAGCAACAACGGGGCTGTACATGACGCAGCTCGAGGGCTCACCGACCGAGCTGCCCTCTCAAGTGCCGCCCCAACCTCCTCCGGTGATTACGGCGTGGCAGACGAGTGGGAAGACAAAGTGACCAGATACAATGAAATTACAAAACAATATAGATTACAGAGGGGCATATTTTCGCCCCCTCACCCAAAATTAACAAAAATACAGTCTGTCGAATGGCGGCAGTTACAAACTAGCACATATTTGAATCCTGCACTATCGCACATTATATATCCTGATATATAAAAAATGGACAGGTGCAAGCGTTGTGACTCCAGAGCCACTCTGGATCATATGTTATGGGAATGTAGAGGGATTAGTACACATAACAAGTATGCGGCCTCTGCTGACAGCCTTCGCGCGCGCTGGGAAGCCGCAATGCTCAGTTCCGTCCTCGAAGACCAAATGTGGGCCGTCCAGCGGGCCGAGGAAGCCGCCAGGATTCAAGGACTCCTGGCCGTAACCAAGGCGGGGCCAATCGCCCACCCCATCTACTCACCGGACTCTCAATAAAGTTCTTTCCTCCTCCTCCTCCTCTCATTTTTAAAATACAAATTGTATTCTGCTTGTGTACTTTCTCCCGTTAGACCCCCTACTAGCCCATGGCTATGGGTCTAATCAGTGTTGTGCATTGCATGAAATTTGTCAAAACAACCTCAATTAAATAAAAAAATCCTAAAATTGATTGGGTTTGATTTCTGCTGAGACCTTTACATTTATTCTTTGCATTCGTCGGATCAGCGTTGCCGACGTCAAATTTTTCTTAACGCTCACAAGTTGAAACTGCTTCTATGTGTTTTCGTTGTTGCTGGGCAGATTCCAAGTGTCGATCACCTGTGGCACAAACCCGCATACCAGTGGCACATACCCATCCGCAGGTTTGTGCCACTCTCTAATGGAAGGTGTTTGACGGCGTATGCGGTGGGATTATGAAAGTATTCATGTCTTGATTATCGCGTCATATTCATGAAATTGTGCTATCCTCCTATACTAATTTTGGTTGAAGCGATCATGAGAGCACCCAGAGGTAATAGGACTAGATAGATAGATAGATAGATAGATAGATAGATACAAGGATAAATAGATAGATAGATGACAGCCTAACGGGTAGACGCAGCAAAACCGAGTCTTCCAATGCGTAGCCGAGCGAGTAGACGCAGCAAAGGTGAACTTGCACGTGCATATAATTTTCTTTTTTAGTTGTGGGCAAGCGGTCACGACTGATTATGTAAGCACCCAGAAAGCGTTCTTTGCAAACGTGCCAAAAAGGGCACTGACACTTCAGCGTGTCACTGTGTTCAGCGAGGGTTCCATTTTCTTTGTATCCCTGGCGGTCGGTACCAGCAATGCTGAGGCGGCCCAAAGAGCTTCGTTGCGCCCTCTGGTTCACTGTCGGGTGCCTATACTCCAATGTACCGTTGACGCGCGCGCAAGCTGGGCACAGCGACGCTGCGTTAGCAAAACGCGAGCACTCTGTAGGCTGACGCCAGGCGCGACCAGCGTCCGCCGGCGTGGCCCGACGGCAAACGGCGCCAAATGCGACACGCTGCATTTTGCACCGATGCGTTACCCAGACAACACTGCGTCTCCCTCTTTTCGTGACAGAGGGACGCCGGACGCGCTGAAACGCACATGCGTCAAAGCAGCGCGGCGCGTGCCTGCGAATAAATGCAGGACCGGTGCCTGGCGTGGTAACGCCGGCGTGACGCGACGAATTGAGCGCCGGTGAGCACGCGCACCGCGCCACGTTGAAATTTATTGGTGCCTCGACTATGGCGCGTAGTCGTGTTCTCACATGAAGCGCCTCTCATGATTATCATATTTGCACCAGTCACACACCTTCGACATCCATTGGCGTCACGTAATACCGAATTTGGCATATCTGAAGCTAGCAAAACGGCCGCGAGCGCATCATCAGTGTGGCATGTAGTCATGTTGTTACATGACACGCATGCCGTGATTATCAAGTTTGAATGTGTCATTTACCTATTTCATCCATTCGCGTCGCGTAATACCGAGTTTGGCACATGGGAAGTTAGTGAAACGGCCGCGAGCACATCATGAGCGTAGCATGTAGTCATGTTGTGACATGACGCGCATCTCATGTTTATCATGTTTGCACCAGTATCATACCTTTGTTATCCATTATCATCCCGTAATACCGAATTTGGTGTAAGTAAAGCTAGCGAAACGGCCACCAGCACATGATGAGCGTGGCATGTAGTTGCTGTTACATGATACGAATCTCATGTTTGTACCAGTAAGATGCCTTCGACATCTATCCACGTACCGTAATACCAAATTTAGTATATGTGACGCTAGCGAAACGGCCGCGAGGGCATCATGAGTGTGGCATGTAGTCATGTTGTTACATGGCACGCATGTCATGATTTTCATGTTGGGGTCTGTCACTTGTGTTCGCCATGCAATCATGTCATACCATACCAGTTTTGCAGCATGCCACGTGAACGAAATCACCGCAAGAGCTGCGGGACCATGAAATGTAAATCATGACATTCTTGACATGTCATGATTTTTATGTTATGACTAGTCAAATATGTTCTTTATACAGACACGTTATGCCATACCAAGTTTGGTATGATACCATTATCGAAACAGCCAGGAGAGCTGAAAGTCATAGGCGGCTAGATAGATACGCTCAAATTCGCCTAAGTTCGCTGAGAAATTCTTCGCATAAAAAATGGCAGCATATTCACGGAGTGAGTGATGGAGAGTGGGGCGAAGCATCCGTTCGTCCATTCGTTGTTGCTTCGGTCCATCCAAGCGTGCGCCTGTGTGGCCGCCCGTGCGTCCATCCGCCCGTCCGTGCGTGCGTCTGTTCATGCGTCCGTACGTCCATCTGTGCGTCCTTCCCTGCATCTGTCTGTGTTTCCGTTCGTCCGCCTATTCAACACTCCAAGTACCACCATCTCGCATCTTTTCATCATATATTCGATGGATGGATGGAAGGGTATGGCTGTACCCATTAAATCGGGCGGTGGCTAGTGCCACCAAGCCGCAATACTTCATGAACCAAAAACTAGATTTATTTTTTTCTTTAAATAGTGAGGCTGAGGATTCGTACTTTGCAGTGAAGGGTTTAATTTTCACTTGTACCTTGATTTTAGCCAACAATCAGATAACCTCCTTCTAGTTAATTCGACCCGCTTGAAGTCTATTTTGCCCTCCCTTTCCCTAAACCCCATTGCTTTGAAAAACTCTGCGCCATCATCTTGAACTATAGGGTGAAGCCCTTTACAGAACATTATCAAGTGTTCGGCACTTTTCTCTTCCTCTCCACACGCACTGCATGCCGTGTTTACCCCTTTGTATTTGGCCCGATATGTCTTGGTTCGCAATACTCCCGTCCTGACCTCAAACAGTAGAGAAATACTCAGAGTATTATCATAGATTCTTGTTAATTTCGTGCTTAAAGGTTCGATAGATCTCTAGTGCTGAATTATTAATCATACCGATTCTCCACATGTAGGTCTCTGTTTCCTTCAACTTCTTCTTAACCAACAGTTTTTTTTGTTTGGCCCCTGCTGTTTTCTAAGTATTTATTCGTGAATTTTCTGGTTCACTTCCTCCGTTTTGTATAGACATTCTTCATGTATAAGCAGCTGAATACCTTCCTAGCCCAACGCTCCTCCCCCATTTCTCTCAATCGCTTCTCAAATTTTATCTTGCTGCCAGCTTCCATGCCCTCAAATGTTCATTCATATCAGCTTGTACTCCCCGATGTGGTGTATACCCGTGAGCTCTCAAAGCAAGTCTACTTATTCCACGTTGCTTAATTTCTAAGCTTGCTTGAACTTCTGATATCATGTACAAGACCGCATTGCCGAACGTCAGACCAGGAACCATGACCCCTTTCGATATTCCTCTCACAACTTCATACCTATTGTAATTCCACAGTGCCCTATTTTTCATCACTGCAATATTCCTGTTACCTTTAGTCGTCACGTATATTTCGTGTTCCCTTAGATACTTGGCTCCATTGCTTATCCATACGCCCAAACATCTGTATTTATCTGTTATCTCTAGCGTGACCTCCTGTATTCTGAGCTCACTACCTTCATTGTCTATAAAATAATGACTGCTGATTTTTCCTTAACTAAATCTGAAATGTAACATATCTCCCTCATTACCGCAGATGTCCATCGATCTCTGCAAATCTTACTTGTTGACGGCCATTAGCACTTTATCATCTGCGTACATCAATGCTGGTAGTGCCTGTTCAACGAGTTTTTCTTGTTTGGCGAAAGAGAGATTGAAGCCCAGTTCACTTTTCTCTATTTTGGTTTCTAATCCTTGTAGGTACATCATGAATAATAAGGGTGACAGAGGACACCCCTACCTAAGCCCCCGTTTTACCTTTGCAGGCTTGGATACCGGTTTTTTCCACTTTATGACTACCTTGTTACCTTTATAGATATCCTTTAAAAGATTAGCCTACTCCATCTTCCGCACCTTGTGTGTCCAGTATTCCCCACAATTCCTCTTGAACCACGCTATCGTACGTTCCCTTTATATCCAAAGATGCTAGCCACAGGGGCCTGTGTTCCTTTTCCGCTATTTCGATGCACTGCGTCAGGAAGAACAGATTGTCTTCCAACCTCCTGTGTTTCCGAAACCAATTCTGCTGTTCCCCCAGCACCCCCCCCTCATCGTCTATCCATGCCTGCAGTCTTCCCTTTATAATCTGCATCGCCAGCCTGTAGACCACTGATGTCACTGTTATAGGACGGTAGTTGTTTATGTCAGCTTTGTCGCCGTTTAGGTCATGCTCATCCTGCTAAGTTTCCATTTATTGGGAACTTCAACATCAATCATTATTTTGGTCACTGCCTCTTTCAAAGTCGGTTTAGACTTCGGACCTAATGTCTTTATCAGCATAATTGGAATGCCATCTGGGCCTGTTTATGTACTACTAGGAACCCTCTTCTCAGCCCTTTCCCACTCTTGTTGTCAAAATGGAGCCATGACGCGACTTGATTCATCCTTGTCTATTGTGGTGCATGAAGCAGCACAATAGCAGCACAATTCCTCATATAGAACCACCGCCATCCAGCGGACATTCCAAGGACTAAATGAGAGGTAACACGCGCACTTTCTTACGGCTTGCGCTTCGGGTCTACTTCCCACCTTTAACCACCTCGAGTTCATGGTATATATATTAGTTCACTGTATTCATGGCACTGCGGCCCAACGCTCGCTAAACCTTTGTGAAAACAAGGAGGTGACGCTCAGCGAGTATAACGTAGAAACTTTTTCCTGCCAGATAGTGCTCAATGTACATGCCAATGGCTGTTAATGGGAAATGAGAGACAGGAGAATTCGGCTTTTACTTTCTTACGGCTTGCGCGTCGTATCTACTTCCCACCTTTAACCACCTCGACTTCATGGTATATACTAGTTAATTGTATTCATGGCACTGCGGCTCAACGCTCAGTAAACCTTTCTAAAACTAAGGAGGTTTTACCCAGCGAGTACAACGTAGCAACCCTTTCTTGTCAGATAGTGCTCAATGTACATGCGAATGGCTGCTTATGGGGATCGCAGCGTGCGCGTTAACTAAAAGCCGAATGCTCCTGTCTCTCATTTCCCATTAGCAGCTATTGGCATGTACATTAAGCACAACTTTATATTGTTCAACAACGCACAGAAGAAATTCCTCACCAGCACAACCTTGGAGGTCAAAATGTTATACTTGTTATATACTACGACAGCTACGAGGGACGAACGGGTGTTGCTATAAAAAGCTTCGCCCCTAAAAACTGAAAGGAATGCGCAAAACATGAGAAGCTCAACCACGAAGAGACGCACATTACTAAAGACGTGGCGGGGAACGCTTGTTCTGCGAACGCGTGACGAACGCGCAGTTTTTTGGCGTACCGATACCATTTGTTACTTGATAACACTCTTCCAACTGCTGACGTGTTGCGAGTAGAAATGGTTAATTACTCAGCCCTCCTCCTTTTACGATTGGTGTTTTTTACGCGCGTCGACTAGACTTCCCTTGTGAGGAAAACTATAAATCCTGGAGATATAATCCATACCTGTTTTACCTGTTTCATTATGTTGAATTGCGCCACATTCGGTGAACGTTTTAACTCGCATAAAACTTTATTTTTCATTTACTAGGTGTAGCTACCACCAAAAAACGCCTGTTAAATTTATGAATAATTGAAAATATTTAGTTTGAAGCACTGAGTGGTCAAGTTAGTGAGCACAAATAGATACAAGACACAATATGCATTTACTAATGTGCAATACTCGTTAGTAGTTAGCATCTAAAAGAAGAAGAAAAAAAGCGAGTTTTTGCGGAACGGGCCAGCAGAAAAATTTGCTATATTCAATGCCGTCTTTTAGGTTTTCTAATAAAGATAAAATAATATTATTTTCACAGAACCAAAGAGAGGCGCCCGCTACTTCATTAAGTAGAAGTTCAGAGTATCATCTTGTGTAGTTTTGTCGCTTCATGGGTAATACGTGAACAAGTGCAGCCATAAGCTGCCCCATTGACACAATAATAATTTATCAAGTTTTCTTCAGTGCACTAAGCGACTTCGCATGGAAAATAAGTCTAATGTAGCCTACAGAACCACGAAGTATTTTGGTTCTGCCATGTAAAGAAAAAGATATTCCTATGCAAACCTTCATTATTTTGCCCATTTTCATTGGAACGTAAAACATACTAATTATTTTATGTCCGATATCTCTTCCTAGAAACCTTGAAATGTACTTTGTTCAAAATCACAGTAAATTCCGTTTTGTTACGTTGATTAGTTTCACCGTACTCGCAGTACAACTGAGGCAAAAGTGCTTCTGTTGCTTACACTCTTTTCGTTGCTATTAGGTAACGCTTCCGACCAGGCATTAAAATCAGATGTCATTGAAAAGAGGGCATACTAAGTTTTTTAGGTAGCCCAATTCAGTTTTCTTTGTGAAGCGCAGCGAGCCCAGTGCATCCGCAAACAATGCGTAAAGGCCGAATGGTTGCGGCCGAGTGGGACCAGCAGCTTATAACAGACAGACAGACAGGCAATGAACTTCATTTGATCCCGAGGAGCTTTCGCGGGAACCCCTATCGGGGACCCGCGGAAGCCACTGGCCGCGTCCAAGTAGGGGCTGGGACACCGTGACGTTCCGCCCTTTCTTGGGCCCTCTGGATTGCCTGGATTTGTGCTTGAAGCGATGGGTTCTGGAGTGCTTCTTCCCAATCGGCTTCGCTGGATAGAGGGCCATTAGGTAACGCGGGGCATTGCCAAAGCATGTGCGCTAAGGAACAATAAATTTCATTACATTCCGGACAACTTGAGTCAACGTCTGTGGAGATATGACTAAGAAGGCCCCGCGAGGGGAACGAGCCCGTCTGGAGCATTCTAAGTGTAATTGACTGAGACCTATCTAACTTTGGGTGAGGAAGAAGATAGGCTCTTCTACTTAGCCGATAGTGAGATGTGATTTAATTAAACGTAAGGAGTGGATCGTTATGCTGGACTTCATCCTGACCCCATAAGGCCTCCATGCCGCCGCGGCGCGTTAGATCTCGCGCACGGTCATGGGCAAGCTCGTTGAGGTTAGGTACGTGCTGATGAACGTCCACACCCATATGGGCGGGAAACCAAGAGAATAAGTGAGTGCCAGGGTCTGTTCTTTTTTCTAGAATGGAGGCAGCCTCCCGCTCTATGTTACCCGACTCAAAAGCTTTGATTGCCGCTCGTGAGTCTGTTAACACGGTGGTGTGCGAGCGGTCGGTCATGGCCAGGGCTATGGCGACCTGTTCTGCAACTGCGCTCGTAGCTAACCTGACCGAGGCTGAGGAGCGTAATTCCCCGTTGCCGTCAATGACTGCCAGCGCGAATGTGCTAGACTTGCCGTACTGAGCCGCGTCGACAAAGACAGTCGATTCTCGATTCTCGGCGGCGTTCTGTAATATCGCCCGTGCTCGGGCTTTTCGCCTCCCCACATTGTATTGCGGGTGCATATTCCGAAGGAATGGGCTGACCACAAATGTTCTCCGGACCTCTCGGGATAAGGTAATTTCCCGTTCAGCAAGCATTCTGGGAGCCATGCCAGCCTCTTACAGGATGCGTCTTCCTGCCCTGGTTGACGAGAGCCTGACCACCTGGGCGGCGACCTGCGCTTCGATCACCTCATCAATCTCGTTGTGCATACCGAGTTGCCTTAATTTGTCAGAGCATGTGGTTACTGGTAACCCTAGCACCTTTTTGATGCTCTTACGGATGAGAGTGTCTAGCTTATTTTTTTCCGTTCTAGTCCAGGTAAGCGCCGATGCTACATAATTAATGTGGCTCATTAGGAAGGCATGATGGATACGAAGTAGGATGGCTTCACTTAGTACGTTTCTGCGTCCTGATACTCTAGCAACAAGTCTCAGCATGCTTTAGGTTTTGGCCGTGATGTGCGTCAGGGTTTTGGCGTTACACCCTCTCGCGTCAATCAGTAGTCCTAGGATTCTGATTGAATCTACTCGTGGAATGCGCTGTCCATTTCTTGCAAAAAGGGAGATGGCAATTTGGTCGAGGTGTGGAAGTATTCTAACGCCTTGCCTGGCCGGCCTGTACAGCAACAGTTCCGATTTGTTTGGAGAGAGTTGGAGGCCTGTGCCTTCTAGGTACAGGCCTCCAACCAGGCCTCTAGGCTGGTTACAATACAGGCCTCTAGGTACAGGCCTCCGTTTCGTCTAGGGCTGATTGCAGCGCGTTTTCTACTTCTGCAAGTGATCCTCCCGGGCACCAGATCGTGATGTCGTCCGCGTAAAGCGAGTGGCCTATATTGGGCAGGGATCTGAGCCTCTCCGATAAGCCCTTCATGACTATATTAAATAACAAGGGGGAGATGACCGCCCCTTGGGGAGTGCCTCTGGCTCCTAAGGCGAACTCTTCTGACTTGTGTTGAGCGATCTATATGGTAGCCGTTCTATTCATCAGGAATGACCTAACAAAGGCCTGAAACTTTGCTCCCAGACCTAGGCTGGCCGTGGCCTGCAAGACAAAGCGATGAGATACGGTGTCAAAGGCCTTGGTCAGGTCAAAGGCTAAGATCCCCCTTAGCCTTAGCTAAGATCCCCCTTAGCTAAGATCGAAAATGTGCTTCTTAAGAAGTAGCATTACATCTTGTGTGGAAAGGCCAGGCCTGAAGCCGATCATGTTGTGTGGGAATAGTTCCTTGCGTTCTATGTAGTTCGAGATCCTATTGAGGATCGCATTTTCCGCTACCTTGCCTACACATGAGGTTAGCGATATCGGCCTTAGGTTATCAAGATTTAAGGGCTTACCCGGTTTCGGAATAAGCACAATCGAGGCCGCTTTCCACTCTGCCGGCACGCTTCCACTCTCCCAAGTCTTGTTGACCTCTTTCGTTAGCATCTCAATTGATCTATTATCCAGGTTCCTTAACAGTCTGTTTGAGATGCCGTCTGGTCCTGAGGCGGACCTACTATTCAAGTTGTGAAGGACGGCCCCAATTTCAGACTCCGTGAAGGGGTCATCGAGCTCTTTTACCGTGTCACATTCCATTTCAGGATACTCTTCTGAGCGTCCTGCGCCTAGCGGGAGATATCTATTCGCTACCTCGTCTAAGAGCGTTTCTTCCGTTCCACCCTCTTGTCTGTGCTTGTGAATCAGGCGGCACAGTGCCTGTCTTTGATTGCCTTTGGTCTGCGTGACGTCTAGCATGTGTTTAAGAAGATTCCGTTTCCCCCCTGTACGCATGCGTCCATCGACTGCTGAACAGATCTCATCCCATTGTAGCCGAGCTAACTCGGTGCAGTACTGTTCGATCTCCCTATTAAGTTTCGCAACCCTTTTTCGTAACCGTTGGTTAAGCCTCTGTGTTTTCCATCGCCTCAAAACAGAGGCTTTGGCTTCCAAGAGATGTGCGAGGTGCGGATCCATCCTGGGAACATCGAGCTCGGTTTGAATAGTTTTTGTGGCCTTTTCAACGTCTGCTCTGAGTGTCTGAATGAGTTCGCTGAAGCTGTCGTATTCGCCCGTGTCCTCGTTTCTGAGCTTTCGGAAAGCATCCCAGTTCGTCACTTTAAATTCCCTGGCCTGGGGGGCTCTGACCTGAATGGTAACACTAATGATGAAGTGATCGCTGCCCAGGTTTTCTTGCTTGCTATACCAGGTTGCTTGCTGTAAATTTTTTATAAACGCGAGATCGGGGGTTGTGTCGCTAGCCACCGATGTGCCAAGTCTCGTAGGAAACCGGGGATCGGTGATGACTGTTAGCGTTAGGTCATCGACTGCCCGCGCTTGATTTATGCCCTTAGCCGTTTGCCTGATGTACCCCCATGCGTTATGTGGGGCGTTGAAGTCTCCCGCGATTACTAACGGTGACTGCCTAGCGAGTGTAGCGGCCTTTGTAAACAGGAAGTGGAAAGACTGTCTCTGATCGGACGGTGGGCTGTAAACATTAAGAATGAACACGCTTTGTTTAAGCCACCTGTTAGGAATAACCTCAATGAAAAGCGCCTCCGTTCTGCCACGACCTGGCTGAATGTCATGTACAACATATGCCAGCTTTTTGCTCACCAGCTTAGCTATACCTCTCTTGGACTCCCCCCTTGCCGCCACCGATTTGTAACCAGCGAAGGTGGGTGTGTCACACAGTGTTTCCTGTAGCAAAATTACCTGGGGCCTTTCTGCCTGAGCCGTAACGTACTGTTGCAGTGAGGTCTTGCGCCTTTGAAAGCTAACGCAATTCCAATGCCAAATTACTAGAATATTTTGAGTACCCGCCATTTTGCTAGTTTTAGTTTTATTGACCATGCGGGGTCGCCCCCGCATCATCATTAACTGCAGCTTGTGTACGAACCTTTGGCCTGGTCTTAATACCCATTTTATTCTCAAGTGCAACTACCTTATTTTCTATGGCTCCTACTTTACTCTCAAGTGCTCCCCTGCGCAGCGCGAGTTGATTATTGCTTAACTGGTTTTCTTCGGAAATCCTAAGTAACTCTTCTAGCATCTTGTTCTGCGAGCTTTCTACTTGCATCTCCGAGTCGCTTTCATCATTTGGAGGTGGAGCCTTACGCTCGGCCTTGTTGACCTCGACTTTGGGTTCCTGCGTGCTTTTATGCACGGCGTTATCCGCCACGTTCGCGCCCTCGACTCTGCTGGAAATGGCCTGCGCGGCTGTCTGCTTGCATAGCTCTGCTTTGAGACTAGCAATCTCCTGACGTAACTGTTCAATCTCACTCTTTTCATCATGCTCCGGCAATGCCGACCGCGTTACCTTTTTGGGCTTGGTCATCTTCTCCTTGACTCGATCCGCCCATGTGAGTTCCTCCTGGATTCTCTTTCTAGACGCCGAACGCCCTCTGGAACGCGAGCGGCTCTTGCGCTGCTGCGCAGATGGCGTGACGGAGCGGCATCTCCTGGGTGTGCGAGCGACGCTAGGTGAGACGCTGGAGTCACGGGACTGCATTCCTAGGGCCATCTGCGTCTTCTCGGAGCGCCGGTGGCGTTGGCGTCGTCTCCTTCTGACGATGTAGGGGACTTGAAATCTGTCTTTGCATGCTCTGTCTGCAGTGGGATGTGGACCTCCGCATAGCGAACCCTTTGGAGTGCAATGATGATCCTCCGTTGGTGATTTCTGTCCGCACGTGCGGCACCACATGCTGTTTGGATTAGGGCAAACGTCAGCACGGTGTCCCAAACCTCCGCAGCCGTAGCAGACCTCCGTGTGTCTCCTGTATAGTGTGCAGCGAAACATGCTCGCACCACAGGACACATAATTGGGCACCTTCATACCCTTGAACAATACTACCACAGCTGTGGTGTTCTTAATTCTTTTGACCTCGATGGCTCCTGGGTTGCGGTGGTTCAGAATTCGTGCTCGGAGCTGAGCCTCGCTGATATCCACGTCGACACCCCTTATGACACCTTTGCACGTGTCATCGGGAGGAGCCGGGTACACAGAGACCCGATACGTGCAATCGCCAAATCGGACTTGCTGTGCCTTTACGTACGCGAACACATTCTTCTCATGAGGAGTACACACCACATAAATGTTTTGAGTGCCATTGGGACAAATGGTGTCCTCTTCAATTTCGGCTGGAGCCAGGGCCGCCGCCATGGCCAAGGCTTGCTCGAAACGTATTTGACTGACCTTGATCACATTCAGACCATCCCTCGGTCTTACGATGACGCGATACGTGTCCCTCGGAAGTTGCGGGAGCCTCGAGGTGGCGACGATGCGTTGGTACGCGTTCCGTGGGGCGGCGGTGCGGCCACCGCCCTTTCGTCCGCCACGCGTTGGGGTGCGTTCGCGGGTAGTAGTCGCCGTTCTAATTCCCTTGCTGTTCTTGCGGCCATATGCCGTCATCCAGCCGGGGCTGCTTGCTTCTTCCTGGGAGATTTCTTCTCCCTCCACGATCTCCATCTCGGGCTAAGGCGCCCACGGTCGCAGGGTTAGGCCTAGGCCTGCCTGCGCTGCCTCGCCGAGGTTACGCTTACCGCGTCAGGGTTAGCTGTGCCGTGGCATGGTCGGAGCTGCACACTCTCATAAAGGGGAAAAAGTCACCCACCGTAGAAAGGCCGGTGTTGGTCAAGTCCTCGCAACGCACTGCGTCGTTTAACACATAATGTACTCGGTTTTGACGAAAGAAACCAACCAAAACATTGAAAAAAGCAGGAGCCGAAATCAGCGCGTCCGCACTAGTCGGCGCCCCCTGGCGGTCTCCCCCACCACCTTATAAGACGATAGTTTTTCTTGGGGACGTTCGACGCAAAAAATTTGTTCTGTCATAGCGCTGTCCCCATTATCGCAGTGTTCATCGCTAAAGGCAGAAGTTGCTCTTGTATAATGAATGTGCAAATTTCAGTAGCAAATGCAGTTGCCGCACATTTTGGGCATACGACAAACAAAACTGAAATTGAACAATCAATTCGTAACTTTACTAGTTATTTAACAGCGAACTGCCAGAGGGTCGGCTGGCGCAGCATTAAGTGTGTTGAGTTCGGAATCCGAATGGTGCATGTTCTAATGCGCATGGTGGCATTTTTTAAGACGATAGTCTTTTTTTGGAAACCTTCGAAGCAAAACGTTTCGTCTGTCTATCTGTTTGTCTGTCTGTCTACATTTTTCTTTTTGTCCGCCCTTAACGGTACCCTAAACGGCACCAAAATGGCCAAACGATACTCCAAATGGCCGACCCCATCCGCAGCACCCACCAATATTGCTCAAAAATTGGCGTTCATTTTTGTGCAATTGTCAATTAAAAAGCAATTATTGCGCATATTCGAGGAGCCATAACGACACCTCAATATTCTGTATGTGTGCCTTCATACTAGAAAAGGCAGACATGAGTAATTAAAAGGACTGTAGCGTTTCTCACGCTGCGATGACAACGCAACGCTTGTTCGAAAAGGCAAGTGTTTACAACGCTTTGCTAAGACGACACGGTGGAGCACCTACCCGTCACCTTGCGTTCTACACCTTACCGCCCCCAAGATGGGCGCGCACGCCGCGTGCTTTATTTTCTAACATAACTGCCAGATAGCGCTCACGTCTCACGTGTGACGTGACTTTATGCGCTCGTTCACCTCTACTGCATACTCGAGGCACTCTAACGAGGCTCCTTCAGAATACCATTCACCGATTTTCTCGCACAGAACATCAAATAAACGTTTTGTTCACTCTCTCCAGATGCAAGACTATCGTCTTTCGACGACATTTGCAGTGTAACATGCAGATACAGGGTCACCTTTTTTTTGCCGTGAAGATAAGCTCGACGGTTTGAAAATCAGAATAGACCAAGGCGTGAACTCTACACGTAGTGTTAATTAATGTACAGAGACATTTAAGAGAATTCTCGAGGGAATTGGAATTTCGAATTAGGCGTGACACGAGTTGTTAACAATTGCTGTGCAAGGTTGTAAATTATTCCGTTAGATCTGTATCTTTTACTGATATGTACAATGAAGTTGTGTCTATTTATTCACAAACGTTGTTGAATGTATGTTAGAGAGATTTGTAGATAACTACAATTGCATGTAAAGTCGCAATTGAGTAGAACCTCACTTATGATTGCCTCATAAATACGGTTCACAATGGCACAGTCTTCGATCGAGTCACGTAGTAAGAGGTATGAATTAGGAGCCACAGTTTCTGCTTACAGAGGCCATCTGCAATTGAGACTTTTGTATTTGTAATTTGGGTGACAGCAATATCGGCTTTACGTTTTTCTAATAAAATAAAACTTAATTTCTGGTAGCATCGCATGTGTAAAGTAGTAATTACAGTTTCGCTAACAGTAAAATATTTCAGTCGGTTCCGTACGCACGAGATCTAAGAACTAGTGAGCGTCTGCCACGTATGCAAAGAATCAATCTAGATGCTTCATAGCCCCTGTACACCCAATGTGCAAAGTTCTTAATAAATGAAGTCTAAATTCAATGCCAAGCCAAGGTATATGTAAACTGGTGGCGTAACTTCCATAGAAGCCCATGAATCGAGTAGTCGGTGGCTCGTTGCCACCATCGACATCTACGTGAGGAGGGTACAACTTACTAGAAAAAACAACAACAATATGACGTCACAACCGGAAGCGGTATCGACGTCACGTATTTGTCCTGCATGGCGGAAAATTAAATTTTTTTTAATTGATGACCTGCTACGTGCTTTTATTATTACGAGATTTTCTTGCACCCTAATTGTGTCTCGCTAATTGCATGCGAAAGCGAAAGAAATAAAGATAGGGAAGCAACGTTGTTTTATTAACCGAATGACGTACTTGCAATATGAACAAGGAACTTCGCAGAGGCAATTGTGAGACAACTGTTCACGAGCACAATAGCATAACAGTTCGAAAACTCACGTTGCCCAATCGTTGAAGACCACTGCAGTGAGACAGCAGTTTTGGAAATATAGCTTTTGAAGCCGTAGAGTACAGCGTCTTATTCTTTAGTCTGTCGCGTTCACAGTCACCAAAGGCGAAGGCACACCGGCCATGCACCAGCGAAAGCAGTCGGCAGTCGCAGGAGCGGCTATCTACACAATCTGTGCGCTAGTTGAGCTATGAAATGCACATAAAAATAAGTAAACTTCTGAACGTACGCACAAAACCACCACGGAAAAGTGAGCGATGCCTCGTTGACCTGGTAATGCTCCGAACCAAAGAAAACACGCCAAACCAGCGCCTCCCCTATTTTTTCAGTGCCCGGGCGAAGGGGCAGATTTAAATGGGAAGCTACCTGACGATAGTTCTAGCGCGAGAACAGAAGGACGACACAGAGACAAGAAGGACATGTATCTGTGTCGTCGTTCTGTTCTCGCGCTGTAACTATCATCATGTCACGCTGACTAGCCCAAGCTGCGCTACACTTCTAAGGGAAGCTACCGTTGGTGCTAGTGCGGCGTTTCACCTCCAGGCACCGCAACTAGAGTAGAGATGCCGCCACATCGATAGTCTCTCGCGCAAACGAAAGCAGCGGCTGCATTCGAAGCTGCTACACGGCTTGGTTTTCGGCTGTATTCGCTTTGTTTAAGGTGTAACGGAAACGTGGAAACGAGAATCGTGAAGCACTTGCTGTGCTGGACACCCAGCTCATTTCAAAGACATGTGCTATTCGCGACTACTTGATAAAGGCACTCGCGTGTCGTCTGCTAGGCAAATACCAGATAGCTCATGCCAGTATTCCGCGGAACATCGTTTTGTCACCACAGCGTTCGCTTGATTGAGAGTTGTTTTTTTGACTAATTGAAAGTCGACTTTTGAGAGGAGCTTTTGCCAGAAGCTAATATTAAAAGCATGGGTGCCTAATGTTCCTCGATGCTTGCTACTCTCTAGTGGCGTAGTATATTATGCGCAAGTCTGGAGCTCATGCACTATATAACACGAAATGACACTATAGACGGCTTCCATGGATACAGGTCATCATGCATTATCTTCGTAAAGCATCACATGTGTTGCCACCGAGAAAAAGCAAGTGTAAGAAAATGAGGAACTATGACAGGTGATTTCACCATTTGAGAGCTTAAACAATTTAAAATCATCGTGAAATAAACAAGAACAGCTCCATATGCGGCGTGATTGTTGTGATCATTGCCGATGTTTTGAACGGGCATTGGCAAAGTATGAATTGTAATGCCGACTCGCAACTTGAGCCAAGGTGACAGGAATATAAAAATGCGGCCTGTGGTCAGTTGCTTGAACTTGTCTGCGTATTCGTGGACAGATTGTCGTTGCCTTAATAGCCGGTTGCTCAGCTCTGTTTCTTTATTCTTCTCTCTGGTCTCTTAATTCGGTAGCGAGCAGAGTAGAGACCGAATGGCTGTGTGGTGTCTATGGGCTCCCAGTCCGCTTTAGGGCGTAATGTTAGCGTTGCACATGGCAGTGATCGCGAGGCAACGTTGTTAATCTTGTTCATCGTGCCTCCGAGATGGCGGATGCATGGCGGGTTTTTTTTTTCTAGCCGTCCCAATTGCACGGAGAGTGCGTGTTTCCAGAGGTGGGCGTGGCCCGCTCTTTTCTCCACCCTGCGGCGCTCTTTCTTTCCTTCAAAAATGGTGCTGTGCAGTAGGAGAAGCTTCTACGTAGCGAAAAGAGAATGGTTTTGTGCTTTTATATAGCTTTGTGTTCGTTTGTAAATGTCGAGCGAAGGTGTTCGAGAGGCGAAGTCAATGCTTGGGCGTATATATTCCCAAATCGACTAGTTTTGCTACAGATTTGCGCCTCCCATATTAGAGCGCTTATAATTGCGATACCTCTGGAAGAGATCTGGATGTACTCGAAACTTACTGTACTTCTAAGTTTGCAGGCTGTATAGTAGGGAGGGTACTGGCAAAAATAATTGTCAGCGCAATCAACAAGCGAAATCAGAAGAGTGCCACGCTCTATTCTCACGGGTTCCACTCGATTAAAAGGGTTACTTTTTCTTTCCTTTCATGGAAACAGCGCGGCTTTTCATTATAACGCCGTGCAAAGAATCCCCTTGTCTAGCCGCAGAAGCAGGATATAAGGAAGAGCGTGCAGACGGTCGCCATGCGTCTGGACTATGTCTAGACTGAACGTCACCAGTTCTGCGACGACCTCGGTCTGGTTACAGACATGCTTTAGTCCCTCATGGTCACCCATTCGCTCTGTGAATTTTACGGTGTTCAATGGATACGATGGCCAATGTAAGAACTTCCATCAAAATGCTTTGCTTGTTCATGAAGTACGCAACACGCGTTCAGAGTTTGATGTACCTGGCATGAAACACTGCGGTGTTACATAGCAGTGACAATTTGCACTTTTTATTTTTTTGTAGTCTACTAAGGTAAATACTTAGTTTTCATAAGACAAACGCCGTTATGCTACATGCTCGACACTTTGAATTGGATGCAGTCGAAAGTACTACTATTGCTATTGGGCAACAAAAACGTAATCAAAAATCGGATGATGAAACAAGAGACGATCGTAACCGAGGCACTTTCACTATTAAAACGTGGGGAGTCAATATGGGCCGGCTAATTGAAGCCTTGTAAAATATTCTGGCAAAACTACTTCTCACGTACGTTACTTCAATGACATAAACAGAACACCCAGTTACCTAGAGCATATCTGCGCTTCGGTTGACCACATCATAAATATCCGTGCACGATATAATAGCAAAATTATAAGACAGGATAGAAGAACAACACAAATAAACTACAATAGTTAGCACAATTTCCCCCTATAAAAGTCTCCAGAAAGAAGCAATGCTAGAATGCCTACATAATTTTAAAGTCAGGGTGTATAGCACCGAGCCAAAACAGACCGTAATAAAAAAAAGGTGATAGTGCCACAGACGAATTGATACCTCATTACAATTACCTATCAAGAAAATGCCGCAGTTGCCATGTTTTTTTTTGTAAATGGGACCAAAATAAATGAAGCAACAAAAAAACTTTCCTTCAGTTCAGCCAGAAGATTATGGCGGTCTTTTTTGCTCGTACGCAAAAAAAAAAGAAACATGAGTACGCTGGAGGCCCATGCGCTTTGCTGTCTGCCGTGGTGTCCACCGAAAAATACTTCAGTTCAGCCAGAAGATTGATTGCGGTAATTCTTGCTCGTATGCGAAAAAAAACAAGCGCACGCTGAAATTCCATGTGCTCCGCTTTCTGCCACGGTGTTAGCTGGATGGATGGATGGATGGATGGATATGGCTGTACCCGTTAGATCGGGCGGTGGCCAGCGCCACCAAGCCGTAATACCTAATGAACCAAAAACTATATTTATTTTTTTTCCTTAAAAAGTGAGTTTGAGGATTCGTACTTTGCAGTGAACAGTTTAATTTTCACTCGTGCCTTGACTTTAGCCACCAATTAGATAACCTCCTTCTAGTTAAGTCTACCCGATTAAAGTTTATTTTGCCCTCCCGGTCTCTAAACCCCAGTGCTTTGAAAAACTCTGCGCCATCATCCTGAACTGTAGGGTGAAGCCCTTTACAGAAAATTATCAAGTGTTCGGCAGTTTCTTCTTCCTCTCCACACGCACTGCATACTGTGTCTACCCCTTCGTATTTGGCCCGATATGTCTTGGTTCGCAGTACTCCCGTCCTGGCCTCAAACAGTAGAAAACTACCCCGAGTATTATCATAGATCCTTTCCTTGGCAATTTCCTGCTAAAAAGTTCGATAGATCTCTAGTGCGGACTTCTTAATCATGCCCATTCTCCACATGTCAGTCTCCGTTTCCTTCACTTTCTTCTTAACCGGTAGTTCTTTTTGGTTTGGCCACCTGCTGTTTTCTAAGTATTTACCAGTCAACTTCCTGGTTCACTTCCTCCATTTTGTATCGACATTCTTCATGCACAATTAGCTGAAAACCTTCCTTGCCCGACGCTCTTCCCCCATTTTTCTCAATCGCTTCTCAAATTTTATCTTGCTGCTAGCTTCCCTGCCCTCAAATGATGTCCATCCCATATCACCTTGTACTCCCTGATTTGGCGAATTCCCGTGAGCTCCTAAAGCAAGCCTACATATTCCACGTTGCTTAATTTCTAATCTTGCTTGAACTTCTGATCTCATGTACAAGACCGCATTGCCAAACGTCAGCCCAGGAACCATGACCCCTTTCCACATTTCTCTCACAACATCATACCTATTGTAATTCCACAGTGCCCTATTTTCATCACTGCGGCATTTCTGTTACCTTTAGTCGTTACGTATATTTCGTGTTCCCTCAGGTACTCGGTCCCATTGCTTATCCATACGCCCAGATATTTGTATTTATCTGTTATCTCTAGCGTGACCTCCTGTATTCAAAGCTCACTATCTTCGTTGTCATTGAAAATCATGACTGCTGATTTTTCCTTACTGAATTTAAAATCTAATTTATCTCCCTCATTACCGCAGATGTCCATCAATCTCTGCAAATCTTCCTTGTTGTTGGCCATTGGCACTATATCATCTGTGTACATTAATGCTGGTAGTGCCTGATCAATGAGTTTTCCTTGTTTCACTAAACAGAGGTTGAAGCCCAGTCGACTTCCCTCTAATTTTGCCTCTAATCCTTGAAGGTACATCATGAATAATAAGGGTGACAGGGGGCACCCCTGCCTAGGCCACCGTTTCACCTCTGCAGGCTTGGATACCTGTTTTTCCCACTTTATAACTACCTTGTTACCTTTATAGATACGCTTTAAAAGATTAGTGACATGTTCCACGCCTAGTGTGTCCAGTATTCCCCACAATTCCTCTTGAACCACGCTATCCTACGTTCCCTTGATATCCAAAAATGCTAGCCACAGGGGCCTTTGTTCCTTTTCTGCTATTTCAATGCACTGCGTCAGTGAGAACAGATTGTCTTCCAAAATCCTGTGTTTCCGAAACCCATTCTGCAGTTCCCCCAGCACCCCCTCATCCTCTATCCAAGCCTGCAGTCTTTCCTTTATAATCTGCATCACCAGCCTGTAGACCACTGATGTCACTGTTATAGGATGGTAGTTGTTTATGTTAGCTTTGTCCCCCTTTCCTTTATAGATCATGCTCATCCAGCAAAGTTTACATCCATTGGGAACTTCACCATCGATTATTATTGTGCTCACTGCCTCTCTCAAAGCCTGCTTAGACTTCGGACCTAATGTTTTTATCAGCCTTATTGGAATGCCATCTGGGCCTGTTGATGTAATACTAGGAACCCTTTTCTCAGCCCTTTCCCACTCTTGTTGTGAAAATGGAGCCATTGCACCACTTGATTCGTCCTTGTCTATTGTGGTGCATAAAGCACTTCTTTGTGGAATTTTTTCTGTCACCCTTGTTCTTATATGTTCAATAGCTTCGTCCCCTTCAAGCCTAGCACATTGGGCTGTAGTTATAAAACTCTGCTCTAAGCTCGTCTCATTTCTTAGGGAGTTTAGATGGTTCCAAGATTTCGCTGCTGCCTTTCTATCTTTTTTATGTACTATCCAGCCACTGAGCTCCCTTCCTTCTAATCTTTTCATTGATCAGAAGGGATGCATCCCTTCTACAGCTTTGAAAGGTTGCCCATTTTCTTTCAACATCATCTGTTGGTTCACCCCGCTGCTTAGCATGTCTGTGTTCCCTAGAGGCTTCCTGACGTTTTGCTATGGCTCTCTTAACTTCCTCATCCTACCAACTTTTGGGTTTGTGTCTTCTTTTCCGGGGTGACTTGTCACGCGTCTTAGCAAGCTCTAGCTCAAAGAGTCTAATTAGATTCATGTATGTCTACACTGTATTATTATCCTCCGCGATTACTTTCTCGATTTCTTTAGTGGCTATTTCAATTTGACTTTCTGGATAAAAATTTTCCTGTAGTTGCTCATCTTGTCTCCTTCCCACTTTCACTGCTCTTCCAAAACTTAGCTTGATACGTTTGTGATCGCTACCCAGACTTTTGGAGCCACCTTTATCTATATGCATTCCCCTGAGCTTATCATACATCCTATGTGACATCAGTGCATAATCTATCGTCGACTGAAGCCTTCCTACCTCCCATGTTATTTGCCCTTCACACTTCTCGGTACTGTTGCAAATGATCAAATCAAGCCTTTCACACATATCCATGATCATTTTGCCTGTCGGGTTGGTATACCCATCTATATATTCTATGTGCGCATTCATGTCTCCTAGTATAATTATCTCGCACCCTCTTCCTAACTCCTGAATGTCTTTTGATATACACTCTACCATTGCCTGGTTTTCCTCTCTGGCCTTTGCTCCCGTCCACAAGTACACGAAACCAAGGAGTGTCATTTGACCTGCTACTTTCCCTTTTAGCCATAAATGTTCCTTGCACTCCTGCATGACCCTTTGCCAGTCTGCACTTTTATGGATGAAAGCCCCAATACCACCCCCCTTTCTGCTGCCTTCTGTTCTATTACAATATTACCACGCGTAGTCCGGATTGTTCGGAGGTTGTTCCATGTCCCTGAGATGTGTTTCTACAAAACCGTATACCATCGGCCTCTCTTCCCTTAGCTGTTCTTCTATCTCTTCCCACTTCAGCCTGTTCCTACCACCCTGCATGTTAATATACCCTAGGTCTGAATTGGCTCGGCGCTCGAGGCTACGTCTATTTATGCCCCGGACTCTACCTATCTTAGATATTGGTGCCACTTTGGAATGGTATCTGTCCATACCACCTGTCGAAAAGTCTCCCTGGTTGTTTTCCTCGTTACTAGCTATCCTGCACCCCGAAGGGCTCGCTTGCCCCCCAAAAAAGCTACTGCGCGTCCTGCAAGTCGCCAACCCACCTCATGACCCAGCTGCCCATCGAAGTGAATTCTATCTCGTTGAAAACGCCCCCCACCTATGCAGCTCTCTGTTTATTTCCACCACCTGAAAGCCTTTCTCTCGACTCATCCGCCATATCTCTTGGTTTGCGTTGACCACCGCTCTTTGCAGGTTGCTATCATGCACCGGCACCTCCTGCATTGTGCATATCACTACCTGTACCTTAGGAGAAGTGGCGCGCGTGTCATCGACGCCTTTCGCCAGTGTGGCTGCTAGTCCTGCTGCATCTTCATTTAAGACATCGTTTAAACCGCCTGAAATTATCACGAGGTTTCGTCTATCAGCTGTCGTTTTGAGCTTTTTGCTCGCTTGCCTCATGACTGCTTCCAGCTTGTGTCCTGGGAACGCCCCTACTGCAACCCTCTTGTCACCTCTTACCCTCTCTTTGATGGCTTCTGTGCATCGATTTAAATTCGAGTCCCCGGCGATTATCACATGCTGTGACTTTTCAGCTGGAGCGTTCTGCACCTGGGGGCTACTTGCACCTGTGACGCCGGCTGCTTTGTTCCCTCCCTGCCCCACCACTACCTCACTGAAGCTGGGCCTTGCGACAGTTGAACCGGCTAAACCTGTTTTTTTCCAAACTTGCTTGCTTTTCCTTCTCCACCGTTCTGGTGTCCGGTTCCCTACTGTTCTCTCGGTAGGTCGCTTCTTTGTTCAGCTTCGCTAGCGCTTCCTCGGCGGACTTCAGTCTTTCTCCCATTGCCCTCGTTTTCTCTTGCTCTGTCGCCAACGCAGTCTCGAGCTCGGCGATTCTCATCAGCAGTTCACTCTGGGCAACCATCATTTTCTCCATTTTTTCCTCGACCTCACATCGCCTACACTTCGCGTCAGCCTCTTTTCCATCCACTTCTACGCTTGGGTCCACTTTTAAACCCACTCCACATCCTGAACACTTTACAGTCTTTTTAACCATGCCTTTCTGACACCAATTGTCCCTATACTCGATAATTACTAAACTCGAGCCCTTCACTACGAAAAAAAAGAAAGTCTAAGCTGTACTACAAAAATTTGCGTGTTCAATGTACGCGCACCTCCCCCACGGGGTGGCGAAAGAAAAAAAAAACAACAAAAAATTCAAACACACACACCCGCACTAACTAATAAATACCTGGTGACTGGCCCCTGAAAAAGCCGTACCATAAAATAAGTGCTACGAAGATTTCAACCGCTGCCTTATAATTATAAAGACAAGCTCAAAACATGCAAAAACACTTAGCTGCGCAGTCGATCCGGAGCACTCAAAAAACACGTCCATCCACCTTGACAGCCCGAACTGAACTTGGTATGTGTTAGCCACCGCCAGAATCCGCGCCCTCTCGCGGTAGCCGGGCGCGCGAGGCGATGCTCGTTGGTTTTGCTGGAGAGCGCAGCGATTGGGATGGCCGGAGAGAAACACGCCGTCCGCCTGCCATTCGTCATTCGCCATTCCTCATTTGTTGACGGTTTGGATGCAGCGCACTCCCGTTTAGTAATACCAATTGCCATGTTGCCAAACGTGACGGCAGGGCCATACCCAGGAATTTTTTTCGGGGGGGGGGGGATTGCGTGTAGAACGGCTGCCATTTTTTAAGATTTATACTGGCTTATTCTCGTGAATAAAACAAGTACATCGCTTACTTGCAATATTTCGATGGTACTTTTCAATTATTTGTACCCAAATAAAGAAATTGGTATGTCAACGTCAAATTCTGGTTATAGCGAGAAATAAGTTTGAAGAATAGCACCACCAAAGCCGGGGACACCGCGACCAACGGCTCCTGATGAAGTAACACAATGTAACCGCGGTACAAAAACGGTATGTATGTGTTACAAGCTGCCACTCTAGCGTCGCCAGCGCGAAGTCGGCAATGGGAATGGCAGCAGGTTAGGTCGTTCCGTACGTAAGCAGAGACAGTGAAGAGATCAGAGACGTATGCGGGGAAAAACAAAACTCTAGTGATATTGCAGCACTGCAGAGGAATCTAGGAATATTGCAGAGGAATCTAGTACAACACTTGATACCAACTAACAAAGTACATATAAAATCAATAAATCAGCTTACAAGAGAGAAGTATTATAAACTACACAAAACTAACCAACATTAAAACTACAGATGAGAAAGTCCGAAGGTATAAACAGGTGAAGAGATACCTGTGAAGACCGGCAGCGTTAAGTCCACGACGATCGGATGCGAGAAGTCACAGAGAGTTCTGGCACAACTGCGATGTCGGCGGTGTTGCGGCGCTGGTGTTTCCGGAAGGCTAGTGCTTGAAGCCGATCTCGGGCAGGTTGAGCTTACTCGAGATTCAAGTACCTATGCCTAGGTTACAGACGTTAATTTCGCGTCACAACTAGACGAATGGCTAAGTTTAGGTGGCCAGCCGACACGGAGCCACAACCACTTTAGGGATACTTCTTCATCTCCTTCTACACCATGTTGGTCAGCAACTAGACTGCTTAGCAAGGTGAAATCCTGCTCTTAAATCGACCTCCGTGTCCCCTGATTCTCGTCCTGGGGGAAAAGAGACCTCTACATTGGTCCAATCATGCACGTATCATTGTTATAAACTCCACTTTAAAAATATATTGACCACGTCCCTTTTTAATTAGGAGAGGGTCCTCAACTGAGCGAGAGTGACAACCTGTTGGGGTTCTATCATACGGCTTGTCCAAAAGCATATTTGCCCGTGGGAATGGTCAGTTTCCTTCGTTTCAGCCGGTGCGTCTTGCAGTCTACAGCTAGTTCGGGGTGCATGGTGGCCTCTGACGACCCTACCGACGCCGCCGTAGGTACAAAGGATCAAACATCGGTGACTAACGTTTGAAGAAGAACACCCCATTCAGTACTTCCCTGCACTAAAGGCCAGTCTTTTCATGAGCGAACGGTTCCACCGGTCAGCGGGGGAGTGCGGCACCCGTTAATTTGCCGTTACACCGGGTCGCAAAAATGGCAGTCCGTGACAGCATGTATGCAAGCAAACAAACAAGTCGCCCGACATTCCGATCTTCTTGTTACCGTTCGCACATTCTGCTTGCTGGATAGTTTCCTCGTAATTGCGAAACGATAGAAGGATTGAAGCTTGGGCTAGCTGGGTTTAGCTTTTAATCGACTCTTGAAACATAGAGGGACGTTTAAACGAGGAAGTTTTTCCTTCTCGGCAACTTGCGAAATTCTGTGAGAACTTGTTCTGGGGTCACTTGAAGTTCTCAATGGATGCTGAGCAGTGCTAGTCCGGTCAATCTGTCGTTGTTCATATGATTTAGAAGGTAGCTCTTCAGCCTTCTCAGTGTGTAAAAGTCCGTTCCGGGGTCGACGTCGACACGGGTAAAGTCGCCAGGATAGAAAGCAGGCTGTGGATTTTCGGAAAAAAGTCGCGGTTGCACATCTCTAAGGCCTGTAGAGCACAAGCTGGGCGATTCTTTTCTTCGGTCTGGCAGCATTTGTTCACCCACAGTGTGAACTCTGCTTCGATGACATTAGCCGAAGGAATGTCGCCAAGGTAAAACTGCACTGCATCATCAATATCAGAAAGGCTAGCCGATGCGCAGAATTTCGGCAGCAGCATGTTAAGGCCAACCACGACCTTCTTATGGGCATCGAACCGGTCTCTTAATTGATTTTCGAAGTCAGCCAGTAAAGGCAAATACACATTCCTCCGGTAGTACTCTTCGGGAGTAGCAGAAGGTACGTTGCTTCTTTGCATCTGCCTTCCAGCGATGCGTGGTAGGGCCATCTCAACATTTGTGATCTTCAGCAAAGAGAGCGACTTCAGAAAAATCTTATTAAATTCCTTTTCCGCACTAGCCCTTTTTGTGGAAAGAACGTCTATAACATTCTTTACGTGATCGCACGCTTGAGCCAAGTCACAGTCAATTTTTTGAAGAAACTTGCAAAGTGGCAGTGTCAAAGAGAAGAGGTCGCTACAGATCTGAAGCAAAACGACAAACTCGGGCTTCGTAATGGCATTGAGCAGTTGAGAAGCTTTTGATGAAGTATAGGATGACGCGGCCTCTTCTTCCAAATATTCGAGGAATTGTACAATAGGCAGGTACAGTTCAAGGAAACGCTGAAGTGCATCGTGACTCTCTACCAACCTTGTTTGGCAAAAGGAGAGAACTGATTTTTTTCTTGTGTTAAATCTTCTACTTTGTCTCGCAGTTGGTTCGTCCTCTGTGGCGAAGCTCTCACAAACGTACAGGTTGAGGATACAGTTTCCAAACAGTTGCGGATGCTGGGGAGTTTGCATGCGTGACGCAGAGCAAGGTTCAACGAGTGGGCGCTACAATGCACGTACAACGCTTTGGGCGCTGTTTGACGAATGGAGGCTTTAACACCGTTAAGGTGGCCGCTCATTGATGCCGCGCCGTCGTATCCTTGCCCGCAAAGTAGGTTCAGGTCAAAGCCATGACCTCTAAGGCTGTTCAGGATTGTGCTCGCCAGCGCCTTGCCAGTGAGATCGTACACGGGAACGAAATCTACAAAATCTTCTTTAAGAATGGGCACTCACAACGTGTCGTGTCCAACGTACCTTACACATAGAGAAATGTGGGCGGTGCGAGATATATCAGTGGCCTCGCCAGCTAGAACTGAAAAACACGAACCTGAGTTGACGTTTTCCACTATCTTTCTTTGTATGATTTTACCACAGAGGGTGATAAACTCATTTTGAATTTTTGGGCTCGTGTACAGCGCATTCACCGTAGATGTTTTCATGTGAGCTCTCAAGGCGGCATCTCCACATTTTGCTCTCATCCTAAGCAGTGCGCGGAAATTTCCATCATTTTTGAATGGCAGCACTTCAGACATCGGACCAGAGTCGTCTGTGCCACGAAGCGGTACTTCTTGCCTTCCACAGAAAAGGATTGTTTCTATTATTGGCAGCAAGTTCTTGCGGTTTTCTTCCGCCTGCTTTTTAAGGCCGTGGCCAAGTTGTGTTAATATGTCATGCTGTGAGCGGGACCGGACTGCTAAAAAGTTCTCCGAGAGCGTTGTTGACATGGCGTGATAACTGCTGGTTGCGAGGCTCTTAAAGGCGTCCATGGCTTTCTTGTAATTGGTGAACTCCTTAGTTACAATACAGCCCAAGCGCTGGTGCTCCCCTTTTCCTGCACACTCACTTGCGAAGACTACGCAATATTGTCACGACGTCAAAACAGAGGTCTTGCCGTAGAGACCGAGACACCAGAAGCAGGTCGATCTTTTTAAAGAGAACGCGCAAGCGAGTTCTTCTTCTTCATCCATTTCGTAGTCCTTCGTGGCACATGCACAACTGTCATCGTCTTTCTTGGGCAAGCACGTGACATTTGCCTCTCTCCGAAAGAGGCATCGTCCCGATGCGCAACTTAGGTGCTCTACCAGGCGTATGAAGTGGTCGTACGAAAACAGTAACCGGGAGCTAATTAACTCGATGAATACGGTTTCATACGCACGACGTGCACGACTTTGGGCAAATGCTTTTGGCGCTTAGAACTACAATTAGTGTCGGGAACGACTTCGTAGTTCACGTCGTTCAAGCGTCGCGTGACGCTGTATGGACCAAAGTATTGTCTTAGCAGTTTCTCAGACAGTCCACGTCGACGTATCGGAATCCAGACCCACACTTTGTCGCCTGGTGAGTAGCTAACAAGCTTGTGTCGGGTGTCATAGCATTGTGCATCTTGATGCTGCTGATGACAGATGCGCACGCGCGCGAGCTGTCTGGCTTCTTCGGCACGCTGAGTGAATTTTTCGGCGTCTACATGGATGTCGTCACACTCATGCGGCAACATGGCGTCCAATGTTGTCGTGACTTCGCGACCATAGATCAGACTGAACGTTGTCATTCCAGTAGTTTCTTGTCGAGTGTGTTATAAGAAAAGGTCACATACGGCAATATCTGATCCCAGTTTTTATGTTCCGTGTCAACGTACATACTGATCATGTCTGTCAGGGTCCTATTGAGGCGCTCCGTCAGTCCGTTTGTCTGCGGATGGTATGCAGTTGTTCTCCGGTGAGCTGTACCACTGAGTCTGAGAACCGACTCCAAAAGCTCTGCGGTGAAGGCAGGTCCTCTGTCTGTGATCACTGTTGTCGGAGCGCCATGTCGAAGGACGATGTTTTCGATGAAAAACTGAGCGGCTTCTGCTGCTGTGCCACGCTGCATAGCTTTAGTCTCCGCATAACGGGACAGGTAATCAGTGACCACAATAATCCATCTGTTCCCTGTTGTGGAAGTTAGAAAGGGACCCAGGAAATTCATTCCAATCTGGGTGAACGGCTTTTATGGTGCTTCGACTGGATGTAAAAGACCGGCTGGCTTGCTGGGAGACGCTTTGCGTCTTTGGCAGTCGGTGCACGTTCGCACGTGATGGTTAACAGCAGCAGGTAACTTTGGCCTGTAGTACTTGCATCGTAGTCGGCACAATGTTCGGGTGTAGCCTAGATGACCAGAAGTTGCTTCATCATGGCACGCTTCCATAATTTCTTTTCGAAGAGAGGCAGGCATGACGAGCAAGTGCGGGTTACCGGTTGGTGAGAAGTTTGTTTTATAGAGAACATCGTTTCGCAAGCAAAAAGATGGCAGTCCTCTAGCAAATGACCGCGGCACGTCTTTACGTCGTCCTTCTAAATATTCAATGAGTGGTAACAGCTCAGGGTCACTGCGCTGCTCTCGTGCAATAGTGGCCGTGTTGACAACTCCCAAGAATGCCGCGTCGATGTTTTCGTCATCAGGAGCGACAGTTTCTATTGGCGACCGTGAGAGACAGTCGGTGTCGGTGTGCCTCTTCCTAGATTTGTAGACGATGGTCATGTCGAACTCTTGAAGTCTTAGGATCCAGCGCGCCAAACGACCAGATGGATCTTTAAGGTTGGTGAGCCAGCACAAAGAGGTTGCTAATAACCTTGAAGGAGCGGCCTTCCAAAACGGACGAAATTTGATGACTGCCCACACCACGGCGAGACACTCCTTCTCGGTGGTCGAGTAGTTCTCCTCCGTGCGAGAGAGAGTTCTGCTGGCGTAGGCTATTACTCTTTCACAGCCGTCTTGCCACTGCACCAGGACGGCTCCTAGACCTACATTGCTGGCGTCAGTGTGAAGTACTGTAGGGGCGTCCTGGTCGAATAGCGCAAGGACTGGAGGTGTTTGCAAGCGTTGTCGCAGTTCATTGAATGCCATTTGCTCCTATTCACCCCAAAAGAAGGGGACGTCATCACGTGTGAGTCGTGTCAATTGCGCCGCAATAGACGAAAAGTCCTCGATAAATCGCCGGTAATAGGCGCACAACCCTAAGAAGCGTCCCACAGCCTTTTTGTCACGGGGTGCAGTAAATTGCGCTACGGCATCTATTTTGGCCGGGTCAGGTCGAACACCCTCGTGACTGATGACGTGGCCTAGGAAGCTGAGTTCGTTGAAACAAAAATGACATTTTTCTGGTTTTAAAGTCAGGTCGGCGGAGCGTATGGCTTGGAGTACGGTGGATAGACGGCTGAGATGTTCCTCGAATGATGCTGAGAATACAACATCGTCCAGATAGACTAAGCATGTTTGCCACTTCAGGCCCAATAGTACGGTGTCCATGAGACGCTGAAAAGTGGCTGGCACCGAGCACAACCCAAAAGGAAGCACCTTAAATTCGTAAAGGCCATCAGGCGTCACAAAGGCCATTTTTTCACGATCTCTCTCGTCGACTTCTATCTGCCAGTAGCCGCTTTGGAGGTCCATTGAAGAGAAATAGCGCGCATGACGCATCCGATCGAGTGAATCGTCTATGCGAGGCAGTGGATAGACGTCTTTCTTCGTGACGTGGTTCAACTTGCGATAATCAATACAGAAACGCAAGCTGCCGTCTTTTTTCTTGACCAAAACCACGGGGGACGCCCAAGGATTTTTCGACGGTTGTATGACGTCATCCACGAGCATCTTCTGTACTTGTTTCTGAATCTCCTCGCGTTCTTTCGAAGCCACACGGTAGAGGTTCTGCCGAATCGGTCACGTGTTGTCTTCAGTAATGATGCGGTGCTTGGTCAATGCTGTCTGCTGGACCTTTGACGTACGCGAAAAGCAGTCTTCGAATTGGTGTATAAGTTCAAGCAGGCGCTTCCTATCTGAGGGCGGTAGCATAGAGCAGATGTCTACCGACAAAGTTGTCGAGGCGGGGATAGCCGCTTCATCTGGTTGCAAGGTAAAACAATCCCCGGCTTGGTCTACATTGTCGTCGTAGGCAATTGCGGTACCCTTCTGGATTTGGCGGCGCTCGTTGCTGAAAATTGTGAGGAGCACTTCTGCCTGTCCACCAGTAAGCGCCAGGACGCCCCTCGCGATGAAAATGCCTTGCGTGAACAAAAGAGTGACTATGTGCTCCGCTATCACATCTTTATAGCAAGGACACCCACTGGACACCGACACAAGGCAGCATCATCTCGGTGGGAGTGTCACATCGTCGGCCATTCGCAAACGGCCACGTCGTTCTTCACTGCTGTTGTCGGCATAAGGATGTGCGCAAAACGGCACCATACGTTGAGGGATGTTGATAACAGCGCCATGATCTCGAAGAAAATCCATACCCAAAATTAGCTCTTTACAGCAGTCTGGCAACAGGACGAAAGTGGCCACGAAGCTAGGATCCGCAATGCGAAGTCGAGTGGTGCATTTACCCGTGGGAATCATCAGCTGATCACCAGCACTCCTTATGTGTGGCCCTGTCCATGGTGTCTTGACCTTTCTAAGGTGGTCGGCGAGTTCTTGTCGCATGATTGAGAAGTCGGCGCCAGTGTCGACCAGTGCTGTAACGTAATGTCCGTCAATGAAAACACCAAGATCAGCACGTACAACTTCACCGGAATTAGTATTCGTCGTCGTATTCGTCGTCGTATTCGTCGTGGTTGTCGTCATATCTTCTTGCGATGATAGGGGAAACTTTTCGGTGTCTCGACGATTGGCAACCTTGCCCCCGGAAGTCGCAGCAGTTAGTTTCCCCAGCGCGGGCTAGGCGAACGGCCTCTGGTGACGTCAGCGTAGTTCTGAGGGAAGTCACGGTGACGCACAGATTATTCCCCCTGGCAGAACGTCGCATCGAACTGGGCACATCAACCATGTGGGCCGCCCCCGCACTCGTACTACTACCTTTTCAGGTTCTTTTTTCTTTCGCACAGCCATGGATTGGAACAGCCTGCCTCACCAAATTGCCGCCCTAACCAGCGCACCCGCATTCATGCAAGAGATATCTCATCATTTTTCAGAATAACAATTACTGGATGTCATTTTTCATCTTTCCAACTGATTGTATATACCACAAAATCATGTAAACCATATTTCCACGTCATGTTTAATAATGCTTATTCAAATGTCATTTCTAACAATGTATAATGAACATATGTAAACCCACCCCTTATGTAATGCCCCTGTTGGGCTTTTAAGGTAATAAAATGAAATGAAATGAAATGAGAAGATGGAGATCGCCAGCGACGCGGTGTAGTTGCTTGGCCAGTCGACAGTTGATCGGCATCGTGGGCACGACGGTCTTCAGAGCGGGAAGAAGCGGGACGAGAAAAGTTCCTGAAGCCGGAATCGCTATGCCGGCAATATCGAGCAATGTGACCTGGTTCTCCGCAGCGGAAGCAAATAGGTCGACGGTCGGCCATGCGCCACAAGTCAGTTTGGCGAACTGGTGGTCATCTTATGGAATCCCGTTGCCACCATGGTACGGCCGCAGGTCGTGGCTGGAAGGGTATCGCCACAAATGACGGTGGAGAACGATGGACCACATCAGCGTAGCTCGCTGGATGTGGCTCAGGACTTGGCGCCGGTGGTGTAACAGCTTGCCTCAACTGCTGGCAGACGATTTCGGCAACAGATGCGACGGGCGGTTGGGTAGGAAGGACGCAGAGGGCCCGAAGTTCCTCACGCAGTATTTCCCTAATCATTTGTCGCAGGGAACTTTCACTCACGGCAGTGTTCTGAGCTGCAGCACTTACTGCCGTGTGGTTCAGCAGGCGGTCAAAGTGTCGGTATCGTTGTCGCAGTGCGCGCTCGATGACAGTCGCCTCTCTTATGAATTCATCTACTGTTGTAGGTGGATTTCGTACGAGGCCCGCAAACACTGGTTCTTTGACACCCTGAAATAGGTGACGCACCTTCTTCGCCTCGGGCATGTCAGGGTCAGCTCGTCGAAACAGACGGATAATACCCTCTGCGTACATGGCGGCTGTTTTGTTGGGTTTTTGTTCGCGAGCCTCAATCAGTTGCTGTGCGCGATCCCGTCGGTCCGTGTTCAAAAATGTGGCGGGGAGCTTTCGACGGAAATCTTCTTATAATTGGAAAGTAGCCTCGTGGTGCTCGTACCGCGTGCGAGCGCTATCTTCCAGGACGAAATATGCACGGCCAAGTTTGTGCTGTTCGTTCCAGCGGTTAGATACAGCGACCCGTTTGAACTGTTCGAGTCAGTCCTCGTCATCCTCGTACTCTTCCCCATGGAAAACTTCAGGAACGCGAGGATGTTCAAGAGTCACCTGGGAGGGAAGAGTAGTCTGCGATGGAAGGGTAGCCGTGGATGTGGTAGGAGCTGCCATGCTGGTTAGAGGCGGAACTGGTACGCACTCCGGACTTAGGCCTAGTAGGCGCCGACTGAATCGGTGCACCGGAGTCGTGACGAAGGGCTGGGTCTTTGGACTAGGTGAATGGGTCCGAGCAAGACTGTCCTGCATCCGGTTGTAGGCTCCAGCACCTCCACCAGTGTCACGACGTCAAAACAGAGGTCTTGCCGCAGAGACTGAGACACCAGAAGCAGGTCGATCTTTTTAATTAGAACGCGCAAGCGAGTTCTTCTTCTTCGTCCATTTCGTAGTCCTTCGTGGCACATACAATTGTCATCGTCTTTCTTGGGCAAGCACGTGACAATATTTGCATAATGCTCCTTGAAGCTTCTCTGAATGAACAAGCCATGGGTAACAATCTACCCAGTGAGGTTGGAACTTCAGATTCATTTTCCCTGTGGCTGGATAATCATAGTTAGCCGGAGGGGTCCACGGATTGAGCAGCAGCTTCTCCATCGTCTCTGGATCGTTTACATTATTGCTTTTAGAGACAAACAGTCCCAAGTCGAAAATATTTGCACTCGTCGCACAGAGGGGAGGCGAACCAGAATGTGTAAATGCCAAGCCACTCACCTTCCTTGGGCATTGCCCAGTGGTAAAGGCGTCACTTTGCCCAGCGTTGACTGTAGAACAAAGATCACTTGAAGTTGCACTGCGGCCACCGTCATTTCCCGGCGGCGCATGGGTGTCCTGCTTGTGTTCGTTCTCAGGTGATTCATATACACCGGTGAATTTTCCTGAGTCGCTACAGAAATTCGGACGTGCTTGGCTTTCCACCAGTGCTGAGGAGGGCGAAGTTTTATCCTTCGAAGGAGGCGGTTCTTCTCCGTACGCTTCATCGGTTCGAACGTTCTTGAAGTAAGACGCAAGACTCCTTTGCTTCGTTGTTGCAGAGTGTCTTTTCATTTTGCTGCCGCAATCCTGTGCATGCATACAGAAGTGGCCAGTGGCTCGAAAAAGACGTTTGCGACAGCTTCTACTGCCTGGCGTGAACGGCGGGCGATGTTTTCTTCCGCTCTTATCCACTTTACAGTGGCAAGAATGTAGAAGTGTGATGAACGCGCCGGCTCCCGCGTGGCGCATGTGTTTTCTGAACGCCGCTACAGCTGGTGTGCATGCAGGCCGATTATTGTACTCCAGCTGCAGCAAACTGGATTAACGCTACCTAAAGACCTTTTCACAGAAGACTCCACGGTCACTGCATACTCCCCTTAATACACTTGAACCCCCAAGAATGCACTGCCGAGACATTTGCACTCCCGTGGTACAGTCCAGAAAGGAGGTGTTGTTCCGTTCCTGTGAAAAAGTCACCTTTTCACAGACGGCTCCCTGGGCGCCTGCATAATTCTCCCTGGGCTGCGCTAATTAAATAGCCGTGATCCCCTAAAAATGCACTTTGTAGGCTGTGACGTCAGCCTCTGTACTCCCGCGCGCAGCCCAGCTTGGCGGCGTTTTTTTTTTCTCCTGTGAAAGTTGACCGCTGGTGCCGGATTGTGTGCCGGCTGTATCCTCGCTTTGTGCGCTTTGTAAGGAGGCGCATATACCTTCTGTGTACAGAAGAGGTAGATTTCCTTGCGTGTGGTTAAGGTTGTTCGAAGTTGCTCGGATATGCCAGTCTTTCAGTAGATGTCATCTTGGATGATTCGTTTCGGTGGCGAGGACTACAGTTTGAGAAAAGTTTGCCCTGCAGCCTGCGTCCTCGGAATGCGCCGCTGAGTTTTTCCGCTTAGGGGTTTCGTTCTCTGGCAAATTTGCGCACCTCGTGTTGGTGTTGCCGTTGCTGTCGAACTGTTTACCTTCACCGAAGGAGACCCGCTTTTCGTAGGAACCCAAAACCGACACGTGCGGTCCGCACAGACGGATAACTTCTCCAGCGGCAATGCACAAGGAAAGCATGAGGAATCAATAAAGGAGCTGCTACGGTGTGAAAGACGAAAAAAAAAAGACTCGAAGAAACGCGACGGTGAAGTGCAAAGCTGTACAAATAGGGAAGGTGCGCGTGCGGGGGAGGGAGCACTGAGGTGTTCTGGTAAAATGGTAGGTTTGAAGAAAGGAAGAAGAGGGAAGCAATGTCAGGAACGTTGCAGTGTAACTTCGGCAGCTGGTGGTCACTGTGAAGGCGTGTAAATATTTTAGTATCAACCGAAAAGTTAAAGAATCAAAAAAATTTCGGGGGAGGGGTCAGAACCCCCTCAAACCCCCCCCTAGTTACGGGCCTGCGTGACCGGTAGTCTTCAGCCACCACTACTTATAATCTTTAAAATACTTGGGTTGTAAATGACAGCTACTGTGCTGTCCCCTCTAAAAGAGAGCGGCTAGGAGCCGTGTTTGCCTTTCCAGTGCCGCCAAATGAAGTCGGGGGGGGGGGACGCTTACGCCCCTAATAGGGGCTACTTCTACGTTTAGAAAATCCCTTTTCCTTTGTTATGGCCACTTTAAACGGGCGCCGCAAACGACCTTCAGAGCGTCATTTGTCATATTCTCTGTCGGCTCACGGAGAGAGTGAAATCACCGGTCGTCCGTCGACGGAAGAAGAAATGCCAGGCGGCGGGCCGACTCACCCTACCAGCCCGAGCAACAGCACCGCTTTTTTACGGGGACTTACTTAGTGCTCGTGAATGTTTGTTAAAATGTGACCCCAATTCCTGTTAATTAAAGTTACTTTTGTTTAAATGTTCACAAGTGTTCGACCGTTAACTGGCTGGATAGCGGACGCTTTGACCCGTCAAATGCGAGCTGCGAGACCAGCATAGTAAAAAAGCGCTTCAACTGCCATCGGCCACCAACTCAACGTCCGCCGGCAATGATATACGTCGCCGCGGCAAGACCCCTGGTTGAACCCAGACACACACTCATTGCAAGAATTTCATGGCCAAGGAGCAGCTGACAGCAGAAAGGCAGTAATAAGGTGGGCTCATTTAATCTCTTAACGCTCAACGCGCAGCTTAGCACCATTTGTGTCACATACGTCCGCTCCGAGACAAAACGTGCAAGCAAGAATGGACCAGGACGAGCTGACGCATGAGTGTCCAAATGTCACACCACAAGATGAAGCTTCCGCATCAAACGTTCGGCCGCAAAGAGAAACAACCCTATCGACGAGGGCTAAAGAAATGTACCAAATGAGCCGCGAAGAGCACTGCCGTAAACTAGATTCTGTTTGGAAAAACGTGGAGAGCACTCTTCAGGCACTGTCACGCGCTAAGGGAGAACAGTTTACCGGCGCCAAAACGCAGCTTCGTGCAAGTTACGAGTGCTACGAACATGCTATCGCAAGATACTCAGCCTTTCTCGAGAAGGCGAAGACGTCTGAAGCCAGACACGAAACACAGCTCCAACAGGCAATCGATGAAGACCGTGAGGCGATCGTGAGTGAAAAGTTACGAGAGGCTACGCCACAAAAACGCGACAAGGCACATGAAACAGCATGGCAGTTCTTTCTATTGGTTCACTCAAGAGCTTCCTCGCGATCACGACGATTGGGCTCCTCCACGATTAGCCTGGCTGCTGTGCAGGCCCGCGCGCAAGCAGAGGCCGTCAAAGCAAGAGCTCAGTTTCGTCGTAAAGAGGCCGCAATGCGCTTAGAGAAGGCAAGAATCGAGGTGGAGCTTGAGGTATTACAACATGAAAAAGAGGCAGCTGCTGCAGACGTGCAGGCAAGTGCACTTGACGCAGCTGTGGAACAGGATGGCGGGGAGTGTGTGCGCCCACACCCACCTCTAGACCGGACACTACGGGTTTCGAGCTACATCACTGAGCAAGCCGCCATACGTGATGCCGAGCTTGCGTCTCTTTGGGCGCCTGTTGTTCATCCCAGAAGCCAGAGCTTGGAGCATGCTGAAGTAGCCAACCACCTCACGGACTTGGGTGACTATCATCAGCCGCCTGCATACAGGCCAGCACCTAACAGTTCCAGCTCAGAGCTTGCTGGCGTCCTTAAATTCCTGTGCCGCAAGGACCTTGTCTCTACAGAACTTACGAAGTTTGATGATCGACCTGAGAACTTTCGAGCTTGGAAGCCATCTTTCAAAGGCGTCATCAGAGATGTAGGCCTTTCTGCGCAGGAAGAGCTCGACCTTCTAATTAAATGGCTTGGTCATGAGTCATCGCGTCAAGTTCGAAGGTTGAAATCTGTTCATGTGGATGACTTCTCGAAGGGCTTAGACATCGTGTGGAAACGGCTCGACGACATCTTCGGACGTCCTGAGGCAATTGAGGACGCGCTGCTGAAGAGGTTGGAGGAATTCCTAAGAATATCGTACCGTGGTAATACCAAATTGCAAGAGCTCGGGGACCTCCTGCTGGAACTCGAAGCTACCAAATCTGATCCCTACCTCGCCGGTCTTAACTATTTGGATAGCGCAAGAGGAATAAACAAAATTGTTTCCAAGTTACCATCTGGACTTCAAGAAAATTGGATGTCAGTGGGGACGAAATACAAAAAAGAACAACACTGCGTTCCCACCCTTTGCGGTTTTTTCAAAGTTCGTTCAAGACCAGGCAAGCAGGAGGAACAATCCCAGCTTCATCCTGCAACCACAATATGTCTCGCTTTCGATCACACAGCGAAAAAAAGGAACGGCCGCCAAGACCCCACTGCACAAGTCATCTGTGTCGGCAAGGAAAACAAACGTAGATCACGCCTTCGAGCAGGTTCAGGAAACCACTCCAAAGCAGCTACTTGAATCGAAGAGCTTCGAAAATTGGTGCCCGCATCACAAGAAGCCTCAACTTCTTGCAAGGTGTCGCGTTTTCCGTGAAAGAACACTGGAAGAGCGGATGACCTTTCTTAAAGTGCACGGAATATGTCTACGATGTTGTTTATCCTCAAACCACACGCAGTGGCAATGCAAGGTGGTCGTAAAATGCTACATATGCAGCAGCGGTAATCATGCGACAGCGCTTCACCCATTAACTACGTGCTCAGAGTCACCGAAGCCTATGAAACGCGATAACAGTTCTGCTCACAATTTGGATGAAAGAGTCACATCTACGCGTACCGAGGTGGCAAACGTGAACGACAACGACAGATCGTGCGCTAAAATCTGCCTTGTGGATGTGACTCATCAACCACAGCCTGACAAGATATTAAGAGCATACACGATACTCGATGAACAGAGTAATCGTTCGTTGGTTCGGCCAGAAATTCTCGACGAGTTCAGTGTGGAGGGCACACCTACCCAGTACACATTACGCACTTGTTCCGGCAGTACTGAGGTTGTTGGTAGGATCGCAAACGGCTTCTTTGTGCGGAGCGTATCGGGCAATGTCAAGCTCTCCCTTCCGCCTCTTCTTGAGTGCGATGAAATTCCGGATAACAGGGAAGAAATTTCAACGCCAGACGCAGCACCGAACTACCCGCACTTGAAGGCCATTGCCGCTCACATTCCACCTCTCGAAGAGGCAAGAATACCGCTCTTCCTCGACCGAGACGTTCTCAGAGTCCACAAAGTTCGTCAGACCATTAACGGGCCGCTTGACGCTCCTTATGCACGGAGGCTCGATCCCGGATGGGTCATTGTCGGAAACGTCTGCCTGGGTCGTACGCGAAAAACAGGCACCATAAATGTGTTAAAACACACATTTTGGGCAACGGAAGACCATCCCTTTTCACCCCATGTACAAAATTTTCATGGTGATGGAAGCGCCGGTTCTCTGCACTGTGGATAGTCATCAGGTCAAGAATGGTTTCTCATCAACAACAGCATCAGGTGACACCTTGGCACCTAACCTGTTCGAGACAACGCGAGAAGACAACGAGCGTTCCCTGTCTATAGAAGATAGAGCCTTCCTCAATATCCTGGAAAGGGAATTATACAAAGACAGGTCAAACTACTGGTTAGCCCCTCTACCTTTCCGCTCACCAAGAAGACGGCTTCCGAATAACCGAGAACAGGCTCTCTCTCGCCTGAACTCGCTGCGGCGCACGTTGCGGAAAAACTCTGAGACAAAAGAGCGCTTCGTGCACTTCATGAAAGAACTGTTCGTCAGGGGTCATGCAGAGGAAGCTCCACCACTTAACATCGACGAAGAGGGCTGGTACCTACCCATATTCGGCGTTCACCATCCTCAAAAACCCGATCAAATCCGCATGGTGTTTGAATTCAGCGCTCAGCACGAAGGAGTGTCTCTGAATGGTGTCCTTCTCACCGGACCCGACCTGACAAACAATCTTGTGGGAATACTGATACGCTTCCGGCAGGATTCAGTGGCGATAACTGCCGACATTGAGCAGATATTTTACAATTTAGTCGTTCGTGAAGATCATCAGAACTACCTAAGGTTTCTCTGGTTTAAGGACAATGACATTTCCCGAAAAATCATGGAGTGCCGAATGAAGGTGCACGTTTTCGGCAACAGTCCCTCACCCGCGGTCGCTACATATGGGCTTCGGTGAACTGCTCAAGAGGCTGCTCAACAATTCGGTGAAGATGCAAGGAGGTTCGTCCAGCGAGACTTCTTCGTCAATGATGAAACTCAAGTCTCTTTCGTGTGAGGAAGACGCCTTCAGTTTGTTGCAGAGAACGCAAAAAATGCTTTCTTCAGCTAACATAAGGCTGCACAAGATTGCCTCAAACAGGCAGAATGTGCTGAATGCATTTTCTCCACAAGACCGTGCGCAGGGACTGAAAAGTCTTGACTTGAACAAAGACACATCAAATATTCAGAGAAGCCTCGGTCTACTTTGGTATGTAGACGACACCTTCGTCTTCAGAGCTCCTCTTCAAGACCAGCTCTATACACGGCGAGGAGTGCTGTCGACCGTCAACAGTCTGTTTGACCCGCTGGGGTTCGTGGCACCTGTAACGGTTCAGGGAAAGCACCTGCTCCGTGACCTCGTGACGGAAGGTTATGACTGGGACACGCCACTTTCAGATGCAAAGAAACAAAGTTAGGATGAATGGAAGAATTCTCTACAAGCACTTCATTGCCTACGTGTGCAGAGAACTTATGTACCGCACTCAACTTCTGAAGCCGCCACTAGAGAAATTCACGTGTTCTCAGATGCGTCCTCGAGTGCCATCGCCGTGGTAGCGTACCTACGGGTAATCGACAAGCAGGGAAACAAACATGTTGGATTTGTCATGGGAAAGGCGAAGCTCGCGCCGAAACCAGACCACACAATGCCAAAGCTGGAGTTGTGTGCAGTGGTCCTTGCTGCAGAAATGGCCGATGCCATACTACGGGAGTTAGACTTTCAGCCGAGTTCTGTCACATTTTACACAGACAGCTAGCAAGATAGTTCTGGGATACATACACAATGAAACGCGAAGATTCAATGTGTACGTAGCTAACAGAGTTCAGCGCATACGTGCCAGCACACGACCGGGTCAGTGGAAGTACGTGTGTACGGAAAAAATCCAGTAGACCACGCCACCAGACCAATTCCAGCAGCGAAGCTCGAGAAGACGAACTGATTTTCAGGACCCGACTTTCTCTCTCAACCTCAAGGGGAAGCATCATCATCATGTTTCAAGCTTATAGGCCCTAATTAAGACAAAGAGGTACGCCCTGAGGTCCGCACCTTCGTGACAAAAACCAACCAGCGACAGCAACTAGGAGCTGAACGATTCAGCAAGTTTTGAAGCTGGAGCTCACTCACACGAGCTGTGGCTGGCACAATCCGGGTTGCCCGTCGCGCGAAGAGTTCGCCACCAGAAGAAATGGATCTCGTGGAGCTGCTCTATCGAGCCAAGGTCATCATTATTCACTCTGTGCAGCAGGACGTATACTCAGAAGAGCTGCGTTGTATCCAGAGAGGAGGGCAAGTTCATAAGACAAGATCGCTTCGAAAGCTTGATCCAATTTTGGATGCCCAGGGGCTAATCCGTGTCGGTGGCCGCTTGAACAAAGGTCACATTCGAGATGAAAAGAAAAACCCTTTAATAATACCTAGCCGACAACATGTAGCGAAACTCCTAGTGCGCCACCACCATGGCTGTGTGCAACATAAAGGTCGACACATCACAGAGGGAGCTTTAAGAGCTGCTGGATATTGGATTGTTGGAAGCGAAAGGTGCATCTCCTCTGAGATGGAGGCCTGTATTTCGTGCAAGAAGCTACGAGGACGCCTTCACGATCAGAAGATTGCTGACCTTCCGGCTGACCGAATCAACACGGAGCCCACTTTTACAATCGTGGGAATCGATGTTTTTGGCCCTTGGTTGATTACCTCCCGCCGAACGAGAGGTGGTATTGCCAACAGCAAGCGCTGGGCAGTAATGTTCACATGCTTAAGCATTCGCGCAGTGCACATTGAACTCATCGAATCAATGGGCACGTCGAGCTTCATAAATGCTCTTCGAAGGCTCATGTCCGTAAGAGGACCTGGGAAGCTTGTACGCTGCGACTGCGGGACGAATTTTGTCGGTGCATGCAGAGAACTTGGAATTGGCGCTGAGAGCTTCAATAGCTCACAATTTGGCAGGTTCCTAGCGAACACCGGCTGTAAGTGGATATTCAATCCACCGCACGCGTCCCACATGGGCGGCGCATGGGAGAGGATGATCGGTATAGCACGCCGTATTCTTGATTCCATGCTTATGCATTCACGCCATCAACGGCTTACTCACGACATTCTTGCCACCTTCCTAGCAGAAGTCACAGCCATCATGAATGCCAGACCTATAACTCCGATTTCCTCGGACCCCGAAGATCCCACCATCTTCACTCCGGCGACGCTACTGACACACAAGAATTAAAAGATGCGCATACCCAACAACTGGAGAAATAGATACAACTAATATGTACAAGCGACACTGGCATCAAGTCCAGAACATGGCTAACCAATTCTGGAAACGCTGGCGTTCAACGTATCTCGCTACTCTGCAGGAACGTCGAAAATGGCAAGTGAGGAAAAAGGATATAAAAGAAGGCGACGTCGTGCTCATCAGGGACAAAGAAGCAAATCGCAACGATTGGCCCATCGGCGTTGTCACCCAAAGCCTGCCCAGTGCGGACGAAATGGTGCGCAAGGTGGAGGTGAAGATTGCAAGGAATGGTGCAGTAAGGAAACTCTGCCGAGCGATATCGGAAGTGGTGCCCTTGTTTTCGCCATCAACAAACTGTGGCGTCTAACAAGCAGACACCAGACGGGGAGTGTGCCGTCCCCTTTCGAAGAGAGCGGCCAGGAGCCGTGTTTGCCTTTCAAGTGCCGCCAAATGAAGTCGGGGGGGATTCGCTCGCAGGATTTCAAGCTGGACCGTTGTGCCCTCGCGATTTCCGACGCCAGCGTAGCTCCCGCCAACTGGTTCGTCCTCCGTGGTCTCCTGACGCCGTGCAGCTCTCGCATTGTGGCGCCCCGCCCTTGAACTGCTTCGACCGGATCCCCGCTTTCCTATGTCCTTCTTTTTTTCCGTCGCTTGCCTGTCTACTTCTTCGTCTATTTTCCTTCTATTCTTTTTATCCCTCCTTCCCCCCACCCCTATAAGGCACTGCGCCGTGTCGCCTGAAGACAGACAGAAATTAGGTGCCGTTTTTTCGTCTTTCTTCTAACCACTACCACCACCACCACGTTTAAGCCCCTAATAGGGGCTACTTCTACGTTTTCAAAATGCCTTTTCCTTTGTTATGGCCACTTTAAACAGGCGCCGCAAACGACCTTCAGAGCGTCATTTGTCATCTTCTCTGTCGGCTCACGAAGAGAGTGAAAGCACCGGTCGTCGACGGAAGAAGATATGCCAGGCGGCGGGCAGACTCACCCTACCAGCCCGAGCAACAGCACCGCTTTTTTTACGGTGACTTACTGAGTGCTCGTGAATGTTTGTTAAAATGTGACCCCAATTCCTGTTAATTAAAGTTACTTTTGTTTAAATGTTCACAAGTGTTCGACCGTTAACTGGCTGGATAGCTGACGCTTTGACCCGTCAAATGCGAGCTGCGAGACCAGCATAGCTACATATTAGAGTACGAGGATTTGTAAGGAAACCAATTGCTCTGCCTGATTACTACTGCCGCGCTCCCCCGAACTCCTGCGGAAGCTGATATTTCACGGAGCTACAGCCATGCAGTGCAATAAGGCGATAGCTTTATATGCCCTATCAAAAGCGAAAATTGATTGCACGCGGCACACGGCGTCTTCTCGCGTAGGCGGTGTGAACACGAGTGATGCAATAAATTATAATTACATGCAAACGTCATCATATGACGTGACATATCGTAAATGTTTGCGACGTATCGGAACGGCACACAACTTGACGGCATCATATAACATCTTGGCTTGGTTGAAATGGGCCAATCATAATGGGAGTGCATAACCAGCTGAAGGGCAGAAAGCTAGCTGTATGCAGAGACACTTATTTAAAAAGTCTCGTTACTTTTTAAAAGACGAGATATCTTCCGAGCTATCTTCTCACCACAAGGCGAGATGGCAACAAGTTTACAAACTGCTTCGCTAAATTTGACGCGTATTTTTATTTATTTATTTATTTACAATACTGCCAGTCTCTTACGAGACCAAAGCAGGAGGGCATGAGTAACAGAATACAATGAATGCTAAGTACTTTCTTACAGGCGGCATACAGAACTGTAGTTATTTTAAAATTGGTAAAAATAATCCTAGTTACATAGAAACATTAGACATAGGTATTTATGCACTCCAAATATTCGCACTTCGGAAGCAGCGAACTGAATCTTTGCTCCATAAAAAGAATCAATACAGTTTTATACAGAGAAGGCATTGTGTATACTTATACATCCAAATAAATACTACTGGAAAACAATAATGGAGGTCATGGTTGAAGAAAGCCGTTGTCTCAAAGTACAGACTCAATTTTTGAAGTGAATTCTGCCAGTGATGGTGCGTTAGTAATGAAGGGATCTAACCTATTCCATTCACTGATTGACAGGGGGAAAAAGGATTGCTTGAAACAGTCGCTGTTGGAAGAGTATTCTTTGATAGTGTATGCATGTTTAAGTCGTAGTGTTCGTGATTCTGCCAAAGATATGTACCTGGATGCATCGATCCTGCTGTGGTTATGCAGAATGTGGTGCAGAAATTTGAGACGCGCGATTTTTGCTGTTGTTGCAAGCGTGGGTAGACCGGAGGTTTCTAAAAGATTTGTGGGCGAGTCGGTGCGTTTGTACTTATTATGTATAAACCTAATGGCCTTCCTTTGAACCCGTTCAACTTTTGCTATATTAGTAACACCTTGCGGGAACCACACAGTGTTAGCCTACTCCAAGATTGGTCGCACGAATGTGGTGTAAGTTAGGAGCCTAGTATCTGTCGGCGCGAAGGGTAAACGCCTTCGTAGAAAAAACAGTTTACGCAAAGCCGATGCTGTAACATTGTTAATGTGCGCATCCCATCTCAATTCGGAAGTCAAGGTGACGCCAAGATACTTCTGCTGCGTAACTCTTTGTAAAGGTACGCCGTTAATTGTATAGGTAAAGTCGGAGGGTTCTTTTTTCCTGGTTACCGTCATGCAAACTGTTTTTGTTAGGTTAATTAACATTTGCCACTGCTCACACCAGTGAGCAATCTTACTCAATTAAATATTTAAAGATAAATGGTCATCCGAACTGTTTATTGCTCTATAAATAATGCAGTCGTCTGCGAAAAGTTTAATTTTGCAGCCTACGTTATCAGTGATGTCATTTATGTAAATTAGAAATAATAATGGCCCTAGGACGGAGCCTTGGGGAACACCTGACTTAACTGGGGCCGTCCACGACGATACTCCTTCGAAAAACATGAACTGTGACCGGTTTATAAGAAAGTCTCTTACCCAGTTTGTAACTTCCCCATCCCCAATAATGTTCTGCAATTTCGAAATCAGTTTAGTATGACACACTCGATCGAATGCTTTTGCTAAATCAAGTAGAATTACGTCAGTTTGGGCACGGTTGTTTATACTGAGTGCAAGGTCGTGGACAACCTCGGTAAGCTGCGTGATCGTTGATAAACCTTTCCGGAAGCCATGTTGATGGGGGGACAGAAGATTGTTGTTTTCTAGAAAAATAGTTAAATGCTTAGCGATTATATGCTCTAGTATCTTACATGATGTACTGGTGAGGGATATAGGTCTAAAATTAGAAGGAAAAGCGGTATCTCCGGTTTTGTGTATGGGTATCACCTTTGCTACTTTTCATTCTGATGGCAGTTTTGCTGTTTCTATAGATTTGCGATAAATTATGCCAAGGTATTTACTACACAGTTCTGCGTATCAAAAAAGAAATTCATTTGCAATATCATCGTGGCCACTGGCTTTCTTCGTGTCTAGATTCAAAAGTAGGTTAAGAATCCCGGGGTCGCTTATAACTAATGGTTCAATGGGAATTCGGGCTGCAGGCAAGGCCGCAGGAGTGGTGCCATTGTCATCAGTAAAGACAGATTGAAAATAATCGTTGAAGATATTGGCCTGGTTTGTTTTATCGCTATCGCTTAAACACGTCTTTGTTTCAGCGGCAGGGCGAAAATGTTTCCAGAATCGTTGAGGGTTGTTTTTTATGTAACACGGAAGCGTTGAAGTAAAATATTGCCTTTTGGCAAAGCTAGCTTTTTGTTTGAAGTCTGTAATAGCACGTGCTAGGTTAGATGCGGTTACTGGATTCTTGCCTTTCTTTTTGATTGCTTGGCGTAGCCTCTTAACTTTTCGCTTTGCGTGTAAAACTTCGCGGGTTATCCAAGGATTATGTTTTTTTGCCTTTTTGTTTTCAGTGGGACAAAGTGGGTAACGCAGAACACAACGATAGTCTTGAAGCACGACCATAGATGATTTACATCAGTCGTTGGATGTATAGCAAGGTTTGAAAAGTTTTCAAATTCGTGAGCTAAGTAGGTTACAATGCTGGCATCATCACCTTTAGGGAAATTTCGTACAGTAGTTACTGATGAACGTGGTGTTATGTCATATCCTAGTTGGAGCTGACAGATTGGTATGCGGTGATCTGATATCCCCAGAATCACATTGACGACTGATTTATTTAACGGGAACTGGTCACTAATCAATATAAGGTCGAGTACGCTTTTTGTTTGATCTTTTATACGTGTTGGCGCAAGCACGACTTGTTCTAGATTGAAATTTAAAATTGAATCAATAAGTGTCTCCGATGACTGTAACGTGTACTGCGTGTTGTTCCAATTTATGTCGGGAAGGTTAAAGTCACCCATAATGATTAGTCGAGAGTTATGGGCATGAGTTTGAAGATAATCTTGGATCGCTATAATACATTTGTTGTCTGATGAGGGGCTTCTGTAAACGCACCCGGTTACTATTCTAATTCCATCACAATGAATTTTACAGAATACCACCTCTGCGCCTATAACATCGGGAAGCACGACAAAAGGAATCGATTTGGTTATCAGCAGGGCCACACCCCCACCACGTGTGGGACGATCTTTCCGGATTACAACGTACTCCGGGGGAGTGAATTCGTCGTTTGAGATATCAGGCGTCAACCATGTTTCCGTGATGGCGACTATGTGTGGCTCTTATCAAGCAGTAGTTGTTCAAGGCTTGCCGATTTTTTTAGTATACTGCAGGCGTTTACGGTTACTAATGTTATTTCTTTGATTGGGCGTGTTGTCGGGTCTTCGGGCGGTTTACTATGCCGTTTTTTTCTACTGGTACCCTTTCACCCTTTTCGTCGTCCCAGACAAAAGCGACATCGTTAATATAAAGGTTGGTGTATGCTAGTGCCATTTTGTCTTTTTTTCCCAATTAGTTTTGGCGCTGTCCCAAAGCTTGTTCCTTGTATCACGGGTTTTGCAAGCGAAATCCTCCCCTATATGGAGGTCAGTATTCTTGAGCTTGAAGCAGTTTTTCAAAATACTCCCTTTCTGTCTCGAGTCAAGAAGCTTCAGAATCACTGGTCGTGTCTTGTTTGGCGCATATCTGCCTAATCTATGAATTCTTTCAATTTGAATCGGCTCCAGCTCAAGAACACTTTTTATTATACCTTTGTTAACTGCTTGCTCCAGTTTATTGCTTGTTTCGTCTTTCATTTCTTCTAGGCTATAAATAATTAAGTTTGACCGACGGCTGCGGTTCTCAAGCTCCTCAACTCTTTGCTCAAGCGTTTTAATTGTGCTATTCAAGGCAAAAATCTGGTCGTTGCAGGCTTTAAGTTTTTCTTCTAGTGCGCCTAGAGTGTCCAGTTTATTTTCAATATCCGCTAGTCTCTGTTCCTTAATTTTCTTAATATCTGCGGAAATTACATTCAGTTGCTTGATGATTTGAGTGAGCTCAGGTCCGGGATTGGTCTCTACATCACCACCGAGCAACAACAGTTTTCTCACGAACAATGAGCATTCAAACAACAAATCACACAGCCGGGGGCACGGCAGCACCAACAGGCATTGGTCACTAGAGCGGATACGTTTACCGAAACGTTTCCTTACCTACACAAGGAATACGAAGTGGTTAGGGATCCGCATGGCCGAGGTGCCGCCGTGCCCTATGGCCGTCGCGCTCCTGGGGGACGAACTTATAGGCTGATCCGCGAGGGGCGACCACGGGTGAGCGCATGCGCCGGAATCCGTGAGTGTTGACGAGTGCTGGTGGCGTTGATTATCCAGGGCGATCCTTGCAACTGTCTCTGGCACGTGCCTGCTCGTTGCATTCCGAGTGGCGCTAACCGAAAATGGCTTTCCGGTAGCGCTGGTGCAGGGTGGGAACAGCAGGCCGAGTAGAAACTGCACAAGGAATACGAAGTGGTTAGGGATCCGCATGACCAAGGTGCCGCCGTGCCCTATGGCCGCCGCGCTCCTGGGTGACGAACTTATAGGCTGATCCGCAAGGGGCCGACCACGGGTGAGTGCATGCGCCGGAATCCGTGAGTGTTGACGAGTGCTGATGGCGTTGATTATCCAGGGCGATCCTTGCAACTGTCTCTGGCACGTGGCTGTTCGTTGCATTCCGAGTGGCGCTAACCGAAAATGGCTTTCCGGTAGCGCTGGTGCAGGGTGGGAACAGCAGGCCGAGTAGAAACTGCACAAGGAATACGAAGTGGTTAGGGATCCGCATGGCCAAGGCGCCGCCGTGCCCTATGGCTGCCGCGCTCCTGGGTGACGAACTTATAGGCTGATCCGCGAGGGGCGACCACGGGTGAGCGCATGCGCCGGAATCCGTGAGTGTTGACGAGTGCTGATGGCGTTGATTATCCAGGACGATCCTTGCAACTGTCTCTGGCACGTGGCTGTTCGTTGCATTCCGAGTGGCGCTAACCGAAAATGGCTTTCCGGTAGCGCTGGTGCAGGGTGGGAACAGCAGGCCGAGTAGAAACTGCACAAGGAATACGAAGTGGTTAGGGATCCGCATGGCCAAGGTGCCGCCGTGCCCTATGGCCGCCGCGCTCCTGGGTAACGAACTTATAGGCTGATCCGCGAGGGGCGACCACGGGTGAGCGCATGCGCCGGAATCCGTGAGTGTTGACGAGTGCTGGTGGCGTTGATTATCCAGGGCGATCCTTGCAACTGTCTCTGGCACGTGGCTGTTCGTTGCATTCCTAGTGGCGCTAACCGAAAATGGCTTTCCGGTAGCGCTGGTGCAGGGTGGGAACAGCAGGCCGAGTAGAAACTGCACAAGGAATACGAAGTGGTTAGGGATCCGCACGGCCAAGGTGCCGCCGTGCCCTATGGCCGCCGCGCTCCTGGGTGACGAACTTATAGGCTGATCCGCGAGGGGCGACCACGGGTGAGCGCATGCGCCGGAATCCGTGAGTGTTGACGAGTGCTGATGGCGTTGATTATCCAGGACGATCCTTGCAACTGTCTCTGGCACGTGGCTGTTCGTTGCATTCCGAGTGGCGCTAACCGAAAATGGCTTTCCGGTAGCGCTGGTGCAGGGTGGGAACAGCAGGCCGAGTAGAAACTGCACAAGGAATACGAAGTGGTTAGGGATCCGCATGGCCAAGGTGCCGCCGTGCCCTATGGCCGCCGCGCTCCTGGGTGACGAACTTATAGGCTGATCCGCGAGGGGCGACCACGGGTGAGCGCATGCGCCGGAATCCGTGAGTGTTGACGAGTGCTGGTGGCGTTGATTATCCAGGGCGATCCTTGCAACTGTCTCTGGCACGTGGCTGTTCGTTGCATTCCGAGTGGCGCTAACCGAAAATGGCTTTCCGGTAGCGCTGGTGCAGGGTGGGAACAGCAGGCCGAGTAGAAACTGCACAAGGAATACGAAGTGGTTAGGGATCCGCATGGCCAAGGTGCCGCCATGCCCTATGGCCGCCGCGCTCCTGGGTGACGAACTTATAGGCTGATCCGCGAGGGGCGACCACGGGTGAGCGCATGCGCCGGAATCCGTGAGCGTTGACGAGTGCTGGTGGCGTTCATTATCCAGGGCGATCCTTGCAACTGTCTCTGGCACGTGGCTGTTCGTTGCATTCCGAGTGGCGCTAACCGAAAATGGCTTTCCGGTAGCGCTGGTGCAGGGTGGGAACAGCAGGCCGAGTAGAAACTGCACAAGGAATACGAAGTGGTTAGGGATCCGCATGGCCAAGGTGCCGCCGTGCCCTATTGCCGCCGCGCTCCTGGGTAACGAACTGATAGGCTGATCCGCGAGGGGCGACCACGGGTGAGCGCATGCGCCGGAATCCGTGAGTGTTGACGAGTGCTGATGGCGTTGATTATCCAGGACGATCCTTGCAACTGTCTCTGGCACGTGGCTGTTCGTTGCATTCTGAGTGGCGCTAACCGAAAATGGCTTTCCGGTAGCGCTGGTGCAGGGTGGGAACAGCAGGCCGAGTAGAAACTGCACAAGGAATACGAAGTGGTTAGGGATCCGCATGGCCAAGGTGCCGCCGTGCCCTATTGTTATAGGCCATAACAAATCCCGCGCTAAACAACTGTTTCAGAAAGAAACGTTTCTGCTTTCGCAGATATCCACACCGGAGTTTGATCAATTAGTGGCTTACCAGCGAAATAAGGTTGCGAAACTAAATGCAATCAAACAAAAGAAGTACATGCGTGACAACTTGCTCCCCTCCTCAAGCCGTGATATTCGAGCAAATCCAGCCAATAAAAGAGGAGAATTGCCAGACAATGTGATAAATATTTCTTCGGCAAAGCTTTCAGTCGCGCAAATAGGTTGTTTATCGAAGGGCCTTAGTTTTTGTCCAGCAAACGGTGGGTTCAATGAGTTTCAGCCCATTAAGGACTTTCACAACTTCCCCCAAATTATTCGCCTTGAAGAATATTTCTACGATCGCTCTAGTGACCACAGAAGTGGGCTGCTACTCCCTCAGCAGAGATACTGGACACCACCATCGCAACGTGATAGGTGCTCAGACCTATATATTAAGGCTGTACAACAAGATAACATAAATTCTTACAAAACTCGTGCTCTCCATCGACATAACCTATCAACAAAAGAAAAAAAGGGCACTCGAAGAGCTGGCAAATAACCGTGACATCACAATAAAGCTGGCAGACAAAGGTGGCACGAGTGTCATTCTTAATCACTGTGACTTATATAAGTGAAGTTGAGAGGCAGCTCTCAGATCGAAACTTCTACAGAGCACTCCCTACCAATCCTACAAACGACTACAAGATCGAGTTGCAGCACGAACTCGCACGACTTGTAAAAAATGAAGAGATTGATAAAATGATAGCCCGGTCGCTCGTTCCACTCAGCCCCGTGGCAGGTAGATTTTACCTCCTGCCCAAGATACTGCCACGCGTTCCATTTCCCAAGTTTTGTTATCGTCCCAAAACACTACACAATTTTCAGCGCAAACCGCGCCTGCAGTTTTTCAGGAAGCTTCCGGACTGTAGTAGATCATTTCGATAAGATCACACCCACTGTGCGAACGGTACAGATCATTCTGGACCCTACGCCCTGCCAGCGATAACGCTAAAACATTCGACGGCAAGAGTATAAATGCCGACGCGCTTCACCGATTGTCAGTAGTTGATCGACGGCCGACGCTCTGTTCGCCTATCTAGCTGTCTCTTCTCGAGTCCTCGCGTGAGACCCGGGGTCATGTCCCGCTGACGTCGACCCCAGGGGTTCAAGTCGACAAAAGAAGTCTACGCGGCACCGGCGTCTTGTACACGCGACCGCCGCCCCTGGGTCTCGGGTCTTGCTGCCTGGAGCCCACCTACCCCATGCCAGGAGGAGGTGCAAGGTCCCCGGTTCACGCCCGCCGTCCCGGAGTCCCCCTGCGGTGCACCTGGTACCACCAAGACCTGCACGGCACCCGCCTTGGCTGAGCCGCTTCCTACCAGAGTGCAGCTCGACTGCGTGTTACAAGTCACCCACGAGCCACGCCCGACCGGTGGCTTGCGGGGTTCGCCCACCAGAATGGCTACGCAATTTGAATTCCCGGTGAGGGAGAATAGTTTCATGTTTTCCACGCCCGAGGGCGATATCTCTGTCGATGAGTTAATTGACGCAATTGAAGAGATAGCTGGTGACGACAGCGTATTAGTACTGCAACATATGGGGGGCGCAAAATTTCTTGTATGCAACCGCAATGCTGGTCAGGTAACGAGGCAATTATGGCGGAAGGATTTGAGGTGAATGGGGCGAGCGTGCCAGTAGAGGCAGTCAGGCCGCCGGTTACATATGTGAACGTTTACCGTTACCCCGCTTTTCTATCAGACGAGGCCCTTAGCAACGCCTTAGCCCAGTTTGGTAAGTGAAGGGCATTTTGTTCGCCACCCTAGCCACTCGCTAGACCAAGCTAAACGGGGTACGTGTGGTTAAAATTGAGATGTGCCACCCAGTCTCCAACTTCATCACTATTGTGGGGCACAAAGTCATGTGCGAATACAGAGGCATGCGCCGGGTGTCCGCGCGTTGTGGTGAAGTCGGGCATAAGGTGACTGCTTGCACCGCGGCATACTGTAAGCGGTGCGGCACCTTCGGCCACGATACTGAGGGCTGCTCGGCAGACAGTAAACATGGCGTTGGTCAGCACGGAACACGCGAGTGCTTTCGTAAGCGCTCATACGCTTCGGCCGCCCGCGGCTTTCCTTCGCTATCTGAATCCGCTTCGTCGCACTCTCAGCCAAGCGGCTCCGTCTCTGCCCGTGCAACTAAATCGCCGCGTATGCAGGTCCACATCCCGCACAACCGAGAGGGGATCCCCTTCCGGGGACCGCGACTTAGACTTCGATCTGACTTCAGGCAGTGGCATGGGCAATCCGTCCGCCAATGATGGGGAGAGGCCGGGAGTTTTGACGAGACTACCACCAGGTCGACCGAAACAGAGCCGAGTGATATCGAGACGGGTTCGGCGCAATTGCCCCCCCCCCCCCCCTAAGCCGCCTCCACCCTCGGCGAGCCGGGATGACTGCGGGAATTCGCTGACTTCGGCTGAAGCGACCCCCGAGTCCAATGAGCAGGGAGAGACCCTACTCGCTTTATCCCACACACCCGTCAACGTTCTGGCCCCAAGCCTGGACTTGAAGGCCGGCACCCAAGACCCAGCCGGCGACGACGCCCCCATAAAAAGTAAAGGGTATTACTTTCTACCCGGCGACAGCGAAAGCAACCATGCTGCACCGACTTCCTCCCCGGCCTCCCATTCGGCACGCCGAAGCCGGAAATCAGATGTGAAAACTGGACAGATGGCCACTCGGCTAGAGCAGAGAGCTCGCTCGCACTCATGAAGACGCCCTGATGACGATAAGCGGGATCTGGGTGAGAGGGCAGCCAGCAAGGAGGCCCGGCAGCGTAGATCCGGGCCAGCAGGCCAAAGCAGCGATAGCGACGCTCCACCACACGCGAAGGCTCAGAAGCTCGAGAAAGATGGTGCAGGCAAAGGGGAACCGCCCCCCAAGCCCCGAGAGGCACGTCACTGAAGCGGCGCGCCTGCCCTGTCGCCTTCACGGCCCTTTTCGCTTTCTCTCGTTCGCTCCGGCCGCACTATGTCCCACTTGCCTTCCCTTCTGCTTCTGGTGCAGCACCCTCCTCAGCCCTTTCTGTCGGCAAGCGGCTGTCGCCTATCTTGCTCGGTGCATTCGCTCACCCTTCTTTCCTTCTTCCCTCCAGCGCTTGGCATCGCACCCAATCGACGGATGAAGGCCACGCTGCTTGCTAGCCTCGACCCTTCCCGCGTTTTGTTTTCTTCTTTTTAAGGTTTTTGATGGCCTTTTTGAAATTGGCTACGTGGAATATCCGTGGATTTAGAGATAGGGCGAAACAAGCAGCCATCCTATGTTTCGCTAGGAACCAGAACATAGACCTCATCTTTATTCAAGAGGCGAATTTCCGAACGCTGCTGGATGTGGTTAATTTCCGCCGAGATCATCAGACCGACACCTCTTTTTCTCTGGCGATCACGAGAGCATGCGGGGTCGGAGTAATAATTGTATCGGGAAGATTTTGATCAAAATCCTATTGTATTTTCGGGGCAAATGGTCGGTACATAATGATTGACATATTCATGGAAGGCAAAAAAATACGCATTGTGAACGTCTATGCCCCCGTGACAAGAAAAGGTACGAATGAGTTCTTTCAAGAGATGCACCAACTCCTCCTAGAGCCCATTCCCGACGTACTGGTCGGTGATTTTAATTGCGTGGTAGATTCTAACCGGGACTTGAGGGGGCCAAGCCAAGGAAGATGAACCTACAATGCCAAAGAGTTGGTGAAAACCCTTCGACACCTAAACCTCTCGGACATATGGGTACACCTCTATAAAGACCGCTTCGTAGCAACCCATACCTCTAGATCAGCAGGAAGTAGAATAGACCGGATGTACTTTCCGGACCTTCTCCTCCCTTTGGTTGAAGGATGCGAAGTACTCGCGCTCTTGGCCAACCTGAAAGAGAAGACGGATCATGCCCCGCTCGTCACGATGGTAAAGGGATCCCCCGGCCCGCCCACTGATAACAATAGCCCGAGAATAGACTCTGAGGTGCTGAGAGATGATACTTGCGTAGAAAACTTCAAAGCTGCCATCAGCAAATCAGTAGAAAATGCCGGACATATTACCCCCCCTCTATGGGATAAACTTAAGGAAGAATGGAAGGCCCTGTTACAAAAAGAAGGCAAAGCCAGAAAAAGACGTCATACACAAAAGATGAAAGAACTTCTTCGCCGGATGCAGAAAATCAAGGCAGCCGACACATTGACCTCATGTACAACAGAGTACCTGACCTCGCTCGAGAAGCAACACAATCAACTCCTCAGAGATACCATGAGGCGACCTAGAAGTGAGCATGGACTGTTGGGCACGGTGACCGGAGTTGATGTGAGGGAAGCACGTGGAAATGGCTCTTTGTGAATAACGAAGGCAATGCGCTTAGACGGTTCTGTAACCGACGACCCAGCAGAAATTGAGAACATCTACAGAGAGTTCTTGAGCATACAGTTACAAGACACCGAACCAATAGACACCAATTGGGGACCCGACCATGTCAAAGAACTTTGCAAACATCTGCAGCGAATTAAGGAGGAGGAGGAGCCAGCAACCCATAGCGCTGAAGTCTCTCTTGCAGGGCTTCGCGAAGCCATAAGAAGCACGACCCCCAGTTCTGCCACAGGCGCTGATGGTCGGACTGCACCCTTCTATGTGACTTTTCTCGAAGTTCTCAAAGAACCCTTAGCCCAGTTAGCTCGCGATGGTGAATGCGATCTTCAGGTCCTTTAAGAAACCCGACTCCTTCGGAGTGGGTAAAATTGTCCTACTACAGAAAGAGGGTGCACAACCAAACGAGTCCATGGCGTGGCGTCCAATCAGGCTTTTGAACACCGATTACAAGCTGGTAGCCACTATACTGAACAACAGGCTCAAGCTCCTGTTACCGGACATCATTAGCCAGTACCAAACGTGCGCAATTCCAGCAAGGTCACTTTTTGCGAACCTTACAGTGATCCGTGACTCTTTCGAATACGTGATGACAAGAGGTTTCAATGGTGTTTTTATTTCTCTTGACCAAGCTGAAGCTTTTCACAGGGTACGACACCATTACCTCTTCGACGTGATGGGTTTGGCTTACCGGCAAGTTTTATAAAACTGGCAAAAACTTTGTACGAGGACCTAACCTGCACCGTTGTGATAAACGGGGTCACGACACCGGCATTCAAGTATAGCAGAGGCATAAGGCAAGGATGCCCATTCGACCCGACCTTTTTTGTCATGTCGTGTGAGCCACTGATCACAAGTGTTATTACGCATGAAGGCAATCGGGGCTTCCCACTGACGGGACAGGAGCAGGTGAAATTGCCGGCATACGCGGACGACACTTCCCTGTTTGTTGGGGATGAAAGCAGCCTCCAAGCCCTCAGTGCGACGTTCACAAGATACGCGCAGGCATCCGGAGCGGTGATAAATGGGGACAAGAGCAAGGCGATGCTATTTGGAACTTTCCTCAGAGAAGCCCTAGGAAACATCGAAGTGGTGTCCATCGTTAAAGTACTGGAAATCTATTTCTCCAGTGAAGGGGTGGCACTAGCCACGTGGCAGAGAGCCCTCGAGAGGGCAAAGCAGGCAGCCGACCGCATTCGCCTGCTAAACCTCACGTTACGTGAAAAAGTGCTGGCAGCAATAACCACCGTTTGCACGTTTGCGCTCTACGCCAGTAGGGTAGCGGTGATCCCTAGGAAAACCGCGAGCCAACTGAACGCCGTGATCACCAATTTGCTATGAGAAGGGAAAGCGGCACCAGTCAAGCGACACCTCCTTCAACCACCCGAAGACAAAGGTGGCCTCGGCCTCTCACACGTACAAATGACCAGCCAGATACTGGCCCTCAAGATTACCCGCATGCTTTATTACGCAGAGAGTTACGCTGGGAAGAATCTAATCAACTACTGGACAAGGACGATCACGCACTATCTGGAAAACCACAAACACATTGGCCCGCGCGCGGAAACGCCCTCACACTTTTACAGGATGGCGGCAACTACGACAAAGATCATAGAAAAAGAAGCCCCGAACTGCGACATTGACAAGGACCCACCCGCCCGAATCGTCGAAGCGATAACAGAAAACCAGTTGTCCAAAGAAAAAAAAGAGCACATCAAAAGCCTAGGACTGTGTAAACAAAAAAGCAATAAGTACCGACCACGCGAAGTACATGACTTCGAGTGGAAGCGCAAGTGGCAAGTTTTGCCCACGAGACATCGCTTGCATCGTTTCGGCATCACGCCGAATAGCCAGTGTCCTAATTTCCGCGCTAAGAAAACGATCTCCCACGCATTGTTAGACTGTGGGGTGGCCAAGTCGGTATGGCGCCTGGTTGCGAGGTGCTTCAGGATCCGCCCTCCACCGGCCCTCGAAAGGAATAGGGGCTGCTTCGCAAGGCTGGTGGTTGCCATTACACTCTTTGTGATTTGGAAACGCCGGTGCCTTGCTGAGCTAAAGAACACCCCAGTGAGAGCGGCCTACCCAGCACTAGCCATGATCAGACAGAAAATAATGCAGTACTTGGCCAAGCAACTGGAAGCTGGCGGGGAGGACCAGTTTTTTCGCCGCTGGCACACAAAGTTTTTTTTCGTCAGAGGTGCGAAACTCCGTACCCCCATAATCCCCTACTAACCCCTTCTCCCCAAAACATTGTGTTACAAGTGGATGTATAGCGCCAGTCGAAGTACTATAAATATGCCTACCCACGTTCACGATCTATTGTAAATTTATGTATAAATGATTGTAAATATATATTTGTGCATTTTTTACGAATGTATGCGTAGTTTAGCACAAACTTGTATATATATAGATATATATATGTATATGCTTATAGATGGCGCTGATTGTCGCTCCTACTTCTAAATTCACATATAAACCCAAAAAAGTGGATGGAGGGAAGGCCGCTGTGATAGCTCAGTGGTTAGAGCATCGAACGCGTTATTCGAAGGTCGTAGGTTTGATTCCTGCTCACGGCTGGTTATTTTTTCATCCACTTTTCTTTCTTATTTACATTCCACTGGTTCTAATAACTTCCCTAGTACATTTCTTGGCATTACTGTCTGTTAGATCTAATTATTATTTTGTTAAAACACGGGAAAACGAGCCCTTAGGTATACACTTTTTTCCCTTATTTCATTGAACGAGGGTCTCGTACTGGTAGACTTGGTGTGTTTAGGTTGTATACAAGGAACTATTGATCAGCTGCCCGCTCATAATAAGTTCACCTGCTACGTGACGCCAAACATGCGCATAAAAGAGTGTTTTCACACTCTTCGCTTGGCTAATAGATGGCGCTGACTGTCGCTCCTACTTCTAAATTCGCATATAAACCCAAAAAAGTGGATGGAGAGAAGGCCACTGGTGTAGCTCAGTGGTTATCCCCGCAGGGGCGCCTCCGCAAGTAGGAGTTTGGTGTGTAGCGACACCACGGACCCGAGCTAATGGGGGAGTTTTAACTCCCTCCCACGCCTAGCCGTGTGTGGCTGAGCCGTGTCCGGGGAAAAGGGGATCCTAGGGGTTGAGCCGACACTGGGTGATTGGACCTTTAAGGCCCCCCGGAAGAGGCAACACACCCCTTTGGCCCCGGCTTCACGTAGACGGCACCCCTGGGCTGACCCACCCAGGGGAAACCGGCAGTGGCCTTTTCCTGTCTCTGCCTCTCTTCATCTTCGTCTTTCTCTCAAACTTTCAGTCTTTCCTGAACTTTCCTCTGTTCAATTTACTTCTGTTTTTCCTGGCGGCAAGGGTTAACCTTGTGTGGCTATCCAAACTAGGGTAAACCATATTGGGATATAGTAACTGCGTACTGCTGGCGTTGCACAGACATGCCCACATGCTCTGCCACGTCCCCACGTTGGACACCATGGTGGGTGCTGGCGCTGTTACCGAAAAATACACATCTTCTAATGGGATCCTCGACCCCCTCTTTAACTGATGGTGCTTCGAAAAGGGTACGCACCGACGCAACATTACTACTTTGGCCCAAAAACAGAGAAACTTTCCCAAAATACCATGTCCTCCACTGCGAACAGTCATCTACAAAAGCTAGAGCAATCTCACCCTTCCTTGTGGCCAAGTGCTTGAGAGAGACCATTATAACCGGTTATAAGGCCACGAAGATGGCAAATGGAGATCTGCTTCTCGAAATAAAAGACAAGGAACAGTACAATAAACTCTCGCACCTCGTAGCCTTTGGTAACATCCCCGTCTCCGTCAGCGCACACCGTACCATGAATACAGTGAAGGGCGTGGTATCGGTCGAAGATTTGATGACACTGAGTGAAGAAAAGCTCTTTGATGAATGGAAGGACCAAGGTGTAATACATGTCCAGCGCATCAAAATCAGACGTAACAACAATGAAATAGCAACAAAGCACTTGATACTCACTTTCAATTCAACCACTTTACCTGAAACTCTCAAAACTGGCTATGTAAAACTCCATGTTCGACCCTTCATTCCAAACCCGAGGCGTTGTTTCAAATGCCAGCGATTTGGTCATGCATCCCAGAGCTGTCGAGGACAGCTGATGTGTGCTAAGTGTGGCGCAACCGGCCACAGTGCTGATGAATGTATTCATGACGAGGTCCTCTGTGCTAACTCTGAAGGTAGTCACCCCGCATACTCCAGAGCGTACCCAGCCTGGAAAAGAGAAAAAGAAATAATAACTATAAAAGTTAAGGAAACATCACATTCAGGGAAGCAGGGCAATGGGTCTCATTATCATTAGCACTAAAACACCTTTTGCCGAAGTGGTGCAACGAGGGGCGGCACCACAAAGGCCCTTGGCAGTTGCCCGGACCACGCCTAGCGTGCCGAGGCCAATGCCACAAGCCGCTACGGCGGGAGCAGCCAGCGCTGCCCTGCTCACATTCAGCCTGTCCACACCAGTGACCTTTACAAGCTCTGGCAGCAGCCAGGGCAATCATGAGGCCAAGGGGGCTTCATCAACCCCCAGCTCGGTGGGGACAAAGACTTCGTCGATCGAGGCGAAGTCTAAGCGACGCACAGATCGCTCTTTAGAGCGGGCGTCCAGTGCCTCGCAAGAGGCTATGGACACAAGTTCAAGCCAAACGGCGCAGGAAGCGGCGAAGGAGCGGCGAGCTTCTCTCGACCACCCCAAAAAGGGCAGAACGCTGATAACAGGGCCTGACAAAGGCCCTGTAAAATGAGCTAATCTCCGCCTTCTCTGCACACAGCAATTTTTCCTTTTTTTCCACTATGGACAAAATCATGCAGTGGAACGTAAAGGGAATACTTAGAAATTTAGATGACGTCCAAGAACTTCTGAGTAAGTTTAACGCGAAAGTGCTATGTGTGCAAGAAAGGCACTTAACTCCTAAGCACAAGGACTTCCTATGACAATATATTATTTTCCGAAAAGACCGGGAGGATGCTGTCGTACCATCTGGCGGTGTATCCATTATAGTTGATCTTAGTATAGCATGCCAGAATTTGATTCTCCAAACGGCCCTTGAGGCAGTGGCCATTCGAGCTGTACTTTTTAACAAACTCATTACCATATGTTCTGTGTACATACCACCACATCAACAGCTACACAGACGTGATCTAGAATCATTACTAGATGAACTCCCAGAGCCGTTTCTGGTTCTAGGTGATTTTAATGCACACAATGTCCTGTGGGGCGATGCTCACTGTGATGCGCGAGGACGTCTCATTTAGCAGCTCCTTTTCTCTTCTAGTTTATGTCTTTTAAATATAAAGGAGCCTACGTATTTTAGCCTTGCAAAGAACACGTACTCCTTCGTAGACCTTAGCATTTCATCCCCGTCCCGTTTACCTGTTTTTAAGTGTAACGTTCTTAAAAACCCTTATGGGAGTGACCACTTCCCAATCATCCTGAGTGCGCCGAACAAAGATCAACTACGCCCGCAGGTTCCTCGATGGAAGATTGACTCAGCTGATTGGGCAGGGTATAGAACTCTTACACACATGACATAGACTGAGCTGTCTGCCCTGACCATTGATGACGCTGTCACGTATTTTAAAGCTTTTATACTTGATGCTGCATCTAAATGCATTGCCAAAACGAGCGGCATGTCTTCTAAACGGCGAGTCCCATGGTGGAACGACGCATGCAGGAAAGCACGGACCACTCAGAACAAAGCATGGGCGTTGCTTCGCGATTCCCCTACAGCAGAAAACCTGGAAAATTTCAAGCGGGTCAAGTCGCAGGCAAGGAGAACGCGTCGACAAGCTAGACGAGAGAGCTGGACAAAGTTTATATCGAGTATCAACTCGTACACAGATGAGGGAAAAGTGTGGAATAAGGTAAAGAAAGTTAAGGGCCAACAAACGTATTCTCTTCCACTAGTAAATAGCCTCGGGGAAAGCTTGGAGGATCAAGCCAACTTTCTTGGCACACATTTCGAACACATATTGAGCTACTCACACTACTCCGAATCCTTCCAGAATTACAAGGCACGAATAGAAAAACTAAAGTTAGAAAGAAAATCCACACGAAATGGGGCATATAATGCACCATTCTGCTTAGCAGAACGGCGAACAGCACTCAGCTGCTGTAATACATCTACCCCAGGTTCTGGCAACGTAATGTATGCGATGCTGAAGGAACTACCGTCCGAAACTAACGAAACCCTCCTCTCTCTTTATATTCGCATATGGTTGCATCCAAGTCCCATACTGGCGTGTCCTATGCGGCGGTCGGTCCATCCTTCTCGGATGCCGGCGTTCTGTCCACCAGCACAAGCATTTTTACAGCCGAGGCTTACGCGTTATTCGTAGCCGTTAAACACATCAAAGAATTGAATACGCCAAGGGTAGTTATATACACAGACTACCTGAGTGTCGTAAAAGCGTTGAAAAATCTCAAAAAACACAGAAACCCTATAATTATATCCCTTTATTCAATACTCTGTGCAGCCTATACTTCCAAGCAACATATCGTCGTGTGCTGGGTGCCAGGACATCGCGAGATCGAAGGAAATGCTCTGAAATGTGTTGGCCGACCAGCTCGCCACGTCAATTAACCGAAGCTCCGCCAACTCTTCAGTTGCTGTCCCTACAATGGACCTAAAACCAAACATACGGAAAAAGCTCAGGGCTTACTGGCAAAAGTTATGGGATCAACAAACTCATAACAAGTTACACTTGATTAAACCATACCTCAGTAACTGGCCACCCACCTCGAAAACACGCCGTACAGAGGTCAGTCTCGGTCGGCTTAGAATAGGACACACACACAGCACGCCCACACACCTTTTGTTTGGTGGTGACCCACCCAGCTGTCACAGATGTGGCCGTCCCCTTACCGTACTTCACGTACTCCTTGAATGCTCTGAGCTAGAGGCTTACAGGAAAAAACATTTTCCACTAGCGTACAACGAACACATACCACTTCACCCAGCTATGTTTATTGGTCGCGAACCTCTTTTTAAATATAATGCATTGAATGCATTCTTAAAGGAAGTAAATACTTTCCATGTTATCTACTCAAGTGATCGGCAGCATGGCCTCCGAAAGGAGGCTGCTGCTGCGGATGCTACATCCAAAGAGAGCACCTGTCTCCCAGCCCTTGGGCCCAAGGGCGCTGGCAAGAAATTTGTGCTAATATAACGCTCCTATTTGATGATGTCATGATAACTAAAGACTCATTCTCACCAGGAATGCTTCACTTCACTTTCATGATTTTAATAAATATATGTCTTACGCATCTTTAGAGCGCAGAATTTTAGGCCCTTTTACAGCCATTTATCACAACCATTGCTCTCATCCGATATCATTTCCTGGCGCTCTTTGGCCATCAATGGCCCTTACGCCATTAAACAACATATATCAGCATTAGCTCAGTGGTTAGAGCATCAAACGCGTTATTCGAAGGTCGTAGGTTCGATTCCTGCTCACGGCTGGTTATTTTTTCATCCACTTTTCTTTCTTATTATTTACATTCCACTGGTTCTAATAACTTCCCCTGTACATTCCTTGGCATTACTGTCTGTTAGATCTCATTAATATTGTGTTAAAACACGGAAACACCAGCCCTTAGGTATACACTTCTTTTCCTTATTTTATTGAACGAGGGTCTCGTACTGGCAGACTTGGTGTGTTTAGGTTGTATACGTGGAACTATTGATCAGCTGCCCGCTCATAATAGGTTCACGTGCTACGTGACGCCAAACATGCGCATAAAAGAGTGTTTTCACACTCGTCGCTTGGCTTATAGATGGCGCTGACTGCCACTCCTACTTCTAAATTTACATATAAACCAAAAAAATTGGATGGAGAGAAGGCCGCTGTGGTAGCTCAGTGGTTAGAGCATCGAACACCTTATTCGAAGGTCGTAGGTTCGATTCCTGCTCACGGCTGGTCATTTTTTCATCCACTTTTCTTTCTTCTTATTTACATTCCATTGGTTCTTCCCCATGTACATTCCTTGGCATTACTGTCTGTTAGATCTCATTAATATTGTGTTAAAACACGGAAACACCAGCCCCTAGGTGTACACTTCTTTTCCTTATTTTATTGAACGAGGGTCTCGTACTGGCAGACTTGGTGTGTTTAGGTTGTATACGTGAAACTATTGGTCAGCTGCCCGCTCATAATAGGTTCACGTGCTACGTGACGCCAAACATGCGCATAAACGAGTGTTTTCACACTCGTCGCTTGGCTTATAGACGGCGCTGACTGCCACTCCTACTTCTAAATTTACATATAAACCCAAAAAAGTGGATGGAGAGAAGGCCGCTGTGGTAGCTCAGTGGTTAGAGCATCGAACACGTTATTCGAAGGTCGTAGGTTCGATTCCTGCTCACGGCTGGTCATTTTTTCATTCAATTTCTTTCTTCTTATTTACATTCCATTGGTTCTTTCCCTGTACATTCCTTGGCACAACTGTCTGTTAGATCTCATTAATATTGTGTTAAAACACGGAAAAACGAGCCCTTAGGTATACACTTCTTTCCCTTATTTCATTGAACGAGGGTCTCGTACTGGCAGACTTGGTGTGTTTAGGTTGTATACGAGGGACTATTGATCAGCTGCCCGCTCATAATAAGTTCACGTGCTGCGTGACGCCAAACATGAGCATAAAAGAGTGTTTTCACATTCGTCGCTTGGCTTATAGATGGCGCTGACTGTCACTCCTACATCTAAATTCACATATAAACCCAAAAAAGTGGATGGAGAGAATGCCGCTGTGGTAGCTCAGTGGTTAGAGCATCGAACACGTTATTCGAAGGTCGTAGGTTCGATTCCTGCTCACGGCTGGTCATTTTTTCATCCACTTTTCTTTTTTCTTATTTACATTCCATTGGTTCTTTCCCTGTACATTCCTTGGCATTTCTGTCTGTTAGATCTCATTATATTGTGTTGAAACACGGAAAAACGAGCCCTTAGGTATACACTTCTTTCTCTTATTTCATTGAACGAGGGTCTCGTACTGGAAGACTTAGTGTGTTTAGGTTCTATTCGAGGGACTATTGATCAGCTGCCTGCTCATAATAAGTTCACGTGCTACGTGACGCCAAACATGCGCATAAAAGAGTGTTTTCCCACTCGTCGCTTGGCTTATAGATCGCGCTGACTGTCACTCCAGCTTCTAAATTCACATATAAACCCAAAAAATGTGGATGGAGGGAAGGCCGCTGTGGTAGCTCAGTGGTTAGAGCATCGAACGCGTTATTCAAAAGTCGTAGGTTCGATTCCTGCTCATAGCTGGTTATGTTTTCATCCACTTTTCTTTCTCTTTATTTACATCCCATTGGTTCTAATAACTTCGCCTGTACATTCCTTGGCATTACTGTCTGTTAGATCTCATTATTATTGTGTTAAAAAACGAGCAATTAGGTATACACTTTTTCTTTCCCTTATATATATATATATATATATATATATATATATATATATATATATATATATATATATATATATATATATATATATATGGATCTGTGTATGTGCCGCTAGTTTCCTCTATGGATAATGGAGTTTGTATGCCCCATAGTGCCCAAGAGGGGTGTCTAAACGAGCACTGTATGTATAAAATGATGTAGAGAGTTTCTTTTCTTTGAGTTTGAAGTTAATAAACTTCTCTTATTTATTTATTTATTTATGAATACTGCAACCCTAACATAGGGTTTTGGCAGGGTGGATATACATTTGATAAATTTACAAATCGGCAAACAAATAAATATAAAACAGGTGATGCATTTACACACTTTCAGAAGGAAAAGAAAAGAACAGTGGTTTGTAATAAACCGGCATAAGAACATATAGAGAAATGAGCGCTACATTCAAGATGATCACAAGTGGAGAGTGGTTACAGTGATTGAAATAAACAACTGGAGCACATGTCATAGAATTTAGACACTCGCTGCTAAAGTTGCGCAGCAAAAAAGTTGAAGGATGACTGGGAAACAACTTCCTTACTAAGGTTATTCCATTCGGTAATTGTTCTAGGGAAGAACGAATACTTGAATGTGTTAATACGGGTGGAAAATGGGGTTATTGTAAAGGCATGCCTCTGCCTTGTGGTATATCTTGTGGACAAATGAAGTGTATGTGATAAGTCTAATTTAAAAACACCTTTGACGAACTGAAAGAAAAATTTCAATCTCAATACTTTATTTCTTTGTGTAGGTGTTGGGAAGTTAGATTTTGCTAATAAACATGTTATTGAAGTACGACCAAAACTGTTATAAATAAACCTAACAGCTCTCTTTTGAATTTTTTCCATTTCGCTGATATTTTTTCTGGTGTAAGGGTACCAAATTATAGATGCATAATGTAAAGTAGGTTGAACAATTGCAGTAAATGCAACAAGGCGAACGGCGGGAGTGGAGTGCTTAAGAGCTCGTCTAAGATAAAATAATTTGTAATTGCACGAGCTTAATACGGTGTTAATATGTCTCGTCCAGTTAAGGTCATTCGAAATCCAAAGACCAAGGTACTTGTAGTGTTGTACCTCCTGCAAAAAACATTATTGATTGAATATGCAAAATGAAGAGTGTTACGTTTGTGAGAAATTTTCATGAAAACTGTCTTTTTAAAATTAACTGACATCTGCCATTTATCGCACCAACGAATGACCTTTTGAAATGCATCGTTTAAATGAATTTGATCAGTATGGTTTTCTATTTACGAGTATAGGATGAAATCATCCGCATATAACTGAACTTTTACAGGTATATCATGTGATATATCATTTATAAACAATAAAAAGAGGAGGGGCTCGAGCACAGAGCCTTGGGGAACACCCGAGTCAACCGGTACTGTACGAGAACAATGGTCATTGAAAAAGACTTACTGTTTTCGATTCGAGAGATAACCGGAAATACAATTTAGAAGCTGAGTATTCTTAAAAAATAAATCCAATTTGAAGAGTAACTTATTGTGAGAGACCGAATCAATAGCTTTAGCAAAATCCATAAAAATTGCATCTACCTGTTTTCCGGAATTTATAGATAGTGCGAAATCATGAACTGTAGTTACCAGCTTAGTACAAGTAGAAAATCCTTTCCTGAATCCGTGTTGTGAACCTGACAAAGTATTGTGCTTATCTAGGAATTCTGAAATATGCTTATGTATTATGTGCTCAAGTAGTTTACAGAAGTGGAAATTAATGAGATCGGCCGATAGTTAATAACAGAATGGGGATTTCCACTCTTATGTAAGGGCTTGACTTTAGCAGTTACCCAGTCATCCGAAATTTACCATCTTTCAGAGATTTAGAAAAAAGAATTGTTAGGTACTTTGAAACCCATTGTGCATAGAGTTTTAAGAACTCAATCGGTACTCCATCAGGACCTGAAGATTTTTTAACATCAAGCTTCAAAAATAAATTAAAAGCTCCTTCTTCACTTATGACAATATTCGATAGGGGTGGGTCTGCCACAGCAAATGTTTCCAGGACTCCATTCTCCTTCCTAAAAACAGACTTAAAAAGATCATTGAAAGCATTAGAAATAACAGAGGAATCACTAGTTTACACACCGTCAATTTCAAAAACATCAGTAGTCACAGGATTAGGCGAAATTAAACTCCAGAACCTCTCGGGAGACGAAGACATGAGACTCGGGAGTTGTTGGCCATAGTAGCGTTCCTTGTCAGACAATACATTCGCTTTTAGTTGAGAAGCAAGTTCATAAATTCTTTGTTGGAGGATACCTACGTCTTTAGAGTACCGTCTATGATTTTTTTATATGTTTGAGCCGTCTTCGCAACTGCAACGTTTCCCGAGAAAGCCAGGGGTTCTTTCCTTTCAATTTTTTTACAATGCGTGGAAAAAATCTTTTACACGTTTATAAGGTCCTTGAAATGCTTCCACAAATAATGAATATCAGCAGTGCAACTCGAAAAAGAATCAAATTCAAAGGATAGTAGGTCCAATATTGAAGTATCATCTGCATGTGAAAAGTTTGGAAACGAGACCCTCTTGCATTTTTTCTTTAAAACAACATCAGAAAGCGTAAGTATCACAGCCTGATGATCAGATATTCCAGGGAGAACAGAGCAGCTAGCTTGAGCAGATATTGAGCCACTAATGAAATGAGATCTAGAATTGAACAAGAGTTTGCCTGTATTCGAGTGAATTCATCAACGACTTGCATCGAATTTGTCTCAGTCCAAGACTGCTATTGTAATCGGACTTTCCGTTTATCTGGCACAGGTTCGCCCAAATAAACAGTTAAGCTCCAACACAAAATCTCCTGTCTTCAACTACGTCACGACCCCGTGACATCTGGTGGAGGTGCTGCTTCTTTGATGTCCGGACGCCCCCTTCAAGCCGCGACCCCAGCCCAAGCGGCAAAGAAGACACGGACGCTAACCCTGAACAGCGAACAAGCCGCAGGCAGAGGGGACTAGAACCAGAGTACGGGCTCCTTCCAGAAGCAGCCAGGCAGACCCGGATCCCGACATCAACTACTGCAACCATGACCACCCCCATGCAGCCTGCACCACTTCTGCTCCGGCAACGCAAAGAGCCGCCAACATTCCCCGGTTCGCCACTGGAAGACCAGGAAGGCTGGATCGAAAGGTTTGACCATGTCGTCGCCTTCAATGGCTGGACAGACGATGACAAGCTCCGCCATGTGTATTTCGCCTTAATAGATGCTGCTCGGACCTGGTTCGAAAATCAAGAGTGAAGCCTTACAACGTAGGACGTCGTGTGCCAGGAGATCCAGCAATCGCTGGGCGTTCCTCAGCCTCAAAATCCTCAGCTGCAAGCCATGAGCTATGCTGCCGCAGCCCGCCACCACCCCCCTCGTCCACGCGCAGGCCAGAACGCTGCCCCATCGCACTTCCGTCGCCAGATGCCAACGCCGCCACCACCCTCACCGACGTCCTACCGTTCGCCAGCGGCCCAGTGCGGTGCACCAAGGAAGACTGACGTCTGGTGCACCCCTGACCACCGCCCGTTCACAGCGGCGAGGCCGGACACACATACCATCGTTGCCAGTACCCACAGATGGGACTGCGTGGCTTCGCCGTCAATGCACCGCGTCCACAGCCAGGAGAACGGCCACGCGACATCGCTGGCTACCTCACAGGAACTCAACGGACACCACGAAGTGCTTCCCGTTCACCGTCGCCCAGCCGCCGCATGTCACCGCACCCCCGGTAGTACTCTGGCCCAACGCGGGGCCGGTCTCCTAGCCCGTATCCGAGAAACTAAGGGCAGCAATCGATAGAGGTGCGGTTGCTTTGCGACGAACTACCGAAGATCCTCCGACGATGAAGACGCCGCGACGGAGCTTTCCGAACACAACGCCAACCAGACAAAGCCCTAACGGCGAAAGCTCACTTACCGAAGGTGGCCTGACGACGCAACATGGAAGCAGTGGAACAAGCCGACGCAGCCGTGACCCGACGCCACGCCCTAACTGTAACGCGAGACGGCGAACTAGCGACCTCGACGTTCTTATCGACGGCCACAAGGTGACCGCTCTCGTCGATACTGGAGCCGACTATTCCGTCATCAGTGGGTCGTTCGTCACGCAGTTAAAGAAAGTTAAGACAGCTTGGAAAGGCCCTGAAATCCACGCAGCCGAAGGTCATCTCGTAACGCCTGCAGGAATCTGCACAGCGAGAGTCACCATTAACGGCCTTATTTATCCTGCAGTCTTCGTAGTCCTACAGCGTTACTCGAGAGATGCCATCCTTGGCATGGACTTCTTATGCCTCCATGGGGCTGTCTTCAACCTAACAACAAAGTCGATAGCGTTATCCACAGAAGAAGCACTACCGCCGCGCACGCCGTCAGGAAACCATGCCTTGAATGTGCTGGTTTTCAAAAGTGGTTCTAAATCAGACGTATCAAATTACAGACCAATTTCTTTGACGCCGATTTGTTGTAAAGTACTTGAACATGTTCTTTTTTCTGCTTTAATGAATCACCTGACTTCAATTAATTTTTTTAATCCTAAACAACACGGATTTAGACAGGGTTTTTCATGCACAACCCAATTAATTGAATTCTATCATGATATAGCATCAGTTTTAGATAATCGAGGACAGATTGATTGTTTATTTTTAGACTTCAGAAAGGCTTTCGATACGGTATCACACTCCATTCTGATTCAAAAACTGCAGAACTTGAACATTCATCAAACCATTTGCCGTTGGATTGCGGACTATTTAACTTCAAGAAAACAAAAGGTTGTGCTTGGTGGATCATGTTCGTGTTTAGTTTCGGTGACATCAGGGGTACCTCAGGGTTCCGTACTCGGTCCGCTTCTCTTCCTTGTGTTTATTAATGATATTTCGGATACAATTAGGTGTCGTATTAGAATGTTTGCTGACGACTGTGTGTTGTATACTGAACTGACCGACCAAACGGATTCCACCCAGCTTCAGGATGACCTTAATCACGTGGAGGCATGGTGTAAAAATAATGACATGGTATTAAACACGAATAAATGTGTTCACGTCAGTTTCACCAAAAAGGTTAATAGATTTACAAATCAGTACATCTTAAACAATGAAGTTATTAGGTATGAACACAAATATAAGTATTTGGGTGTCACGCTTTCTGAGGATGGGGGATGGTCTGAACACATTGGCAGTGTTGTAAGTAGAGCGGGAAAAGCCCTAGGCTTTTTACAAAGAAATCTTAAACATGTAACCAAGGAGGTTAAACAGGCCGCATATTATGCCTATGTGAGACCAATACTAGAATACGCCTGTCCTGTGTGGGATCCGTTTAACAAAATACATATTCATGAATTAGAACGCATTCAGTCGATGGCAGCAAGATTTGTTCTGGGAAAATATGGCCGAACTGAAAGCTCCCGTTGTATGAAAAGAGAACTTAATTGGCAATACTTACAAGATCGAAGACGTAATCTAAGATTAAAACTATTTTATTCGATATATAACAATAAAACGGGCATTAATGCTTCAGATTATTTAAAAAAAGCGTATTATCAATCCTCCCGTCATGATCACAAATTTAAAGTACGGCCATACAACCCCAGAACGGATCTTTTTAAGCATTCTTTTTTTCCGCAATCCATTGTTGAATGGAACACGTTACCAGCCGATGTAGTTGGCCGCAAGACTGCGGATTCATTTTATGAGGCTCTGTGCCCCCCGCAATAATGCCTAAGTGGCGCTGCGGGTTTTGTTTCAAATAATAAAAAAAAAAGAACAAGTCACCATTCCGCGTCGCTCAAGCGTCATTATTTCAGTGGGCGCTCCTAAATCACCTGACTTGGAAGGCGTCGTTGAAGGCAGTCAGCATCTGTTGGCCACCCGAAATATTTGCGTTGCGAGAGGAATTGCAGAGCTGCGGGGAGGCAAAGCAACTGTTATGCTCACGAATTTCAGCGATGAGTACAAACATGTGAACAAAGGAACAACGGTCGCATACATCGAAGAAATTGTCGAAGCCACCAGTGCTTTCGCCCTCGCCGATTATGCGGAACCTGTTCAGAGGAACCAAGCCCCTCCCATAGCTTTCGATGTCATTACCTGACTTCCGAACCATAAGCAAGAACAGCTCAAGGCCCTGCTTCTGCAATACGAAGATTGCTTTCGGTCATCATCGAAAATTCTGCAGACCCCAAATACGAAACATCGCATCATAACCGAAGAAAATGCCAGACCACTCCGTCAGAGACCGTACAGGGTTTCGACGCAAGAACGTGAGGCCATGAAAGTAGAAGTTCATGAAATGCTGCGGCATGACATTATCCAGCCGTCCAAGAGTCCATGAGCGTCCCCCGTGGTGTTAGTGAAAAAAAGGATGGAACTTTACGTTTCTGCGTCGATTATGGCCGCCTGATTAAAATCACAAGAAAAGACGTGTATCCTCTCCCACGAATAGACGACACACTCGATCGGCTCCATAACACCAAGTACTTTTCGTCAATGGACCTCAAGACTGGCAATTGGCAAATCGAAGTCGACGAAAGAGACCGAGAGAAGAAGGCGTTTATAACACCGGACGGCCTCTTCGAATTTAAGGTGATGCCCTTCGGTCGTTGCTCAGCGCCTGGAACTTTTCAACGTGTTATGGATACAGTACTAGCAGGATTGAAGTGGAAGACTTTCCTTGTGTACTTGGACGACGTTGTCGTGTTTTCCTCGAGTTTCGACGAGTGTCTTCGGTGCTTTGAAGTTGTACTTCAAGCCATCAAGACGTCTGGACTCACACTGAAGCCAGAAAAGTGCAGATTTGCGACCAAGGAGCTCTTGTTTCTGGGGAACGTTATTAGCAAGTCTGGAGTCCGTCCCGATCCACGGAAAACAGCCGCCATCGCCGACTTCCCGCCGCCCACTGACAAGAAGGCGGTGCGCCGATTTCTGAGCCTGTGCGCCTATTATAGGCGGTTCGTGAAAAACTTCGCCCGCATAGCCGATCCTCTCACTAGCCTTACCAAGGCCGATGAGAAGTTCAAGTAGGAAACGCCACAGGAACACGATTTCCAGGAGCTTAAACATCGCCTCCAGACGCCTCCGTTACTTGCGCATTTCGACGAATTCGGCGAGACAGAAATACACACTGACGCAAGCAGCATAGGTCTTGGCGCCGTTCTTGTGCAGAGGGCTGACGGACTTGAAAGGGTTGTTAGTTATGCCAGCCGATCGCTATCCAAAGCAGAAGCCAATTATTCCACAACAGAAAAGGAGTGCCTCGCCATCATCTGGGCTACGTTAAAATTTCGCCCCTACCTCTACGGTAGGCCCTTCAAAGTTGTGAGCGACCACCACGCCTTGTGTTGGCTAGCCACTTTGAAGGACCCTTCAGGTTGCCTCACACGATGGAGCCCGAGACTTCAAGAACATGACATTACCGTCATTTACAAGTCTGACAAGAAACACTCCGACGCCGACTGTCTCTCTTGTGCGCCTTTCGACCAACCACCACCCGACGACTCGGATGACGACTACTTCTTGGGGAACGATAACTACCGACGACTTCGCTGAACGACAGCGGGCCGACCCGGAACTTGAGGCCCTAATAGAGTACCTCGATGGCAGGATCGCCGAAGTTCCGAAGGTATTCAAGCGCACACTTGCGTCGTTCTTCCTGCGAAAGGTTCTTCTACAAAAGAAAAACTTTTCACTGCTTCGAGCTAAGTACCTCCTTTTGGTGCCTTCAGCTCTGTGACCAGAACTTCTGCAGGCCCTGCACGACGATCCGACGGCAGGGCACCTCGGTGTTTCTCGCACGCTCGCGAGGATACAAGAGGTACTACTGGCCACGTCTTACCACCGACGTCACTCGTTTTGTGAGGACATGCCGGGACTGTCAGCGGCGCAAGACACAGAAGACAAAGCCAGCGGGACTTCTGCAGCCAATTGAACCACCTTGCCGACCTTTCCAGCAGATTGGTATGGACCTACTGGGGCCGTTCCTGATGTTGGCTTTCGGAAACAAGTGAATCGTGGTAGCTATTGACTACCTCACCCGCTACGCCGAGACAAAAGCCCTTCCCAAAGGCAGTGCATCCGAGGTAGCTAAGTTCATCGTCGAAAATATCGTCCTACGTCACGGCGCCCCGGAGGTCCTTATCACCGACAGAGGAACGGCATTTACTGATGACTTAACTGAAGCGATCTTGGCATACACACAGTCAAAACCACCGCCAGACGACAGTGTAGCACCCACTGACCAATGGCCTCACCGAGCGGCTTAACAAGACGATCGCCGACATGCTGGCAATGTACGTCGATGTCGAACGCAAGACGTGGGACGCCATTCTTCCGTACGTGTCCTTCGCATACAACACGGTGGTGCAGGAGACGACGCAGATTTCTCCATTCGAATTGGTCTACGGAAGGAGCCTGGCAACGACGCTCGATGCCATGTTACCCAACGTCACCGACGAAGAAAACGTCGATGTGAGTGAGTACCTTCAACGCGCCGAAGAAGCCCGACAACTCGCGCATCTCCGTATCAAGATTCAACAGACGACCGACAGCCGCCTTTACAATCTTCGACGACGCTTCGTGGAATACCAGCCCGGTGAACGTGTTTGGGTGTGCAGGCCGATACGCCGACGTGGACTAAGTGAAAAGCTTCTGCGACGGTACATCGGACCGTACAGGGTGGTTCGACGTCTCGACCCACTTGATTACGAGGTTGTCCCCGACGGCATCACGAACTCTCAACGACGCCGATCGCGACCTGAAGTCGTCCATGTCGCGCGCCTCAAGCCGTTTCATGTGCGTTGACAGACTGAAACAGTGTTTTTGTATTATTACTGTACCGTTATTTATTCATTGTACTTTCTTGCACTATTGTTGTACCTTCATTTTTAGTTAAAGCATCGGGACGATGATTTTTTCAGAGGGGGGCAATGCCACGCGTTCCGTTTCCCAAGTTTTGTTACCATCCCAAAACACTACGCAATGCTCAGCGCAAACCGCGCCTGCAGTTTTTCGAGAAGCTTCCGGACTGTAGTAGATCATTTCGATAAGATCACGCCCACTCTGCGAACGGTACAGATTATTCTGGAACCTACGCCACCGCCAGCGATAACGCTAGAACATTCGACGGCAAGAGTATAGATGCCGACGCGCTTCGCCGCTTGTCAGTGATTGATCGACGGCTGACGCTCCGTTCGCCGCTATCAGTCCAAGACTGCTATTGTAATCGGCCTTTCCGTTTGGCGGGCACAGGTTCGCCCAAATAAACAGTTAAGTTCCAACACAAAGTCTCCTGTCTTCAGCCACGTCACGACCCCGTGACAATACATATAGCGAATAACCTCAGACGCCCTATCATCTCTGGCATAGGAACAGTAACCGAATACCTATCCAGGTTTGTCGATAATCTCTTAAACAGGATCCCACCTACTTTCTTGTCATTTATAAAGAACACAAATCAGTTCTTGAAAGATGTTTTAGACATAGGTGTTCCCGACGATAGTTTTCTGGTAACACTTGACGTCTCGTCCTTGTACACAAACATTCCACAGAAAAAATGGCATTTGCGCTCTCACCAAGGCCTGCGATAATTGTTGCTTTGACAAGACAGTTGATGATGAAACCATAGGTGTTCTTATGAAGCTCATCTTAGAACTAAACAACTTCGAATTCAATAACTTGCACTACGTTCAAATAAACGGGACATCTATGAGCACTAGAGTAGTTCCTAACTACGCAAATATTTTTATGGACTAGTTGGAAGCTAATTTCATAGAGAATTCACTTTTGAAACCATGCTTCTACAAACGCTTCATCGATGAAATCTTCATGATTTGGCCACATGGCGAAACAAATTCTTTAAGATTATGAATTTCAACAATGCCCACCCCGCCATTACTTTCACCCATAATTACTCATCAACAACGATAAACTTTCATGACGTTACCGTCACAGCTAGTGAAGGACGGCTCTCCACAAATCTTTCGCAAACCGACTGATAGGCATCAACTCCTTCATTTCCATAGCAGTCACGTCTGACATTGCAAAACAGGGATACCGTACAGGCAAGCTCATATGTTTAAAAGAATATGTTACAATCACGAAGATTCCCTTTCGAATTGCCAGGATCTGAAACGTTCGCTCATTCAACGTAAATATCCACGGGGAACAATTGAGGACGCCACAAAACGCACTGACAAACTAAACCGAATTGACCTGCTCAACGCTGAACCCAAGGCGTTGGGTACATCCCAGGTTAACCTTGTGCTCACCCATTCAACGTCAGCTCCAAACGTCACCGCGATTTCGAAGCAATACCATAACATATTAACTCAAAGCAAGCGCCTTAAAAATGTATTCGCAGAACCACCGAGAGTCGTGTACAGACGTCCACGTAACCTCCATGATATTCGTTTATCGTCTGAGCTCGCTGACCGTAAACAAAACGGCTGCGCTCCTTGTGGGAAGTCGCGGTGCAAGGTGTGTGCACACATTGCAACTACGCAAACTGTCACCAGTGCATCCACTGCCTTTCAGTTAACAATCAGAAGCAATCTAAATGGTGTCACTTCCAACGCAGTATACCTGCTCGATTGCGATATCTGTAATCTACAATATATTGGTCATACAGAAACACCGTTTAGAACTCGATTTAATAATCATAAGTCGTACGCCAAAAGCCTTCCAAATCTGCCTTTATCGAAACATCTAGCAGTACCTGGTCATTCTTTCGACAAGATTAAAGCAACGGTACTGGAGTCTGGTTTCCGCTCACATCATGAGCGGGAAATGTGCGAATCGTTTCTAATCTACAAGTTCGGTACACTAAACTCTGGAATAAGCGGACACGCAAGCACATTCGCTAATCTACCTTCCACCACTTAAGGTGTCTCATGCTTTTCCGAGATTTCTAGTTCATTTTCTGTTATTTTACTTTTTTCGTTTTCGGCAGAACCATCCTTGTTCCCTGCATAACAAACTCAGTTGACCTGCTCATCTTTAGTATGTATACCGCTCATTCATGCGCTTCAATCGGCACGCATGGTTGCCATAGTGCTTTCCATACCATGCGCCATATTTATATTAAAAATCTCTTTCACTCGTACTGATGTCGCTATAACGATAAGAGGTGACTGCTGATCCCATGTTACTTGACGCATTGCATCTTCACACTAAAGGTATTTTGCCTTTGTGTATAATCATGTCGAAGGACTTCCGATTGCTATTGCACATGTCCCAAACATTTTAGAAATGTATATAATGGCCACGAAAGCTGCATTACATGTCACACTGACGAAGGCTGGCGCACCAGCTGAAACGTATGTGATTATTAGAAGTGTTTTATCGTACGTCACGCTTTCTGGCTTCCGTTTTTACTACGGAGCCAGTGTGCTTCCTTCCTCGCTACACTCATATATATATATATATATATATATATATATATATATATATATATATATATATATATTGCCGCATTCAACCTGCAGATGAGAGCTCGCACAGCCAGAGAAGAAGACGAAGCTCTTGCCCGGTCCTCTTTCCGAGCGCCTTTCATTTTTAATTAAAGTGAGCTCTTCTATATCGAAGTCCTGCTGTGTCTGCGTCGTGACACTGGTGGAGGAGCTGGGTACATGTCCAGGACACCCTCCAACAGCCCGGGATCTAGTCCACAAAGACTTCCGCTCGTCGAAACACCCGTTTACCGCGCCAGCCGCCGCCTGTTAGGCCTGAGCCCAGAATTCGGTCCTTGGACGGAAAACATGACCGCGCCGGGAAGCAGTTGCCCCACCATGACGAGCCCAAGCACTATACAGGTGACTGTTTTCACCCCTAAAACTCCTGTGGATTTTCATGGCAACACTAATGAGGACGCAGATGACTGGCTTGAGGAGTTAGAGCGCACAGCCAACGTTAACGGGTGGAACGCCGCGCAGAAGTTGGGGTACGTGTATTTCCCTCTTCAATACGGGGCTCGCACGTGGTTCACAAATCGCGTGTGGTCAACGTGGGACGAATTCCGGCGGAAGTTCCTGGACACCTTCGCAAACACCGAAAGGCGGGAGCAGGCACAACGACTCCTTGAATCACGGATACAAAAGCCCAACGAATCTGTTGCAATGTTTGTTGAGGACATGGCTCGTCTCTTTCATCGAGCCGATCCCGATATGTCCGAGAACAGAAAGATCAGCCACCTCATGCGTGGTGTTAAAGAGCAGCTGTTTGTTGGTCTCGTACGGAACCCACCTTCAAGCGTCGACAAATTTTCGAAGGAGGCGACCGCCATAGAACGCGCACTACAGCTACGGTACCGCCAGTACGACCGTCCAAACAACAGCGGACAAATCAGCGCAACCGCCGTGACCACCGTAACACCTGACGAGCGTTCCTTGCGTGACATGATACGCGAAATTGTACAAGAAGAGGTGAAGAAGCTCGCTGCCACACCGAATGACTGCGCGATTGCGTCGGCCACAGAAGTTGTTCGCCAAGAAATAAGGCAAGCGCTTTCACTTCCCGAGCCGAACACTGAAATAGTAAGACCAACGTATGCAGATATTCTCCGTCGACAGCCTAGATCTAACGTGCCGCCACCTCAACAGTACCACCAGCAACAGCCGCCGACAGTGCCTTGGTACTACAGGGAAACGTCGACGCCGATGCGACCCCCACTCCGCAAAACCGACATATGGCGTACCCCTGACTACAGGCCCCTGTGCTTCCATTGTGGGGAAGCAGGCCACATCGTGCGGTATTGTCCTCATCGCGTTGCCGGGTATCAAGGATTTCCGTCCACTACCCCTCGGCGCTATTTCGACGGAAGACGCAATGTTCAAACGAGCGCGACGATACCGCGAGACGTTTCTCCTGGGTTCCGGTCACGCTCGCCCTCCCCAGGTCATTTTCCCCGATCTAATAGAGGTAGCACCACGGACATGGCAAGAGGAAGGTCTCCCAGTCCACGCCGGGGAAACTAAAAACAGCGACCTTAGGGGGGAAGGTTGCGAATTGCCGAAGATTTGAAAATCCCCCATTACCGCCGCATGAAGTGCCGTACATTTCGAATGAACCGACGAAAGACGAGATTGTCACCGCCGACATTACACTTTCGATTGACGGTCACGACGTGACCGCACTGGTCGACACTGGTGCGGACTTTTCAATAATGAGTGCGAATCTGGCCGACCAACTCAAGAAGGTAAAAATGGAATGGACGGGGCCGCAAATTAGAGGAGCCGGAGGCCAGCTGCTGACACCTACCGGAAAGTGCACCGCACGAATCAAGATTGGGGACTCATCATTCGTGGCAACCTTCGTTATTCTTGCTGAGTGTTGTAAACAGGCCATCTTGGGTATGGATTTCCTGCGGGAGTACGGTGCCATTATAAATATACCGGACGGTGTACTGACCTTCTCAGCGGACCATAGCGCAGTGCTGCAGCGCAAGCCCATGCACGTGATTGACGACTTGACCATGCCACCGTTGTCATGCCGCCTCGTCTCTGTCACGTGTAACACGCAGCATAGTGGAGAAGGTGTCGCGGAACAAATATCGACGCTTTTGCTCTCTCGAGGAATCGCTATTGCCAGAAGTCTCGTCAGTGTAGTGTCTGGGCAAGCAGAGGTCCTGTTGACAAACTTCAGCAACGAGCGTCGACACATTGCAGAGGGTACCACAGTTGCATACTTCGAAGAAATTGTAGAATTCCGCGAGTGCTTCGCAGTACAACAGGCAGAGACACCGGCCGCTTCAACACCACTGCCTGTCGACGTGAGCAAAGATTTATCGCCAGCGCAGAGGCAGAGTCTTCTAGATATTCTCGGCCAGTTTGAAGACTGTTTTTCGTCGACCTCGAGGGTAAATCAAACGCCACTGACAAAGCACCGAATTATAACGGAAGAGACGGCAAGACCATTTCGACAAAACCCATACCGCGTGGCACCGAAAGAACGCGAAGCAATCCAAGAACAAGTCCAGAAAATGCTCAATGATGACATCATTCAGCCGTCAAAAAGCCCTTGGGCATCACCGGTAGTGCTAGTTAAGAAGAAAGACGGCAGCTTACGCTTCTGTGTGGACTACCGCAAGCTGAACCGCGTGACAAAGAAAGACGTATATCCACTACCGCGTATTGACGATTCACTTGACAGGCTGAGGCATGCACGCTTCTTCTCGTCGATGGACCTGAAAAGCGGTTATTGGCAAATCGAGGTCGATGAGCGGGACAGAGAAAAGACTGCTTTTGTTACGCCTGACGGGCTTTACGAGTTTAAAGTCTTGCCCTTCGGATTGTGCTCAGCCCCAGCAACATTTCAGAGACTGATGGATACCGTCCTATCAGGCCTTAAGTGGCAGACGTGTCTGGTATACCTCGACGACGTCATTGTTTTCTCACCAAAATTCGAGGAACATCTAAGACGGCTGCTATTAGTATTTCGAGCAATACGGTCCGCTGGCTTATCACTGAAACCTGAGAAATGTCATTTCGGTTTCAAGGAACTCCGATTCTTAGGACATGTGGTGAGCCATGAAGGTGTTCGTCCGGACCCCGACAAGATCGACGCTGTCCGAAAATTTCCGGTGCCAACAGAAAAGAAGGCCGTAAGACGTTTTCTTGGCCTTTGCGCCTACTACCGCAGATTTATCGCCAATTTCTCGCACATAGCGTCGCCCTTAACACGCATAACGAGAGACGATGTTCCATTTTTATGGGGCGAAGAGGAACAAGCAGCATTTGACGGTCTACGACAGCGCCTGCAGACGCCCCCCTGTGCTTGCTCACTTTGACGAGGACGCTCCAACCATGATCCACACTGATGCCAGCAACGTAGGTTTAGGCGCTCTACTCGTCCAGTGGCAAGACTCAGCCGAGAGAGTGATTGCATATGCAAGTAGGACGCTTTCCCGTGCCGAGTCCCATTATTCCACAACGGAAAAGGAATGTCTTGCTGTAGTATGGGCAGTTCTGAAGTTTCGCCCATACCTCTACGGCCGTCCCTTCCACGTAGTCAGCGACCACCACTCTCTTTGCTGGCTGACCAACTTGAAGGACCCATCCGGTCGGCTAGCGCGCTGGAGCTTACGCCTACAAGAATTCGATATGACGGTCGTCTATAAGTCGGGACGACAGCACTCTGATGCTGATTGCTTATCCAGGTCGCCTATAAAGCAAGATGATGTCTCAGAAGATGATGACATGGCATTTTTAGGAGTGGTCGATACGGTCACCATTTTGTCTAAGCAGAAAGAAGACAGTGAGTTGCTCCCTCTTATTAATTTTCTTAACGGCCAGTCTACAAGCGTTCCCAAGATATTTGCAAGGAGCCTGCCATCATTCTGCTTGCGCAGTGGTGTCCTATACAAGAAGAACTTTGCCCCCAGCGGAAATGCCCACTTACTTGTCGTCCCAACATCCATTCGCGATGAGATCCTGAGCGCTTGCCACGATGAGCCAACCTCCGGCCACCTCGGATACACGCGCACATTGGCCAGAATCCAACAAAAGTATTACTGGCCGAAGCTTCCAGGCACTGTAAAGCATTACGTCCGCACGTGCCTCGATTGTCAACGACGAAAATCGCCACCTTTAAAACCAGCCGGATTGTTGCAACCAGTTCAAGTGCCCACCATGCCTTTTGCACAAATCGGAATGGATCTCCTTGGACCATTCCCGACTTCGCATACTGGAAATAAGTGGGTAATTGTCGCTACGGACTATCTTACTCGCTACGCAGAAACAAAGGCTTTATCAAGTGGAACCGCAGTAGAAGCGGCACGATTTTTCATTGAAAATAACGTTCTGAGGCATGGCGCTCCTAGAATTATAATAACAGACAGAGGTACCGCTTTCACGGCTATGCTCCTCAAGTCAGTGCTTGAGTTGAGTGGAACAGTGCATCGAAAAACTACCTCCTACCACCCACAAACCAACGGCTTAACAGAACGCCTCAACAAGACAATTGCTGATATGCTTAGTATGTACATCGACGTGGATCATAAAAATTGGGACGACGTTCTACCATACGTGACGTTTGCCTATAATACGGCGCAGCAGGAAACTACACGGAGCACGCCATTTAGTCTTCTTTATGGCCGTGAAGTGACGACAATGCTTGATGCCATGCTGCTGCACGACTGCGAGGATACAGACACGGATGTTCAAGCCTTTACCCAACGAGCTGAAGAGGCACGGCAGCTAGCACGCGTGCGAATCGCCCGACAGCAGAGTTACGACGCACAACGTTATAACCTGCGACACCGATACGTCACTTATCAACCAGGCGAGAAAGTGTGGGTCTGGAGCCCTATTCGCCGACGCGGCCTTTGTGAAAAGTTACTGAAGAAGTACTTTGGTCCCTACAATGTTATACGGCGCCTAAGTGACGTGAATTATGAGGTCATCCCTGACAGTTCCTCGCGACCTCAAAAATCTGAAATCGTACACGTTGTGCGGATGAAGCCATATTGCAGTGAGCCAGTTGCGTAATACGTCAACTATAGATACACCGCGTATTCTGTAGCCGAGCATCGGGTCGATGCTCTTCCTGGAGGGAGGCAAATGCCGCATTCAACCTGCAGAGGAGAGCTCGCACAGCCAGAGAAGAAGACGAAGCTCTTGCCCGGTCCTCTTTCCGAGCGCCTTTCATTTTTAATTAAAGTGAACTCTTCTATATCGAACTCCTGCTGTGTCTGCGTCGTGACAATATATATATATATATATATATATATATATACACACATATATATATATATGTATATATATATATATATATATATATAGTCTAGTAGACCCTCCGTGAGTGGTCACAACGTGGTTTATTTCGACGTTTCGGCCTAGAGTCTGGCCTTCATCAGGAATAAAGATACAGTTTGTCGGTGCTCAGCTTTATACAATCTCAAATCAGAGGGCCCTCTGATTTGATATATATATATATATATACATATATATATATATATATATATAAATATATATCAAGATGTGGAAGACGGGCAAAACGGAAACTTTTTATTTTTCCTACGTTTCATCCGGGGACCGCCCTTCATCAGGGAAAACACGATACAAAAATGCGCTGACCGTAAGGAACTTTTTATTCGGAAGAAGAACGCCGCACCCTCAAGCACGAGCCTGGTTATAACACACTCCGCATCAGCACCAAACATCAGCAGTATTCTTTTGAAGCATCACAACATACTAATACAGAGTGATCATATTAAAAAAATCTTTCCTGATCCCCCACATGTGGTATATCGCAAATTGAAGAACTTACGCGACATACTAACCTCATCGAGGATTACCGCCACCACTTTTTCTGGTTGTCATCCATGCAACAAACCCCGTTGCAACAGTACAGCATCAAACTTTCATCTAAAAATTGAAGGGGATTTTGACTGCGACACAAGCAACAATGTGTACATGGTTGAATGGTCTGTGTGCAAGCTCCAATACATCGGACATACTGAAACGCCTTTTAGAATGCGCTTTAATAACCATAAGTCACATGCCACAAGCCTACCCAATCTACCTTTGTCTAAGCAAGTTCAATCACTCATTCAATAAACTAAAAGCTACTATACTGGAATCAGGTTTCCCTTCACACTATGATAGGGAACTGCACGAGTCATTTCTGATACACAAGTTAAACGCGATCTTATTCGTTATCAATGAAAATACCGGCAAACTGACGTTTCTTTGGGCGCAGAACGAAGTTCTAGTTTCATCACAGTCTGCTCATAATCACTGTACACGCAGATTTTCACTATTCCTTTTCGGTGCAGTGACTTTCTTGACTTCGTGTTATCAATTATGTTTGTGCCCCATGAAATTCTTAGTTACTCATCTTGTTCTATTCGAACGTTTCTGCAATAATTTTTTGTCTTTTTTGTGCGTGTGATTTGCTGTATAGGTTTGATAGTTTTGTTTGTAGATATCACCGTACTTTTCAAACTGCTATTCATGTGATCTACTTGATGTAAACACCGTTTATGCTTTCTCATAAACTTTCTTCGACATTGCTTTGACAGTCTCTGCTCACCATTCATTACTCATCACGTCACAGTAGATAGTGTATGATAGTGATAGTTCACGTGTCAGGGGCCCTTGGTATACCATGCCTACATAAGAAAAGCGCATTTTTGTATCGTGTTTTCTCTGATGAAGGCCGGGCCGGTTCCCGGCTAAAACGGAGAAAAAATAGGAAGTTTTCGTTTTGCCCGTCCTCCACCTTTTGGTATTTTTCCACTGGATCCAAGGACGCCTTCTCTTTCATATATATATATATATATATATATATATATATATATATATATATATATATATATATATATATATATTGTAGTGGGGAATTCGCAAGGCAATGATAGTGGGACCATCGCTGAGTGCGAAGCGCGAGCACGAGCTGTAGACACTGGACTGCCCGAGCATTTGTTTCTGTACCGGCTGTCTGCCTATTATCTGGCGTCGCTAATAAACCCCCTTGCAAAGTGGTGGAAGTGTGCTGGGTACGCAAACCTGGAACTTCGAAGCCGGAAGCTGCCCACTACATCAGCAATGCCTGATCAGACGACCGAGCAAGGCACCACCCAGCAAAGCACGGCCCAATCTCAACTGGTCATCGTGCCTACCACCCTGCGCCAACGAGATCCGCCCTTCTTCAGTGGCACCGAGGACCAAGATGTGGAGGACTGGTTGCAGCTGTTTGAGAAGGTGAGCGCCGCCAACAAGTGGGACGACCCCTCGAAATTAGAGTATGTCCCATTTTATCTCAAAGACGTCGCCAGCCTGCGGTTCACAAACCACCGCACTGAATTTATCACTTGGGCCGGTTTCAAGACCACCCTCGCAGCTGTGTTCGATCGCCCCGCAGTGCGCAAGCTGCGTGCTGAGCAGCGCCTACGCGGACGTGCACTAAGGCAGGGCGAAAACTTCACAAGCTATATTGAAGATGTAATCGATTTATGCCGGCGCTTCAACCCTGAGATGACCGAACATGACAAGATCAGGCATATCTTGAAAGGCATAGACGATGATGCCTATCAAATGTTGCTGGCAAAGAGCCCAAGTACCGTATCCGAACTTGTGACCTTGTGCCAGAGCTTGGAAGAGATTCGGAAACAACGTGCAGCAGTTCGGAGGTCGACGACTGCAGACGACTCTCTCGCTGCCCTGGCCGTCGGTGGTGACAGCTCCCTGCTGGAGCAGATAAAAGAATATGTACGCGAAGAGGTCGCACGACAACTTTCATGTCTCTCGTATCTGCCGACCACCGAAGCACCAACGAACCGCCTAACGCCGACAATAAGACAGGCTATTCAGGAGCAGGTCTCCGAGGCGTTGCCATTACCTACGCCTGCCTCTCAACCAACGCCTGTTGCCGCGCAACTGACTTATGCGGCCGTCGCGGCAATGCCTCCTGCATCTCGTCTGCCAATGTATACGCCACAACCTGTGCGACCGTCCACCGCGCCGTTTCCACAGCAACACGCCGGAAATCCTTGGCGCACCGCTGACAACCGGCCTATATGTTACTTTTGCGGAATTCCAGGTCACGTTGCACGTCTATGTCGTCGGCGCTTCACAGTTAACGCACCAAGATATCCTGACTATTCGTTTCGACCTCCATACCACGCGCCTCACGTGCCACCTGAAGTTCACGAACGCGATGCGCAAACTGCTTCCGGCGCCCGAACATTCGCTTCTAGACGTTCTACTTCCCGCTCGCCTTCACCTTCACCAAGTCGTCGTTCCGTGTCGCCTATGCGTCGACGACCCACCTCCATTGAGACGGAAAACTAACTGCCGCAGCTCCGGAGGCACGAGCTGCGTCATCGTCTAATCGTTCAAGTCCTCGCCTGTCTCCCGCCAATCTTATCGATGTAATCGTCGAAGGTGTACGAACACTCGCACTCATCGATACCGGTGCCGCGATATCTGTGATTAGTGAGAGACTCTGCCGCTCTCTTCGTAAAGTGACGATGCTTTCTTCCGTGGTTTCTCTTAGTACTGCGAGCGCCCAACAAATTGAGCCCGTCGCGTCATGTACAGCAAAAGTTGTGATTCGAGACGTGTTGTACACCATTGAATTTCACGTGTTGGCTTCATGTTCCCACGATGTCATCCTAGGATGGGATTTTTTATCACGTCATCACGCCGTCGTGGACTGCGCTCGGGCCGAAGTGGAGCTGTTACCGTTTGGTGATGCGCCTTCTGTTGATGCGGCCGTATCTAGTGTGGCTAACCTTGTCGTCGCGACGGACATAGACCTTCCTCCTTTCAGCGCCCAGTTTGTCCCTGCCTGCTGTGCTTCACTTTCTGACGCTACCGTCCTATTCACGCCATCTGACATCTTTGGTAGCCGCCACCACACATCACTGCCATTCGCCGTTCTTGAGCTTTGTCAAGACACTACCGTGATATTTATTTCCAATCCCAACTCGTGCCCCCTCAGTTTGCGCCGCAACGAGACGCTCGGCCACATTCAGCTCATCGATGAAGGTACTATCGTGCCTGCCGATTTTTTCGACACCAAGCCGAATATGGAGCTGCACGCGTTGGTTCCTCACTTTGCCTTGAACAGCGTGTCTACCGATGCATTTCACCATTCTATTGACAGCCATCTCGCCCCGGCTCAACGAGAGCAGCTTGTTACCCTGCTGCACGAATTCAACCGTTCGTTTGACTTTCCCCAAGCGGTGCTAGGAAGAACGAACACCGTTGTGCACACAATTGACACAGGAAAGAGTACTCCTTTGCGCCAGCGCCCTTAGCGTGTGTCACCAGCGGAGCGTCGGGTAATTGCAGAACAAGTAGACGACATGCTACAGCACGGAGTCATCAAGCCTTCTTGTAGTCCTTGGTCTTCCCCAGTTGTACTCGTCAAAAAAAAAAAGGATGGTTCAGTCCGGTTCTGCATAGACTACAGGCGCCTGAACAACATTACGAGGAAAGATGTTTACCCTCTTCCCCGCATAGACGACGCTCTCGATTGTCTCCAAGGTGCAGAATTCTTTTCCTCGCTTGACCTTCGCTCGGGTTATTGGCAGGTTCCAATGGCTGAGTCTGATCGTCCAAAAACGGCGTTTGTCACACCGGATGGCCTCTATGAATTTACCGTGATGCCATTCGGACTCTGCAATGCGCCTGCCACATTCGAGCGAATGATGGACAGCATTTTACGTGGTCTCAAATGGAACATTTGCTTGTGCTATCTTGATGACGTTGTGGTTTTTTCACCCGATTTCACTTCGCATCTCACTCGTCTGCGCAAGATTCTACAGTGCCTCACAAACGCCAGGCTTCAGCTTAACCTGAAGAAGTGTCACTTCGGGGCTAAACAACTCACCATACTTGGTCATGTCGTCTCGAAAGCCGGCATTCTTCCCGACCCTGACAAGCTTCGTGCTGTTGCCGAATTTCCTAAGCCGACTACTGTTAAAGAACTACGGAGCTTTGTGGGCCTGTGCTCCTATTTTCGTCGCTTTGTCCGGAACTTTGCCTCCATCATCGCTCCACTCACCAAACTCCTTGCTGGCCCTGCAGATCTTTCGAATTGGACAGCAGCCTGTGACGAATCCTTCGCAACACTGCGCCAACTCCTTACCTCACCACCCGTACTGCGCCATTACGACCCTACTGCGCCAACCGAAGTACACACGGATGCAAGTGGCGTTGGCCTTGGTGCAGTACTCGCGCAACGCAAGCCAGGTTTTATGGAGTATGTGGTCGCCTATGCCAGCCGCGCCCTCACTAAGGCAGAAGCCAACTATTCTGTTACGGAAAAAGAGTGCCTCGCGATTGTGTGGGCGTTAAACAAGTTTCGCCCCTATTTGTACGGCCAAACTTTTGATGTGATAACTGACCATCACGCACTCTGTTGGTTGGCTTCGCTAAAAGATCCTTCCGGCCGCCTCGGACGTTGGGCACTACGCCTCCAGGAATTCGACATACGCGTCGTCTACCGATCGGGGCGAAAGCACTCTGACGCAGATGCGCTTTCACGATCACCCGTGAAATCCGATGATACGGATATATCAGCCCTGGACCTTCCCCTCTCTGCCGTCAGCGTCACAGACATGCCATCCGAACAGCGCAAGGACCCTTGGATCGCCTCGCTATTGAATATGCTTTCCGACGCATCGACTTTCGGTTACCCGCGTGCTCTTTGCCGCCAAGCAACGCATTTCGCCATACGGGATGGCCTGTTATACCGTCGCAACTATCAAGTGACGGGTCGTAAATGGCTGCTAGTCATACCCAGCCATATGCGGTCTGATATCTGCAAATATTTTCATGCTGAACCGCAACACGCACATGCCGGTGCGCTAAAGACGTATGAGCGGATCCGCCAACGTTACTACTGGCGGGGTATGTACACGTTTGTACGCAAACACATTCGCTCATGTTCCCAGTGTCAGCAGCGCAAGACATTCCCTCATTCACCCGGTCAACTGCAGCCTTTGCCATGTCCTGCACGCCCATTCGACCGTGTTGTGATTGACCTATACGGCCCGCTACCGTGCTCTGTTGGTGGCAATCGATGGGTGATTGTGGCTGCCGACCATCTGACAAGGTACGCCGAAACGGCAGCGCTGCCTTCGGCTGGTGCTCGTGACGTTGCAACCTTCATCTTGCACCGGTTTGTTCTTCGTCATGGTGCACCACGGGAGCTCCTGAGTGACAGAGGACGCGTATTTTTGTCCGAAGTTCTGCAGCAGCTCCTACATTCATGCCGTACGGTACACCGCACATCAACAGCCTATCACCCTCAGACAAACGGCCTAACGGAACGTTTCAACAGAACCCTCGGAGACATGCTCGCTATGTATATTGATTCCGACCACTCCAACTGGGACGTTGTTCTTCCTTTCGTGACGTACGCCTACAATACGGCGATTCAATCAACAACAGGCTTTTCTCCATTTTTTCTTTTATATGGTCGTGACCCATGCAACACACTCGACACAATTTTGCCATACAATCCTGATGCCTCAGAGTTCAGCCCAGTTTCTGAAATGGCTGAACATGCCGAAGAGTGTCGTCAACTTGCACGGTCCTTCACAGCCGATAACCAAGCCCTCCAAAAAGATCGCCACGACCATGATCTTGTTCAGAATACCTTCCCCGTCGGTTCTCTCGTGTGGCTCCGACTGCCTTTCCACTCTCCTGGACTGACTCCCAAGTTTGCACCGAAGTATACGGGCCCTTACCGCGTCATACAACACCCTTCTTCTGTCACCTATGTGATTGAACCACTCAAGCCGTCCACGGACAAGCGCCGCCTTGGTCGTGAGACGGTCCACGTCAGTCGCCTCAAGCCCTGTTACGACCCTCCTGTTCTCTCGTCACCTTGAGTCGCCAGGATGGCTCGTCTTCGCCGGGGCATTGTAGTGGGGAATTCGCAAGGCAATGATAGTGGGACCATCGCTGAGTGCGAAGCGCGAGCACGAGCTGTAGACACTGGACTGCCCGAGCATTTGTTTCTGTACCGGCTGTCTGCCTATTATCTGGCGTCGCTAATAAACCCCCTTGCAATATATATATATATATATATATATATATATATATATATATATATAAATATATATATATATATATATATATATATATATTGTAGTGGGGAAGAGGGAGAGAGACGATGTCTAGTTGGAGCACCTGAAAGACGACTACGACGAAGAGCTGAGCTCGTGACAGTGACTGACGCCTCTTGAACCAGGCAGTTGGTTTTATTCAATAAACCCCCTTATAATTTGGTGGAGGTGCTGGGTAGTCTTCGAAGCTAGAACTACGAAGTCGCACTTTACCTGCAGTGCCAGCAATGCCGGAAGAACCCTCCACCCAAGGTACCTCGCAAGTTCCCGCCTCTACATGTCCCGGCGTGTGGCCACTGCGTCACCCACGGATCTTCAGCGGCACTGACGGCCAAGACGTTAGGAGTGGCTGGCTACTTACCACAAGGTGAGCGCAGCGAACAAGTGGGACGATGCGGCTAAGCTGACCTATGTAAGCTTTTACTTGTCCGGCGTCGCTAGTCTCTGGTTGCGCAATCACGAAGCCGACATTGCCAGCTGAGATTCATTCAAGGCCTCCTTTTCGCAAGTCTTCGACCACCCTGCTGTGCAAAAACTCCGCGCAAAACAACGACTTCGTGAGTGCGCTCAACAGCCAGGAGAGACCTTTACCAGCTATATTGAAGACGTTGTTGACTTGTGCAAGCGGGTAAACCCAGCGATGCTCGAAGCCGACAAAATCAAACAAATCCTCAAGGGCATATGCGATGACGCATTTCAAATGTTGTTAGCCAAGGACCCACAAACCATTGCCGAACTCGTCAGATTGTGCCAGAGTTTTGACGAATTGTACAAGCAACGCGCCCAAACACGGCGCTCTCTGGAACCAAGCGATTCGATCGCGGCCTGGACTCTCGGAGACCAGAACGACATGTTGGCTCGCTTAAAGCAGTTCGTGCGTGAGGAGGTTGCTCGGCAGCTCTCCATTTTATCGAGCGCGCCCGAGCCAGCACAAACGCATCCTTTGGCCCCAGATCACCTGGCCCCGGCCATGAGGCACGTCATACAAGATGAGGTAGCGGACGCTTTGCCTTTCGCTCGTTCACCACCTCTGGAGGCCGCACCCTTGACGTATGTGCAAGTCGTTGCAGCCAGAGCACCTCGACAGCCCACTTATGCTACCTCAACGATCCCTGTTCGGCCATCACCAGTTCCGTTCAGCCAGCCGATTGCAGCGTTTCCGAATCCGTGGCGCACCGCAGACAACCACCCGATTTGCTATTCTTGCGGTTACGCAGGACATGTGGCTCGCTTGTGCCGCCGCCGCCCTCTCGTTCAGAGCGACACCATGCAAATATCGTCGCACGACTCTCGGTGCTTTAACAACACGGCGCGTCAACAAGGATACTCTTCACCCGACCGCCCTCCCTCAGTCAGTCACTGATCTCCATCTCCCCGACGTCACTCCCTGTCACCTATGTGCCGTCGACCCTGCCCTTCAGACGCGGAAAACTAGATGCCACAGTTCCAGAGGCGCGAACTGCGTCGTCGCCGAAAGAATCAAGTCCTCGCATTTCTCTGACAAACCTCATCGACGTTTTTGTGGATGGTTACCGTACCCTTGCGCTTGTAGAAACTGGTGCTGCCGTTTCAGTAATTGATTTAAAACTTTGCCGCCTGCTTCGGAAGGTTACCACGACGCCAAAGGGGTTGTCCCTCCGTACTGCCAGTGCTCACCATATTCGACCATCAGATGCCTGTACCGCCCGCGTTCTCATCCAAGATGTTTCGTATACAGTTGAATTTCTTGTGCTACATGCGTGTTCTTATGATGTGATTTTCGGCTGGGACTTTCTGTCTCGTAATCATGCGGTTATCGACTGTGCTCGTGCTGAAGCGGCCTTCTCTGCGTTGTGTGTCTCGTCTCCGGAATTCCCGTTGAACAAGCTGTTTGTCGCTGACGACATCGACATACCACCGACTAGCGCAGCCTTTGTTCCCGTATCTTGTGCCGATGTGTCTAAGCCTGCAGTGTTGTTTACGCCTTCACAAAAATTCCAAAGTCGCAAGAGCCTCGCGTTTCCATTTGCAGTTCTAGATATTTCGGCGGGCGCTACCAATTTGTTTGTCACAAATCCCTTGCCATCTCCCACAACCTTGTGTCGCGGAGAATGTATTGGAACATTCCAAGACGTAGACGTTTCCTCCATCTTCGACCTTGACGGTGAAAGTGATTTGCAGCTTAATGCATTGACGCTATCTGCCCATTCAAATGTCCACGAAAATAATAATTTGTTTGGCCCCTCAATTGATGGCGAACTTGAAGAACCACACAGCGAAAAGCTTCTAGAACTTCTTCACCAGTTTCGCGGCTCGTTCGATTGCCAGCAGACGTCCTTAGGCCGAACGCACACCGTTGTGCATCACATTAATACCGGCTCCCAAGCGCCTCTGCGACAGCGTCCCTACCGTGTATCTCCTGTGGAGCGTCGTGTAATCACCGAGCAAGTGGCCGACATGCTTCAACGTGGCGTCATTCGGCCGTCCAGCAGTCCCTGGTCTTCACCTGTGGTACTTGTGAGGAAAAAAGACGGCTCGATTCGCTTTTGCGTCGATTACCACCGTTTAAACAAAGTCATGATGACGTATGCCCTTTGCCACGCATCGATGATGCCCTGGATTGCTTGCAAGGCGCGGGATTCTTATCACTAGACCTACGGTCCCGTTATTGGCAAGTCCCCATGTCACCATCAGATCGCCCAAAAACTGCTTTTGTGACGCCCGATGGGCTATACAAATTTAATGTATTGCCCTTCGGCCTTTGTAATGCGCCAGCCACATTCGAAAGGATGATGGATAGCGTCTTGCGTGGGCTAAAATGGAAGACATGCCTATGCTACTTGGATGATGCCGTTGTTTTCTCATCTCATTTCGACAGCCATCTCCAACGTCTCAGCGAAGTCTTGAGCTGCCTCACGAGCGTAGGCTTTCAACTAAACATCAATAAGTGCCACTTTGGAGCTCGGAAGCTCACAATATTTGGAGCGTCTCTCAGACTGGTGTGCGAACGCACACCTATCGCGCTCCGCTGCGAATGCCATTTCTGACCGGTCAACGGCTTCGAATCTTGCTGAGCTGCACGGACCCTCTTCCGCGAAGTTCACCTGAACATTTAGACACCTGGTTCACCAAGGTGGGCTCGTTTTTCATCATTTTAGAGGCCTTTTCGCTGCATCAGCGAGCTAAGTCTAGGCGAGGTTAGGCCAGCCTCCCCGCCTACGGCGCTCGCACGCCCGCTGCGAGATGCCGCAGCAGATTGCCATGGAGGGGGACGACGTCACCCCTGAGGAATTACAAGGAAACGGATGGTTCTCCGTTCTAAAAAGACGACGAGAATCGCGAGCGAAGTCCCCACGCAGCCCGCCAGCCTGGAACGCAATGAGGCGCGACAGCGACGCCTAACGCTACTAGGGAGTTTTAGTGCTGGGTACGCATTCTCTTGGGGCGAGGCGGGCTTGGGAGCGCGCGGCGTTGCGTGCCCAACCCATACCCAACCGGAATGCCTTTTAGTTGGCGCCACGATGGCACGCACGCAAACGCAAGCCAAACGAAGGTCACACGTGCTCGCAGCGCCATAGAGTCTTGTCGCGTAAGTATTATTTAATTAATTTTAGGATTGAAAATGTAAAATTAAACATACATAGTGATCAGGACACTTTTTTATCGTGTACAGTATCCTGGTATACGAAAAAAGTGAAAAATACAAGGTTACTACAATGACAGTGTCGACATCTTGTGACACTTCGTGCAACCACAGTCATGAACTTGTTAGCTTACGCGTAATGTTTTTGAGATGAAAACAAATAAAAAAGCTACTAATTTGTAATATTGTCGCTGCGCAGTTTTTGCATCAGATGTACAATGTACAACGTTTCTGCGATAACAATGTTGTGGTTGTCTGTTTCAATATAGCTGCGCTAGATGGCGCCACGTATTCAGTTGGTCGGGGCTGGCATATATTTAGTTTCTATGTTCCAGGCCATTCTAGCGTTGGTAATCTGGCTGAAACCATGTTATCGCTATAAGTGCTCGCACTTTGGCTTATTTTAACTCGACGGCTAGAGTGTGCGCCGGGGCAGCTTATCTCCGCTAGGTGGCCAGTGGTGGCAGCGTTGTTTGACAGACGCATCGCCCCATCGCCCCAGCCATCTTGCGACGCATCTGTTTGGGGCTTCGCGCATGCGCAATACCGCCGCCCCATCGTCCTGCGTACGCAAGCCGCCTGCGTACCCAGCACTAAAACTCCCTACTCTACGACACGTCGCAGCTGCGAGCCGGCTGCCGGCGATGCCACGTAGTCACAATCGAGTCATCGTGCGACCGGGAGGCGGCATCAACGTGCAAGCCTGCAGCCCGCACAGGATTCTCGCCGCACTAACCATGGCAGCTCAGCTAGCGCCGTCGGTAACGGAGGAGGACATTATTTGTCCCAACTCGATGCAAAACATTTTTGTCGTCAGTACGCCCAGCGCTAATAATGCAGCAGCGTACAGCCGAGTAACAGAGATCATCCTCACCGACCAGAGACACCCGGTCACGGCCTACCTCTCACCTGCCGGTATCACGAGCCGAGGCGTGATTCGCGGCGTCGACACTGACTTTGATGACGCCGCACTCAACCGCATGCTAATCCAACCACGCAACTCAAGCCTACTGGGAGCGCGTCGCATCAAGAACACTGAAACTGTGATTCTGATCTTCAACGGGCTCAAAGTGCCCAACTACGTCTACTGCGGCCAGGTCATCTACCGCTGCACGTTGTACAAGCGCCAAATAGACATCTGCCGTACCTGCGGCCAAGTGGGCCATCGCCAAGACGTGTGCCCCACTCCTTCAACCAAGGTCTGCGACCACTGCGGTCACTTACCAACGGACAACCCACACGCGTGCAACCAACCAGTGTGTGCTTTATGCGGTGAAGCACACCGCACGGGCGACCGCGAAGGCCGACATCGCTACCAGCTGCTTTACCTGGTGCGCCGTCGTCGTCAGCGCCGTCGCCGACGAAAGCAAGCCCAGCAGCAAACACCCACCCCAGCAACCAGCCCGGTTCCTGCCAAGACCACCAAACCGCAAGGACCTTCTCTAGGCCCACGAAATCCTAATCCCACTGACCAGCCTACCTGGGCCGACAAGGTGGCATGCAAAGGTGAGGCCCACGCAGCGCAGCGTCAGGGACACTCGCCACAGCAACCTGACCCAGAACTAGCACAGTTAAAACGCATGTATGCGGAGCAGGCTAAAGAAATCCAATCGCTTAAAGAAGAGCTAGCAAAACAACAGGCCCCCGAATCGCGCGAGGGTAGCATTACCAGCGGCCCCGTCTCGATACGCGGCGCTAAGAAACGGGCAGGCCCGACGCTCCAGGCCGAAGAGCAATCTGATTTTGACCGGCTTACAGCCAATATATACGCGATACTAGAGCAGTACCGCGCAGAGACCACGGCCGAGTATAGCGCTTTCAACGCTAAACTAGAGAGCATGCAGAAACAACTTATCGAGTTGGCTGCATGGCCAGCACAAATGGACGCGAGGACTAAGGTGTTGGAGGAGGACCTGGCACGCAGTAAGCGCGCTGGGCTAATACCTAGACCTTAAAATGGCGTCGTCACAATCATTCACAATTTGCAATGGAATGCAAGTACCCTCCGTACGCGGAGAGAAACGTTACAACAATTCATTGGCTTTATGACCCAACAACCGGCCGTCATTCTCCTGCAGGAAACGCGTATCGACCGATTCGCTCTTCGCGGATACAGAGTCGAGGCCGTCTGTGGGAACAAAGCTCGAGGAATAGCCACTTGTGGGGCTTAGCCTTATGCTTACATGACACATGCAGTACGCCCAGACCTCAAAATAGAGCATCAGATGATAGAGATTATCCCCAACGCTCACATTAAGTAATCGGTATTTAGCCTTAACGTGTACAGTTCACCTTCACACAGCACAGAAACATTCACCACACTACTAACTAAAGCGACGCAGATAGCAGGCAACCATCCCCTCATCATTGCGGGGGACTTCAACGCCCCCCATGTAGAATGGGGTTACAATCGCACAACACAGAAAGGACGCCACTTACAAACACACATCACTCAACACAATCTCATGTTACTTAACGACCTCTCTACCCCCACACACATAGGTAACTCAGTGTCACGGGACTCATCCCCTGACCTGACCCTAGTACGCAACGTTTCGAACCCCACATGGGTTAATCTGCAAGCTAACTTCGGTAGCGATCACTTTATCTGTAGCACAACAGTCAATATAGGCAGCCTCGAGCCCAGAGACGTTAAAGTAGTAGACTGGAACTTCTTTAGGCAAACACGCAAACAAGACACCAACCATTACTCTTCACTCTCTGAACTCTTTGCGAGACTACAGCGGGACGTAAAACAAGCTACCAAAAATATTTCTACAGCACGCAAAATGGACCACATAAACAGCCACCTCGCACATCTCCTGGGGGCTCACAAAAGTGTTCAAGAAAGGTAGAGAATGCATAAACTCAATCGTAGGCTACGAAAAAGAATTGCATTGCTCAGCCGACAAATCGAAAAGTAAAGTCACACACTAGCACGCAATCAGTGGAATGAGGTGTGCATTTCGCTTGACGCACGCATGAGAAAGGGTCTAAAATGGGACCTTCTCAGGCATCTGCTCGGCGACAAGCCCACCAAGTCAGAGCAACGACTAACCCTAGATAGACTGTTACACAAAGCGCGAGGACAGCAACTTACCGACGCGCAGATTTTAGATGCTATAGCAGCCCGGTATCTATGCACAGAACCTACCTTACATGTAGACTTTCCACCTTACGCGGGGGCCACAGACGACCCATTTGAGCAGGCTATAACTAGCGCTGAAATACGCGCGGTAATAGCAGAGCTCAATACTAAGTCAGCCCCGGGTCCTGACGGAGTCACCAACAAGCTACTCCGCAACCTGACTGACCATGACAGTGAATCACTAGCCACCCACAAGAATGAGGTTTGGAAGCAAGGGAGCGTACCGCCAGAATGGAGGGCCGCGACCGTCATACTCATTCCCAAGCCGAACAAACCCCTGGAACTCGACTCTCTACGACCCATCTCCCTCACATCCTGTGTGGGTAAGGTCATGGAGCACGTCATTCTCCGTCGAGTCACAAAATATTCAGAGCGAAAACACCTCTTCCCATTCAATCAAGTAGGGTTCAGGCCGGCTATGGCCATGCAGGACGTACTTCTCATGCTGCAGGAGACGTTATTTAGAGTAAGGAGCAAAGACCTCCGAGAAATCCTAGCTCTTGACTTAGAGAAAGCTTTTGATACCATAAGCCACGCTCATATACTACACGAGATTCAGGAGGCAGGCTTAGGCCGCCGTTTCTACGAATACGTCTGCTCTTTCCTAAGAGCCAGAACGGCCACACTTAAAGTTGGGGATCTCAAGTCACACACCTACAACCTAGGCCCGCGTGGCACCCCGCAAGGGCCGATGCTCTCACCGTTTGTTTTCAATTTAGCCCTCAGGCAACTTTCGCAAAAGCTGAGACACATCGAAGGCGTAGAACACGCGCTCTACGCCGACGATATTACTATTTGGCGTACTGGAGGGAGCGATGGACAAATCGAAGCGAGCCTTCAGGAAGCAGTCACTGCAGTACAAAGATTTGTAAAGCCCACGGGCCTCAGACTATCGGCATCTAAGTCCGAGTTGCTGCTTCCGCCACCACAGTACGGCCGCACCAAAGCCGAACCTACCATACACCTCTCCACAATGAATGGCTCGGTTATCCCGATAGTGTCCCGAATTCCCGAATTCTGGGCGTTACCCTACAGGAGAATGGCAAAAACGACTTAACCATCACACATCTCACCAAAAAAGCTGAGGGAGTCATGCACCTCGTCCGACGCGTCGCTAATAGACACGCAGGACTCACAGAAGAAAGCTTACTACGCATCTTTCATGCGTTCTTAATGTGCCACGTTCACTACGTTGCCGGCGCTCACCCGTGGAGCAAAGGCGATGAAACTAAAGTAGACAACCTCATCCGAAAATGCACAAAACGAGTACTTGGTCTACCCATGTCCACAAGCACGCAGCGCCTGCTATCCCTTGGGGTACATAACACGTTCCAAGAAATCATCGAAGCACAAAGAATGTCCCAACTCATGCGCCTGTCTTCGACAGCTGCGGGTGAGGAACTCCTCTCACACATAGGTATTCCTATCCCAACTCAAGTCAACGAAGCAGAACCATTACCGCAACACCTTCACGCTAAAGTCACAGTGCTACCCTTCCCCAGGAACATGCACCCGGTGCACAATCATGCTCGAAGAAGGGCACGAGCTCAATCCTTACTAAAAGCGGCCAACCTACACGCGACAGACGTGGTTTTCGTAGACGCCGCTAAATACGTGGACAAACCCTACTTTGCAGCTGTGGCGGTCGCCCCAGACGGAAAAGCTCTTAATGCTCTTACCGTAAAAACTCAGAAAGCCTGTGAGGCCGAACAAGTGGCCATTGCCCTTGCTCTAGCACTCCCTCAGCGCGACACAATTTTTACCGACTCTAAACCCGCTGCACTGGCATACCGCCGCGGTACACTTCGCCAGGCGGCATTAAGAGTTCTAGCATCTGTTCAGATAACTGTAGACAAGCATATCCACTGGTTCCCTGGTCATGAAGGGATCAACGTTCAACCAGGGGTCCCCAACGGTAATGAGCTGGCCCATAACCTCGCGCGTGATCTTACGTGCCGCGGGGGTCGCGGTCCGGCTCACTGGCAGGGGACACCAACACGCACCGGGAGCCACTCCTATCATATCATGAAATTTGCTCGCACTATAAGTTATTTAGAAAGGGATTCCCCTCACCTCACTCAGCTGTAAATAAAGCACAACAATTAACGCTTCGACTGCTGCAAACGCACAGTTACCCCAGCCCCTATATCTGCAGCAAATACTTACCAAATATAAGGCCAGAATGCCCCAACTGCCAAAATTCAAGGTGCAATTTAAATCACATGCTGTGGCAGTGTCCCGTGCTAAACGCTAGCTTCGGGTCCCCTGCCACCGAGGACGACTGGTTCAACCACCTCAGGAGCCCAGACAGGGCCCTTCAACACCAGGCCGTCCAGAAGGCCCAAAAGGTGGCTGGCGAGCTCCGACTCCCAGTCCCCACACGGGCGGAGCCACCGGGCTGGCCCCCGTAAGGGGTGCCCAGTCCCCTTCAGGACCTTTATTAAAGTTAATTCTCTCTCTTTCACAATATTTGGTCACGTTGTCTCAAAACAGGGCGTCCTCCCAGACCCAGAGAAGCGTCGTGCTGTCGCTGACTTCCTGAAGCCTACGACTGTGAAAGCACTTCGCAGCTTTGTCGGACTATGCTCTTACTTTCGCCGCTTTGTGAAGAACTGCTTCGAGAATCGCACCACTGACACAGCTGATCTCTGGCGATGGACACTTCTCTGATTGGTCGCCAGCATGCGATGATGCTTTTGCAGCATTACGCCATCTCCTTACTTCACCACCTATTTTACGCTACTTCGACCCTACTGCTCCAACCGAGGTGCACGCGGATGCCAGTCGCATAGGACTTGGCGCTGTCCTTGCTCAACGCAAACCTGGCTTCTCGGAGTATGTAGTTGCGTATGCCAGTCGCACCCTAAACAAGGCAGATCAAAAATACTCGGTTTCCGAATAGGAATGTTTGGCCATTGTTTGGGCATTACAAAAATTTCGTCCTTACTTATATGGACGCCCATTCAATGTAGTTACAGATCACCATTCACTCTGTTGGCTCGCTCCATTGAAGGATCCTTCGGGCCGGCTTGGACTTTGGGCGCTACGTTTACAGGAACTTGATATTCACGTCATTTACCGCTCAGGCCGCAAGCACACCGACGCAGATGCTCTTTCTCGTTCGCCCCTTCCTTCAGCCGTTGTACCTGTTTCCTTCGCCGAAGCTACCATCGGCAGCATCGATACCGCTGAAATGCCTTCGGAACAACGCAAGGACCCTTGGATAGCCTCGCTCATCGACGTTCTCTCCTCGTCTTCGGTGACACCACGCCAGCGTCTACCTCGTGCACTACGTCGGCAAACTCCCCATTATGCAATACGGGATGCCATGTTGTACCGTCGCAACTATCAGCTGGATGGTAGGAAATGGCTTGTTGTTATACCTCGCCATTTGCGCTCCAACATGTGCGCGTACTTCCACGCGGACCCTCAAAACGCGCACGCAGGCGTTTTGAAAAAATACGACCGGCTTCGTCAGCGATTTTTCTGGCGTGGAATGTACTCGTACGTTCGCAAGTACATACGCTCCTGCAGTGAGTGTCAGCGACGAAAAACAACTTGTCATGCCTCTGGCGAATTACAAGCATTGCCGTGTCCAGCTCGGCCGTTTGATAGAATCGGCATCGACCTCTACGGCCCACTACCTTGTGCTCGTGCGGGAAATCGCTGGATTATTGTGGCCGTTGACCACCTAACCCGTTATGCTGAAACCGCCGCTTTGCTAGCCGCTGCTGCTCGTGATGTCGCCTTGTTCATCTTGCGTAGCTTTGTCCTTCGCCATGGCGCGCCACGTGAGCTGCTTAGCGACCGTGGGCGTGCGTTTCTATCGCAAGTCGTCCAAGAGCTTCTCAGTGAGTGCAATATTATTCATCGCACCACTACAAGCTATCACCCACAGACAAACGGTTTGACAGAGCACTTTAACCGCACGCTCGGTGATATGCTTTCTATGTACATATCCTCGGAACATGCTAATTGGGACTTGGTGCTCCCTTTCGTGACGTATGCGTATAATACGGCCACGCAAGCAACTACTGGGTTTTCACCTTTTTTTTCTGCTGTACGGACGTGAGCCAACGTCTACGCTTGACACGACACTTACTTACCACCCAGATGCTTCAAAATACCGCCCAGCCTCCGAACTTGTCCAGTGTGCTGAAGAATGCCACCAATTAGCGGGTTCATTTACGTCCGTCGCACAAGGTCTCCAAAAAGAACGACTTGACCAAGACAAGCCTGCTCACAGCTTCCCCGTAGGCTCATTTGTATGGCTTTTGGTCCTATTCCAGTCCCCCAGGCTCTCCCGAAAGTTTGCACCCAAGTACGATGGTCCGTACCGCATCGTTAAATGCATGTCACCGGTCAACTACGTCATTGAACTAGTGACACCTGCTGAGGACAGACGATGCCGTGGTCGTGAGACAGTCCACATCAGCCGCTTAAAACCTTACTATGATCCCCTTGAGCTTGCTTCACCGTGACTCGCCAGGATGGCTCCTCTTCACCACCGGGGCAAATGTAGTGGGGAAGAGGGAGAGAGACAGTATCTAGTTGGAGCACCTGAAAGAAGACTACGACGAAGAGCTGAGCTCGTGACAGTGACTGACGCCTCTTGAACCAGGCAGTTGGTTTTATTCAATAAACCCCCTTTTAATATATATATTAAAAGGGGGTTTTAATGTATAAGATAAAGGGGGTTTAATAAAAGGGGTTTAATAAATAACAGTTATTGAACCCCCTTTTATTAAAAAATTATAATTAAATAATAATATAAAGGGGGTGTATAAAGGGGGTTTAATAAATAACAAAATATATATATATTCTGTTATTTGGCAACAGAGGCTAAGCAAAGAATTGAAAAAGAAAACAAGAACGTTTCGCAATAAGGTAATGTCTCCAGCCTGGGAAATCAAACAAGAAAATTTCAGACGGCTGTTCCGTGTATGAAGCTTCTGCTGCCAAATGGCGCGTTGCTGATGCCAGCCCTCTTTTATCCCGAGCTCGTTGATGACGACAAGGTCCACGTGATCTACCAAAGTCCAGCAAGAATAGCCGATAACCGGAAGGCACGACTGTACCCACTTGCGTGGCGGTCACGATGTGGCTGTCCGCTTCTGAGACAATTTGTTCTTGAAAGGCCTGGTAAATCAAGCAGGAAAATTTCAGACGGCTTTTCTATGTGCTACCTCTGCTGCCAAAAGCACATTACACAAATCGTACATGGTACACAAATCACACATACATGCGGTGCATGAGCACAAGTTGGAACCAGGTTCTAGCGCTACGTTGACGCCGGTTTACAGCACAAATTCTGCCTTGCCACAGCCAAGGTACGCTGCCGTTCAACGGAGTCAAAAGCAACGCTTACCGCTGTTCACGTTTCTTTCTATCGCAATAGTACGTACCTTATGAAGCTGCTTCTGTAGTCTGCAATGCACGTGCTGCAGACATTCCGGACTGTTGAGGAAAGTCTACTCGACATTTCACACGAAATCAGCATTAAATTCTAGCACAGGAACTGCGCCAAACATGCTTACAGCCGGACTCGAGTTGTGAAGTTTCGCGTTTTATTTGCAAAGCATAAGCTCGCCTGGCAGTTGGTAGTGTTGCTGTACCAGGCATCATGAAGAGCATAAAAAATGTAGATCTGCTCCTTTAAAATTTTCACTATGGCCCTAAGTCACCTATATGACAATACTGCAGAATTCTTTATGTGCCAACCAATCTGAATACCTTCCCCACAATTCCAGTAACCCATTTACCAGATAATCCAGGACGATATTGTTACGGAAATGAAGTAAAGGAAGAGGACGGACATTATCAGCTGAGAGGAGCGCGAGTGTGCCTATCAGCCATTGTGACTGTTGCCTGAGGCTCTTCCTCTGTAAAATCATTTTGTACAGAAGTCACCGACCTCATAACATATTGGTTAGAGGTACTGGGTAACCATCAGGCAACGGAGCTCTGCAGCGGACATTGCATCGGTTTTTCAGTCATTGCCGATGCTGAGCCCTCCGCATCAACGTCGGCGTCTCTGACGAACACGGCGTCGCAACCATACGTTTTCACGCCACTTAAGGATCCCGGTACATTTTGCGGGACTGATGGTGTCGATGTTGACGATTGGTTGGCCATGCTTGAACGAGCGATTGTGCCGAACAGATGCGATAACCCACTTCAGTTGGCTAATGTGCTGTTTTACTTGAGAGGCACGGCCAAGGTGTGGCATAAAAAAATTAAGAACTCGCGATCTGAGACCAATGCAAAGCAAAGACGCGAGAGGTGTTTGAAAAAACCACCAGTTGTAAAACCGCCGCCAAAAAGGAATTCGCCTGTCGTGCCCCATTCCCAGTAGAATCCTACCTCGCATACATTCAGGGCGTGCTTGCCCTCTGCCGAGAGGCCGAAAGCGATATGACAGAAGGTCACAAGGTTGGGCATGTCCTGAAAGGAATTGCCGACGACGCGTTCAATCTCCTGATGTGCAAGGGCTGTTCCACCGTGGACGCGATCATCAAAGAGTGTCGTCAGTTTGAGCAAGTGAAAATTCGCCGCATTCTGCAAACATCTGCCCGACTTCCAAACTCCGATACAACATCGACTTGCGAGGACCAGTCCGCACCACAACATCCGTCACCACCTGGAGACGACACGCATTGTTCGTCACGAACTAGAAGCAATGGTGCCCTCGGCGTTCAATTCGCGCAGTACCGATACCACTCTTGTTACTGTTCCTCTTGTTCAGGCCATCGTGTGCCAGGAGCTTGAAAACATCGGAGTGCATTCTGTGTGCCATGTCACTGCACCCAAAGTCAGCGAACACCCTTTCGCGATGCCCTCCTCCAACTGACGGTTGTCTCCACATAGCCGCAACCCGGCTGAGTAGCGAACTTCAGATAACCGCCCTATATGTTTCAACTGCCATTGTGTTGGACACAATGCTCCTTACTGCCTGAGCCAATATGGTCCTCGGCACCTCGTGCAACGACCCATATGACCCGTTTTAACGGTACCACTCACACTTTTTCACCTGCCGAATAGCCCAATGCCGTTGACAATCTCGGAACACTGGGTACAGCCGCTCGCCTTCACCACGTGGGCACCATTCTCGTTCGCCGCAAAGACGCCGTCCATCGTCCCGTTCTCCGCAGCCACAGCGCTTTTCGTCCCCCGTGGCTTCCGGCCGTACCGTCTCGGAAAACTGAGAAATGCCGCACCAGGAGGTGGTGCTGCATTGACGACTTCGGAAGCAAATCCTCCCTCCGTTCCCACCAGACGAAGTGTTATAGACGTTGAAGTAGACGGCGTACCTGTACAAGCACTTTTGCTGTACAAATTCTGTACAAGCATTTCGGTCATGAGTTCAAGCCTACCACACGTTCAAAGTTCCAACACCAGCGGCTGCAAAATGCTCCGTGTGACCGATGGCGGCACGTGATGATTCTCGGTCTGCGCACTGCCCGCTTAAATATAAAGGACCATACTACTTGTGTTATTTTAGCAGTGATTGACCACTGCCCTTATGACGTTATCCTAGGCCAGGACTTCTTGTCGAATCATTCTGCTCTTATCGATTGTGCTACCGGCGTCCTTCAGCTAAAGCTGCCTCAGATAGTCGCTGAACCCCACACTGCCCCTCCGCGGCTGTGCAGTCTTCAGGATGTACGACTGTCGCCTCAGGCAGCCACCTACGTCGTTTTGACCGCACAGCCACAGGCTCCCGATGGTCAATATGTCCTCCTTCTTCTCGCCGACGTCCATTTGAGCCGCAGCATCACCATTCCCCATACGCTTGTGACTGTCACTAACAACTGTACCTCGCTCCCATTTCTCAATTTCAGCTTGTGCCCTCAAGTGCTTCCTCGTGGCATGTTCTTGGCCAGCGTATCTAATGCTGACGAACTCGAAATCACGGCTCTTACCACCACTTCAGCCTCCTGTAGCTAACAGCACCTGTTCTCTGCCAAATCGTTTCTCGAAGATGATTGCACCTGACCTCAATCATGCGCCAGCCAACGACATCCATCACCTTCTCAATTCTTATACCGACATTTTTTATTTCAACGTCAGATCTCTAGGGCAAAAACCCAGTGTTCAGCACCGTATAAACACTGGTGACGCCAGTTCTATTCGCGGATGCCCCTATTGTGTCTTCCACACTGAGCGCAGAGTTATCCAAGTGGAAGTTGACAAAATGCTAAACAAATGTGTAATAGAACCATCAAGTAGTCCTTGGGCCTTTCCTGTCGTCCTAGTGAAGAAAAAGAACGGTACCTGGCGCTTCTGCGTTGACTATTGCCACCTCAACAAGATCACGCGAAAAGACGTATACCAGCTACCACGCATCGATGACGTGCTAGACTGCTTGCACGGCGCTACATACTTCTCGTCTATTGAACTTCGGTCCGGCTACTGGCAGATTTTTGCCAATAAAACGGACCGTGACAAGATGACCTTCTTTACACCAGATGGTTTATACCAGTTTACGGTCATGCCTTCCGGACAATGTAATGCCCCAGCAACATTAGAACGGATGATGAATTCTCTCCTGCATGTTTTTAAGCGGTCTACTTGTCTTTGTTACCTAGACGATGTGATGGTCTTTTCATCTACTTGCGATAGCAGCCTTACCCGTCTTGCCTCTATACTCGCAGTCTTCAAAATAGCTGGGCTACAACTCAATTCCAAGAAATTTCAATTTGGCCGCCGTCAGATTGCCGTTGTGGGCCATCTTGTAAACTCCGATGGCGTCCAACCAGATCCCGAAAACATCCGCGCCATTCGTAGCTTTCCGGTGCCTTGTTTTACATCCGACGGCCGGAGCTTCATCGGCTTATGCTCGTACTTTCATCATTTTGTGAAAAACTTCGCCGACGTTGCAGGCCACTCACAGATTTGCTGAAGAAGGATACCACATTCTCATATGGGGCTCTGAGCAGGCTCAAGCGTTCACTGCTCTCATCGGCTACTTAACTACGCCCCGCATACTTGCCCACTTTAATCTTTTTGCTAACACAGAAGTTCGCGCCGACGCCAGTGGCCACGGTATTGGTGCAGTTCTCGCTCAGCGGCACCACGGTAGACAGTGCGTTATAGCTTACGCTAGTCGCCTGCTTTCTCGACATAAGATGAATTATTCCATTACCGAAAGAGAGTGTTTAGCTTTAGTTTGGGTTGTCGCCAAGTTCCGGAAATATTTATGTGGTCGCATATTCTTCGTCGTTATGGACCGCCACGCCCTCTGCTGGGTGACTTCTCTGTAGGACCCGACTGGACGCCTGGGTCGCTGGGCTCTGAGGCTCCAAGAATTTTCTTTTAGCGTCAGCTTCAAGTCTGGCCGTTTGCCAAGGACGCAAACTGTCTTTCTCGTCATCCGGTGGATTCTCCGGATCCCGCTGCGCCTGTCCTTGAGAGCAGCGTAATGGCCTTTACTGACATCAGCGATATGCGCATAGAACAACGACTGGATGAGTCAGTGCGCACTACCATCGACGCCATTCAGCCTGACAGCTATGACGCTGAATCCCGTATATTCGTGCTGCATGACGGCATCCTCTACTGCCACAACGTCACCAGCGAAAGCCCTGAGCTTCTGCCTGTCATCCTTAGTCATCTACGGCCTGTCATATTTGAACAACTTCACGACGCGCCAACAGTGGGACACATCGGTGTTTCCTGCACATACGACCGCGTGTGACGTCGGTTCTTCTGGCCTGGACTGTACCATAGCATGCGTCGATATGTCACCCCTTGCGACCACTGCCAGCGCCGGGAAACACCTTCTTTGCTGCCAGCTAGATATCTTCACCCAGTTGAAGTTTCCTCTGAACCATTTCATCGCGTGGAACTCGACCTTCTTGGCCATTTTCCGATGATGACACTCGGAAATAAAAGGATCACCGTCGCCACAGATTATGTGTCCCGTTACGCGATAACAAATGCCATGCCAACCAGTTGCACCACTGACGTTCGCGAATTTTTCTCTTAATGACGTCATCTTACACTACGGTGCACTTCGACAGCTGCTTACGGACCGCGGCCGCTCTTTCTTGTCCAAAGTTGTCGACGGCCTCCTTCGATCGTGTGGCTCAGCGCATAAGCTATCTACCGCCTACCATCCACAAACTAATCGCCTAACTGAACGTCTCAACAGCACGCTCACAGAGATGCTTTCGATGAACGTCTCCGAAGATCATCGAGACTGGGACACCACGTTGGCCTATGTGACTTTCGTAAATAATTGCTCTTGTCATGACACCACGGGATTCTCAGCTTTTTATCATTTGTATGGTCGCGACCCCATATTGCCATTCGCAACCACCTAGCCTCTCGTGCCATCTGCTTCCGAGTACGCTCGCGAAGCCACTGGTCGGGCTCACATGGCTTGTCAGGTTGCCCAGTCTTGTCCCACCAACAAGAGCGTAGCCAGAAATTCTTTTCGGGGTGGGTTCACACTGACCCGACAGGGGGGGGGGTGCACAGGCATCAACCTATTTCTGTAACGTCACTATCAGCGGTAGTTTTAACAGATGGTGTACATGTATCTCAAGTCTTGAAATTCCCCCTCTTGCCATGCGTAAGGTTGTAAAGAGAGTAAGTAAAATACTGTACGAGTGATTGATTGATATTTGGGGTATAACATCTCTAGACCACCATGTCACTATGAGAGACGCCTAAGCGGAGGCCTCCGGAAATTTAGACCACCTGGGGTTCTTTAACATGCACCCATATCTGAGCACACGGGCCTACAGTTTTTCGCCTCCATCGAAAATGCAGCCGTTGCAGCCGGGATTCTAACCCGAGACCGGCGGGTCAGAAGTCGAGTACCTTAGCCATAGACCATGGCAGCGGGGCAGTACTGTAAGGAATACTGTAAAATACAGTAAAAAACAGGTACAGTGATCATTTGGAGCAATGGCTCCTCTTTGCATCATTGAATGGACTAGTCTTCAAAAACTCAATATTGCGATCACCCACCCAGTCGGAGAAGACTTTGTTAACCTCTGCTAAGCGTAGAAGGCGTAATACTCGTCGCGGCGAAATGCGTTTCACATGTCAAGGAGAGTTCGGCTTACAACGAGTATTGAGAGGCATACGCAGCATGTTTGGCCATACATAATTACAATTTGGTCTGCTTACTTGCTGAGCGAATTTCTCACGGTCAATGTCTGTGACTGCATGTCTATAGGAATAATTTTTATGTTAATCTCTATATGTCAAGCAGTCCTGACGTAGTTGTGGCTTTTAGTCAACATTTTTTACTTTACTGCGCGCATCCAAGCATGCTTTCGATACGCAATAAGTAATTGTTTTTTGTAAGATATGCTGCAGGCTGTCGACATGATTTTGCACACGTTATTTTTCAGGCAGACTTTCAGTTGTACTAGGACTTATGATTCCATTGAAGTACTCCAACACTAGTGGTTTTGCCGTGAAATCTGCTTTAGGGACAGTTGTAAATTGCCTTTTATAATTTGGGAATGTCTGCCATTAAAGCTTTAGCCCATCCATATTGCTTGGTGAATTTCTTTTCCGGAAATAGTGCGTCGTGTGAATATGTGACTTAAAAACATATATTATATAAGGATTCTAGTGTGCCGTTGCGCACTCTCGCTCTCTTGTTTGGTCTCTTAACATTTGATCCTTGTTTGTTACTCACTTATCTGTAACCCTACTTGAACACTTTCTTGGTTTAGACCCTGAGTTCTTTGCAGTTCAACAGCACCACTGCTGAAACGCAAAATGTCACTTGCAAAGCGTAAGTACCGAGATATTCTTTGTAAATGTTGATTCGTGTTTCTTATCAACATGGTGGCTCAAAAACATCTGCTAAGCATGCTGTAAGTATTGCTCAGATGTCGTATCCTTGACAGATCCAATACACGATTAAAAAATTGCCCGCAGCTTCCCTCGGGGGAACACTGAGGAGGATGCGGAGCATATAATTGGTTAACGGGGTGTTAAAGTGCGACTTAGTTGGGTCGATGGCTAAATTGGTTAACGTGGTTGTGAAATGGGGTGTTAAATTGCGACTTACTTGGGTCGATGGCTAAATTGGTTAACGTGGTTGTAGGAGGGGGTGTTAAATGAGTGAACACGTACACACGTATGCGAAAGGGCGGCGCTGGTCGAAGGGACGTCGATCATTGTGTTTGTGGATTCGTTGGAATTAATTTCACCGCGACCTTGGACGTCGACGCGCCGTACAAACCAACCGACGAGCGGCAACTGAGCGAGCGAGCGCCGACCTTGAGTATATATACAGCGCGACGGCGCATGCGCTGTCAGCTGTCGAATGTTCTCGAAGGAGAAGCGCGCGCGGCACAGATGGTGGGCGACGGCGCGACGGCGCATGCGCGCGCGTCAGCTGTCGAATGTTCGAGAAGCGGTGCGGACGGCGCACTACAAGGCGCGAGTATAAGATGCTTCCGCATCTAAAATTTTCTGCTCTTCGACAGCTCTACCCCCGTAAAGACTTTCTCTAGTCGCCCCTCTAGGCCTTAATAAAGTTCATTGTCTGTCTGTCTTTCTGCTGTGTACTCTCTGTAGATGTTCGATAGGGTATTCATGCATGCAGTATGCACTAGCTACTCTAAGACTGCTGGTATCTCCACCTAGTCGAATGTCTTTTATTAGTCTCTGCAAGCTAAGTAAAAGGTTGTGTTCCGTTTCGCAGATTTTTCAGTTTGACAGCGACTGGCTATGATACACAGTGGGACATCTGTTGATCTGTGTAGAATTCTTTAAATCTTTCATATTCCTTTTTCTCTGTATTTGTTTAGTATTCGCATTTTTACAGTTTGGTTGTACATTTGATTCGCCAGTACGTGAGGCATTGTTCAGAAAGTGTCATAAGCTTGTTAACCACGAGATCTTCATCTTTGATCTGGTCAACAGTTTCGCTGCATGATTTCTCATTGGTCATGTTTTGTAGGGCTCTATTCTATTCTCTCAGGGTACGGTATCCAAGGAGATTCGTTCCTGTTTAGGCTTCTCATTTAATGTTTCTTTCTAACTTTTTTATACTTACTCATGGAACTTAAGTGTTTTGTTGAACTTTGGCTTCTTTCTCTGTTAGGTGGCTTATTGGTGAGGCTTCTGCCTCCTTACCATAAATGTTGAGACTGCTGATTATGTTACTCTATCTGTTAGAGTGTGCATTCGTAAGAAGTTTCCTGTTGTCATGCTCTACTCTTTCTTTGAATTCTTCATCTTATTTTTTGTTGGTATAAATCCACACGTCATCAATTTTCTTTTTGTTATACAGCCCTGTTAGCTTTAGATCTTGAGTGGGTATCTTTTGTAGATTGTTGTTTCTTTTTTGTTTTTCTGTGAATTCACAAAGTTTGCTTACTTCTTGACCTAGTGCTTCAACCTAACTGCAGTTGCGTTTTAGGAACCAATGTGGTGATGGTTTTGTTCATTTTCTCCACGTTATAGCTTTTCTCTTGTTCTAAGGCAGTGCTGAAAATGCGCGTGATGGTGGCTCTGCTCTATTTTCAGAGGAGCCTTGCAATTTCTTTGCAGATCATAATAACAATAAAAATTATATTTTTGGGTGCCTTAAAGTTCCACATTAAATATTGGCAGGCTTACTGATGATAATGACTATGGAATTGAAGCATACGAAAAAATTGTTTTCGTCAGACATTTGAAATAAAAGGTTGAACGAAAACGTATAAACATGAATGGCAGGTTATCGTTGCTGTATCTGAGGTGGTAGCTGCATACTACTTTGTTCGCAGCAACTTAGACTTACGCTGGCTCGTTAGCACTGCGTCTGTTTCCTGTGAGAAAAAGTGTCATGGCGGCTTCCGGTTTTGTCGTTGGACCAGAGCGAAGTTCAAGCTGTGTGTTTACTTGCGCCAAGCACTCTTCCTTGCGATAAATCTACTCTGAGTGACGACAGTGATGAACACAAATTTTCACAGCTTCATAGTGCACCTCGTGTCAAGGCGGGTGAGCTGTCAACCTCTTACTAATTTCCGGGTGAAAGCGCTTTTGCACCATTAATTTCGTGGCAGTGATGGTATTACAGCTCTCTGTTAATGTACAAGTATTCGAAAACGTTCTCGCCGCGCAAGTTGCTCAGTTTGTACAGCAGCCTTATGAGATTACTGTAAAGTCTAATACAGATCTTGACAATAGAAGTAGGACTTTCATTGCTTACCATACTTCCACCGTACGTGTTGCGTATTTCTCTTGTTGCGATACGCGTACTCATGATGTCTGTTTATTGTGTGAATTTAAACACGTTGCTGGTTTTAGGATTGCGTGTCGCTTTTCTGCTGTGCCCGATCTGCAGCGTGAGCGTTTCAGCCAGGTAAAATCGGCTGCGCTGACACTGAGTGACGAACGAGTCAGCTGCTCAGTGCCACATAACAAATTAAGGTGATACGTCCCCTTTTACCCACTTTTCAAATTGTTATGCTATTTGAAATAATAAACCACTGAAAACAGACTGCGGAGGAGCGTTGGTGAGGGGGGAAAATGTTTTTCACTTCCGCCCAGGATTGAACTCTCTAGTGGTTAGCCAGCAGTCATGCATCCGGCACTTGACTTGCTGGTAATAAAATAAAAAGACGCAATTACTAAATATCCTAATTTGTGTGTTACAGTGTAGAAACATTATTCTTTTTGTTTCTTTCCTACTTTCAGTCTTAGTATAGTATGTACTAGTCTGTAGACGCAAGATGGCAGGAAATAAAGGATGAAGAGCAATCGTTGCTTACTAACTCAGTCAAATGATTGCTTAAACGAAACCACGACAATGGGTGCATTGAAGATGTACCAAAATACAGACAAAATTAGCTAATATTACACGGAGAATACAACGCATTACCAATTTTATAAATTTTTTAAATCCGAAGTGTCATGTTATGAAATCAAAACGCAAAAAAGAGAAGTAGACAAGCTTAAAGAGATGAAACATTTGTGAACATGTGTTGCCGCTAGGGCAATCGTCTCAACATGCAGACTTCTTCAAGGCTGCAACTGTCAACCAATCTGAATTACATAGGGCAGACTTATCAAGATGAAGGGAACCCACATACACTGGTGCTAACAATCAGCAAACGGCCACAAAACATTTCACATATGTTGTACGGACAAGGCCGAAATTCATCCGTTCCCTACCTTAGTGCATTTTGTATATTCTTCATACTCTCTCCTCTAACTGAAACAAAGCAGAGACGGCCACATGCGAAAACGGAGAGATGAAAACGAGGAGACCGCACGCTGAATTGGGTGATTTAAAAACATATCCCCCGTGACGGGTTGCGCCGGGGTAAAATGGGCAATCAATCAAAAGTCCATAGAAAAGAAAGAAATGGGAGGCAGGAGGGAGCAAGGGCTTTGCATGGATGTGTAGAAAAGCGGAAGACATTTTGCTGAATTATCTTTGCCTCGAGGAAGCACCACCTGACATTGGGGATAAATACCCTTAGATATTCCTTGAAGAATGGCTTATTTTTTATTGGTTCTCGTTGTGTATGTGCCATATCAAATCGGCTCAAGAGCTCCCTTTGAAACATTTGTACTGGTTTGGTGGAGTGCATTAAGCTTGCGAATAAGGTGTGGCAATATTTTTTTGCCGAAAGACTGACTACATTACTTAAGATCGTCGAAGATGTATCCCACCACTATAAAACGCTGCGTCATTGCTTCCACTTATTTGCCATGCTTGCTTGTTGCCTATTTAATGAACCGTTAACAGGTTGTCCTATTTCTTCAGTAGGGTTGAGACCTGGGCTAGTGAGATAATTTACTATATGGTGTAGTAGGCAACTTCGACGGGGACACAGAAGACAAGAAAAGCGAGTGTCGTGTTTTCTTGTACTCTGTGTCCCTGTCGAAGTTGCTACTACAACATGCCAAAATGTTGTCCTGTTTGTGAAAATATTTATATTCAATCATGTTGATAATGTTTAAACTAGTGCAGGTAAAACTAATTGATTGATCTGTGGGGTTTAACGTCCCAAAACCACCATTTGATTATGAGAGATGCCGTAGTTGAGGGGTCCGGAAATTTTGACCACCTGGGGTTCTTTAACGTGCACCCAAATCTGAGTACACGGGCCTACGACATTTCCGCCTCCATCGGGAATGCAGCCGCCACAGCCGGGATTTGATCCCGCGACCTGCGGGTCAGCAGCCGAGTACCTTAGCCACTAGACCACCGTGGCGGGGTAGTGCAGGTAAAACTAGATTTTATACTATCCATAAATCACTTCTAGTGCTTTCAGTTCTAACATATTCTTGAATGTGCTTGCAGGTCCTAAATCTTACTTGACAACTAGGTATTATGTGTACAAAAAATGCAGGTTTACTTTTGCATGCACTAACGTGTCGGGGAAGTTTTTCAGAAGCGGCTCGTGTTTAGTTAATGTTGCGAAGGATATTTTTTAAGTTTGGAAGTGCATTTTGGTATTTGCGAAGGCTAGTGGCTGGTTAGGCTGTGCTATGGGACATGTTCAGCTAGTGATGACAATGACAATGGCTTTATTTTTGCATCAATACAATAAATGATACGGCAGGGCGGGCAGAAAAAGCTGTCGTTCGGACAGCTTGACGAGGCCGCTTGCCCCCTCATTGGCGCTTAACAGCAGTGATGCAACAACAAGAAACCAACATAAATCAGCATTATATAATACAAGACATATATAGAAACAAAACAATATTGTCTAAGTTTACAAATTGGCAATCCTTCGCAGAGACAAAGAAAAAGAAAAAAGAAAAAGAAGAAAAATACCGCATTGCAATAACGGTCTTCCTACGTGACCTTAAATATTCGTGCGCGCGAGATTTAGGAATGAGAGACATAGAAGAATTCTTTTCAAGAATTATTTGACTTGAGTTCGAAATAACTGTGTATGGCTTTAAAAGACATGTTATCTGATTGGAGAACTTCGCAAATTATTATGTTTATATTCTTGATAAGTTGTTTCCGAGTGTTTGTTTTGATTTCCTAATTTTCAAGCTTCATTTTGGATTTTGTTCAGAGTGTTGTGAAGGTGATTTTGCAAAATGTCTTCTTTAGCTTGCTGAGCATAGTGATCGTCGTTGCTACAGACGCTTCTTAAACGCTATGCCTCTCTGACGAATATTTCTTCTTTGCCGTGTCATAGATGATGGCTTGTGTAGTCTATGTATTTTAGTTGGCTATTCATTGGAAATATGTAGAGCGTAACCTTTGATTTCTCTGTAAAAGCAAGAACTCCAAGACAGCCCATTCAGATGCACATCACAAGAATTAACCACTGAAGATTAAACTCGGCCAAACATGTTAGCAGCAAGAACAACATTGTAAACCAAACCAAGATTTTTTTTCCTTTTTGTCCGGTTCGACTGGGGGTGGAGTCATCTTCTCCTGCACATCCTTTCTCCTCAAATTTTGATTCTGATCTGCCCTGTTCATTTTTCTTTTTTGATTGGCACGGACTGCTATATGTTTATGGTGCGGGCGGAGCATTTGTATTTTTATATACCTCACCATAAAAATGTTTCAATAGATGCCGTCATATCCAGGAAGATAATTTTGCTGAAACGTTGATGCATGGTAAATTTACTACTAGGGTGAAACTTCTTACAACTGCTAATGAATGTGATTGTCATGAGTGCATGTCATAAAGGAGGCTAGTAGCAGAGCTATTGATTCTTTTCTTCCAAAAGAGTCTATTTTCTATAACATCAGTGTTACCTGAAGACAACCAATCCACCTAAAGATAAAAAAAACAACATTTAAACCTAGGAAAATGCATGTGTTTATGATAGAGTTGTAAAGAACAAGTGGTATAAATGTCATGTTTTGCCACTATTGATTCTATGTGGTTGTTACTGTGGAAGTAAACTCTGGAGGGATTTATAGGCCTCTGCTGCTGTAGTCTCGAGCAGTTTTCTTCCTTTCACTGCAGCAATTGGACATGGGTGAAATCACATTGTACAAACCCTGTACTCCCAACACGAGTTTGCTGTGCAGACTTTGCACTTGATTCACAAGCTTCTTGTGCGTTTTACAAAAGCATTACAAAAATACTGAAGAAAAACAGTGACCTTGTTTAGATTGACAAACTGCACTATGAGAACTCCAATGCCAATGCCATATGTTTCACTATCCCAAGTTCATTATTAGTGTAGAAAATGAAGGTTGAAGTTTCACTATTGAAAGTTGTGCGGAAATGTCCATACTTGACGTGAAACGTTTTTAAATGTAATTTTTTCATAATTTTGCGATTCACTCAGTAATATTTTCTGAAACTTCGTATGCTAGGCCTGTGGAACCCACAAATTCCATGTCCTTCATTTTTATTGATTATAAGTTGTGTAGAACACCGCAATCTCCATCAAATATAATGATGTCATGGTGTTTGGCGAGACATTTTCTTTGCCTGGTTTCGCACTAGCCAAGCGTCGTGTCGTGGTAAGAGTAGTGTTGTGAAATCATACTTCAATAGTATGCAAAAATTACTGTGCTGTTTAATGTCTCTTCAACACCCAAAGAGAAAAAAAACGAACAAGAATGATGTGGAGTAGCTGACCAGCTCATTCACCTAGCCCAAAGAAAAATGAAAGTCAGTGAAGTTGTATGTTAGATGTATCACCTACTGATGCGTATAATCCTAGGAGGTTGAAAGATAGGAAACTGGATACAGATGACAATTTATTTCAACAGGCATACATTACATGTACATTTATATGAGCCCGTACATCGCTTTTCTCAAACAAGCAAAAAGTATGCAGTCTCACAAGGCTGCAGCTCTGTAGTACCTTGCGAGGCGACGTTCATACGCCTGAGTTGAGCACTATGAAAACGTCTTTAAACAATCTAACTGTTGTGTGCTTCGTTATAAAAGGTTTGCAGGAAACTGGGTCTTTAGCCACTCAATGCAACAGAATAAATAAACGTCCAGTTTTTGTGTCGGTATTCTCTTACCATTAATTACTAACTGAATTAGAACAACCAACACAACCGCTAAACAAAGCACGTCGCCTTTTGAAGGCATCTATTAGCAAACAAAAGAATGAATTATGGCCGTTGGATAGGCGCTGCAAAAAACCGAAGTGGGAAGGTTTTCTTCAGCTGTAGGCTAATGGTACTGTAACCAGTCGCCGCTGAGCGCAGGCCAAGTGCTCACGTTTTTCCTATCATAAAAAACGACAGTGTATAGTCATGCTGACTATCACTGGTAACGTGGGAAGTGTGTCCTCACAAGCTATAAGGCTACACATGACTGAAGATAGCCCTTACTTAACCTATTTGATGTACATGCGAGTTTCACTATGGTGAACTAAAACATCAAACAGTGCAAACGTATTTGGAATGCTGTGTTTCATCTCTTTGCATAGGGGTACAAGCTGTCCAGGTTCTTAGTACTTCAAAGTGAGAGATTCACAATGCCCAAGCACTACGTCCAACTTCATACTAGTGTGAAATCCCGAGAAATCACCCCCTCGACGCTGAAAGATGATCTGGAAGGGGGCCCTTGCTTGGTCTCGGACACTAATTCAATATAGAAGTGCCTTTAGGAAAAATACACACGTGTTTTTAATGAAATGCTGTATTGAATACACACACATTTACTGTTTTACAGACCTGAGGAGAATCCTTGTGTGAAATTTCAGGTGTTCTACAATGCGGAAAAGATGTTCTAGAAGCGTTCAGACAACTTGTGACAACTCAGAATGTAGCCTCGAGACATCACACTGTAACTTTTTTAAAATCTTGCGCATATATAAGGACTCTCAAAACATTGGTTCCAAAGAACTGCTGCGTCAGAATCTCAAAGCGGAGAACAGGTTGAAAAATAATGGCGGGAGGGGAGGGGGCGCTTGCTTGGTCATTGGCACACATTAGAGCTCTCCTGTAATGTAAAAAGGGGCGCTTGCTCTGTATTTTACAATGCCCACTCGCGATTGAAGTTGGAATGGAGGCACTAGCATGTGATTTTTTCATAGCAGTGAAAGGGCTGCACAAGAGGCTCATTGAATGTGACTACCCGTGCAACCAAAGAACACTGGCCACCATTTCAGCTGCTCTATCTGCGAGTGTTCTCTTCACACTATTTTAACTGTGCGATACTTTACGGTAAAAATGCACACCTATTTTCATATGTTTGTGTTTCAACCAATTTTCCTTAAATATTGGCAGTCTGAACAAAGAGGACACTTTTTACAGTTTCTTATGAGAATTTATGCTACGAATTGCAGCCTGAGTCATGCAGTGGAATTCGTGCATGCACAGCTTACTAACCGCCACCATTATTTGGGAGTGAAAGGTAGGCTGCTGCTTGAATTGTACAGGAAAATAAAGGAGGAAGGGGGCTAATTTGCCATGTCTGTTACAGGCAGGTGTACATGCAGCCAAGGACCTCAAAGGAGGATACGTTACAGTGGTAGAAATGAATCTGCACTCCAGCCAAGTACACAACGAGTTAAGTGGGGAACATTACTGAAACGAACCAAAAGATAAGCATTTTAAAAACTTCTAATAAAATATTGTCTGGCTTCATCATTTAACATGAGGTTGTTTTTATAATTCCTTTATTTTTCCTTAATCAAAAACTCAAGCTGAGCATTCTGTTGTTATTCCTAGCGCATATGTTGGCAGGTTCTTATTTTGCTGCAATCTTGGATAGGATATTTAGTAAAGGGCTCAGCGGCATTGATTTTTATCTGTCCCTCGTTTGGTTTTAAGATGCACTTTTTTCTAGATTTGCACTTGTCTCTATATGCAAAGATGTCGTACTGATCCTTGAGGTGTGTAGTAAATAACAAGCAACTTTTTCAGGCAAGGTTACCTTATCATTTTTGGAGATATGTGGGGTTTAACGACCCAATATGAGTATGAGAGACGCCTAACTTTACACTTTCTTGTCAGTAACTTTTAATAAACATTTCTATTTGTCCTGAACATTATTTCTTTGACAGTATAGCTGCATGACTGCTGCACTATCATATAGAATTAGTTTACCTAATGAATTTGAAGAAATTCTGTTGATTTGCAAAAAGTGTGTGTATAGGCCAACTCGAACGAATTGTTTCAAACATCCTACCAAGCAGTAAATGTTTCCTGGTGAACTTGTCTTCTGGTTTGAACAAATGTGAAAAAGAAAAAGTCATGGCAATAGGGAAGGCCTTGAAAAAACATACTGCTAAATAATGCTATAAAATTTGTGATGAACCATGTATCTCTTCGATGTTAAGCTGTTATTCTTGCTTCTGCTCCTCCTTTGCCTCAGAAATAGATAGGCCCTCCTATTGCTCTATAGTACCGCAGGGGTGCCTGCTCAAGTAGGCGTTTGGTGTGTAGCGACACCACGAACCCGAGCTAACGGGGGAGTTTCGACTCCCTCCCACGCCTAGCCGTGCGTGGCTTTGCCGTGTCCGAGGAAAAGGGGATCCTGGGGGTTGAGCCGACGCTGGGTGATTGGACCGTTAAGGCCCCACGGCAGAGGCAACTCACCCCTTTGGCCCCGGCTTCACGTAGACGGCACCCCTGAGCTGACCCACCCAGGGGAATCGGCAGTCGCCTTTTCCTATCTCTCTCTCCCTACATCTTTGTCTTTATCTCTTACTATTTATCGGTCCTGTCTTCTACTCTCTTCCGTTTACTTCCAAACTTCCTGGCGGCTAGGGTTAACCCGGTGCAAATAGCCTACCTTGGTCTAGGCGCATTGGGTTATAGTGGCGTTGTACGGCTGGCGTCTGCAGGTTTCAGCATTTGTAATCTTGTAGCGTCCCCTCGTTGGGCTCCGTGGTGGGTGGCCGCCAACGCTGCTGAACAACAATAAGGAAGACATGCATGAAGCATTCCCACTACTGTCTGATCGTACCGGCTTAAAGCCGGTACGCACCGAGGATCTCACCAGAGAAGGATTGGCCACCCTGGTGCAGTATCTGGCCACCCCCTCCCGTAGGCATTCGTCAATTAACTCACGGCCCTCAGTCCCCACCAGCTGCGGAGCAACTGACCACGGCGGCGGTTAGATCTGCAAAGCAGCAAAGGGTGCTAGGAATCTCTGGATACGGACAGGCCACAATTGGAACTTGAACTTAGCAACGTTTAACGTTAGAACGTTATCTAGTGAATGAAGTCTAGCTGTATTATTCGAGGAGCTAGAAGGCATTAAATGGGATATAATAGGGCTGAGTGAGGTTAGGAGGACAGATGAGGCCTATACTGTGCTACAGAATGGGCACGTCATTTGCTATCGGGGCTTGGCAGACAGAAGAGAACTGGGAGTAGGGTTCCTAATTCACAGAAGCATAGCTGGCAACATAGAAGATTACTATAGCATTAATGAAAGGGTGGTAGGCATTGTAAATAAACTGAATAAAGGATACAAAATGAAGGTAGTACAGGCTTGCGCGCCTACATCCAGCCATGATGACGCTTCAATTGAAAGCTTCTATGAAGACGTGGAATCGGCAATGAGTAAGGTGAAAACACAGTATACTATAGTAATGGGCGACTTCAATGCAAAGGTAGGGAAGAAGCAGGCTGGAGACCAGGCAGTAGGAGATTATGGCATCGGCACTAGAAACGCCAGAGGAGAGCTACTAGTAGAATTCGCAGAGCGCAATAATCTGCGCATTTTGAATACCTTCTACCGAAAACGAGAAAACCGCAAGTGAACATGGAGGAGCCCTAATGGCGTAAATAAGAACGAAATAGACTTTATAATGACTGCACACCCAGGAGTCGTGCAGGATGTGGAAGTGGTTGGCAAGGTAAGATGCAGTGACCATAGAATGGTACGGGCTCGAATCCACCTAGACTTGAAGAAGGAACGACAGAAACTGATACGCAAGAAGCCAATCAATGAGCTAGCACTGAGAGGGAAAGTACAGGAATTCAGAATGTCACTGCAGAACAGGTACTCTGCTCTTAGCGAGGAAACCAACCTTAGCGTAGATACAATGAATGATAATCTGACGAGTATCATCACGGAGTGTGCAGTAGAAGTTGAAGACAGGGTAGCTAGACAGGACACCGGCAAGCTTTCTCAGGAAACGAAGAACCTAATTAAGAAGCGTCAAATCATGAAAGTGTCAAGTACAACAGACAAAATAGAACTGGCAGAGCTTTCGAAGTTGAATATTACACGTAAAGTATGCGATGTAAAAAGGTATAACATAGAGAGAATTGAGCACGCTCTGAAAAACGGAGGAAGCGTCAAAGCAGTGAAGAGGAAACTTGGGATAGGCAAAAGGCGGATGTATGCACTAAGGGACAAAGAAGGCAAAATAACTACCAATATGGATAGGATAGTTAAAATAGCGGAGGAGTTTTACAGAGATCTGTACAGTAGCCGAGACAACCACGACCTTAATACTATAAGAACTAGCAGTAACCCAGACGACACCCCACCGGTAATAATAGAAGTCAGAAAAGCTTTGGAGAGCATGCACAGAGGCAAAGCTGCTGGTGAGGATCGGGTAACATCAGATCTGCTGAAAGATGGAGGACAGATTGTGTTAGAAAAACTAGCCACTCTATTTACGAGGTGTCTCCTAACAGGAAAAGTACCAGAGTCTTGGAAGAACGCTAACATCATCTTAATACATAAGAAAGGAGATGACAAGGACTTGAAGAATTACAGGCTGATCAGCTTGCTCTCTGTAGTATACAAGGTATTTACAAAGGTAATTGCTAGCAGAGTAAAGAAAACATTAGAATTCAATCAACCAAAGAAACAAGCAGGATTTAGAACAGGCTACTCAACAATTGACCACATTCATACCATCAATCAGGTAATAGAGAAATGCTCAGAGTATAACCAACCACTATACATAGCCTTCATAGATTACGAGAAGGCGTTTGATTCAGTAGAAATATCAGCCGTCATGCAGACACTGCGGAATCAGGGCGTAGATGAAATATATAAAACATTCTGGAAGAAATCTACAGTGGATCAACTGCTACCATAGTGCTTCATAAAGAAAGCAACAGAATACCAATAAAGAAGGGTGTAAGGCAGGGGGACACAATCTCCCCAATGCTATTCACTGCGTGCTTACAGGACGTTTTCAGAAGCCTAGAATGGGAACAGTTAGGGATAAGAGTTAATGGAGAGTACCTCCGTAACCTGCGCTTCACCGATGACATTGCATTGCTGAGTAACTTAGGGGACGAATTGCAACTCATGATTACGGAGTTAGACAAGGAGAACAGAAAGGTGGGTCTTAAAATTAATCTGCAGAAAACGAAAGTAATGTACAACAACCTCGGAAAGGAGCAGCGCTTTGCGGTAGGTAATAGTGCACTTGAAGTTGTAAAAGACTATGTCTACTTAGGGCAGGTAATAACCGCAGAGCCTAACCACGAGATTGAAGTAACTAGAAGAATAAGAATGGGGTGGAGCACATTCGGCAGGCACTCTCAAATTTTGACAAGTAGATTGCCACTGTCCCTCAAGAGGAAGGTATATAACAGCTGCATTTTGCCGGTACTTAGCTACGGAGCAGAAACCTGGAGACTCACAAAGAGGGTTCAACTTAAATTGAGGACGACGCAGCGAGCAATGGAAAGAAAAATGGTAGGTGTAACCTTAAGAGACAAGAAGAGAGCAGAGTGGATTAGGGGACAAACGGGAGTTAAGGATATCATAGCTGCAATAAAGAAGAGGAAATGGACATGGGCCGGGCATGTAGCACGTAGACAGGATAACCGCTGGTCATTAAGGGTCACCAACTGGATTCCCAGAGAAGGGAAGCGGGGTAGGGGGAGACAGAAGGTTAGGTGGGCAGATGAGATTAAGAAGTTTGCGGGTATAAATTGACAACAGCAAGCACAGGACCGGGCTAACTGGCGGAACATGGGAGAGGCCTTCGTCCTGCAGTGGACGTAGACAGGCTGATGATGATGATGATGATGACACATTCACACGAAAAAAACTGGGAACTGAAGTTTGCAAGCACTGTGCACCTATGCTGCTTTAGAGAAGAATTATTAAAAGTAAGTTCGATGTTTCATGTCGCAAAACTAAAATCTGGTAATAAGATGCACTGTTTCAAGTAAAAGCTTAATCATTTTGACCTCATAATATCTCTAAGTGCATGAAACTAGGGCACAAGTACATATTACAACTATTATATTGTGACTCCATAGGTTCGGTATCAATCCTGTGATCTCGTGCAGAACTGCATGCAGTGGCGGATCCAGAAGGGGGGTGCTAAAGGCAATCGCTTACCCCCCCCCCAAAGCCTGTCCGTACCTCTCCCCCTCTCTTCAGTGCTTGCCGTCGTCCTGTTATCACAAATTAGGACAAATGAGTTGAATTCCTTTAAGCAAACATTAATTGTATTTATGCTATGATAGAGTTCTCGAGCTGTAAAGAACAAAAAAGTTATGCCCACTCCCTCTCTCTGGTGTCACTTTACGCAACCCCTTCCCCCTAAAATGAATGGCTGGATCCACTTTTGACTGCACGGCACCATTTCCCTTTAACCTGGGGCCAGAATTGAGATAAAGGCTTCTTCTTTTAATGCACTACTTCATATTTAAATAAAGACAGCCATATTTACACGGATGATTTTTAAAGCTACATATGTAGACCAAAAAAGCAGGTATATGCGACCGATGGTATAGGGTCCTATACAAACAAACCGTATTAATCATATTCTATACATCAGAATGCTGAATAACCTAACTGCCTTAAACAATAGCTTAAAGAGAAACCTCTTCGCGGTGAATGGGAGTTGTCACATATCAACCTCTTTTGGCATCTTGCGTCAAACACTATGCTAAGTCGGAGTGAAATATGACAAAGGCAGGCAATATAATTAGACTTCCGGGTATTTCAAATGTATATAAAGAAATGCGCAGGCATAAAGAAGAGGATAAATATTGCGCTACTATATGTACATGCAACAAAGTGTAACCTCAATACTAATTATTTAAATTATTTAGTTCTATGACTATGGAGATCACCAGCAATGACTTTTCTGAGTGATGGTACCCTCTTCATGAGATGCAGTAAAACACCACATTTGAATTATACAAGTTTTCTGTTTACTAAGTTGAGGCATTTGTTATTAGATCATTTGTGTCGTCTTTGACAATCTGTGCAAATACATGGCAATTGAAACAGCACCTGTTCAATCAGTGCAAAAATATTCTGTTAATTACAGTGAAATTCAATTAAAGAAAATCTGAATAACTTGTGACAATCTTCACTTCAGAAGTGTTTGAATTTCTAGACATTTATTTTCAGGTATTAGCAGTGTGTTATAAACGGATAGGAAAGAAGCTATATAAAGAGTAAAAAGAGAGCTTGGTATAACTTTGTTCGAAGGCCAGAAAAATACCCTAAAACCTAGAAAAACTGTTAACTTTCCTTGGTGTTAGCGAAGGGGGTTAAAACTCTATTGCCAAGGACTAGCAAAGGCTTTTTTTATATCACAATCAAGAGAAGCCTTCCCTTGGTTTTGTTGCTAAGAAAGCATTTTTTTACCACCAGGGCCTGCTCAGAGGGTGTTATAGCATCTAAGGATAATAGGTAGTTTTACCTCCGCAACTAATTCTAACCAGACAAACTTTCTAGTCGAAATGTATGGCTCCAAGAAGTAAATTCAATTCTTTTATTATGCTTTTAATGGTCGGCAACGTATGTTCCTTCTGATCTGCTGTGCATGAGCCTGCAAGCAAAGAAACTTATTCAAGTACAAAAGATCTGTACATGGTGACAGACTCCCGATAGTGGTGTGACGAAGTGCTCCCAGCTTTTTTTATCTGCAAATCACTTGCCTAAAGTGCCGCAGCTGTTGTTTCGTACCTATTGACCACATATTTTACACAAATGCTATTATGCTGTGCTATAATTAGTAGACATGGAGTACCATTTGGGTGCTTTTTTAAAAACTAATGGACCAGCTGTTGTCGGTCGTCTGATCATGTTTTCAGAACTAAAAGTTTACACAGACAAATGTTTCAACAATAAAACTTATTATGCAATAAATATGCCAAGCAGTGGTGTTTGAGTTGCAGTTGAAAATTGCGATATGGTAGTGCATGATCAAAGTTTCAAGGCCCTCAACTGCCCTGGTCCTTTTATTAATGTATGAGATGTGAACCTTTATTAAATATTTTGCATTACGAAGTGGTAAAATCAGCATGACCATAATTGATATTTCTTGCCCAAAATAAATTACTGCTAGCTTATGAAAAGACCATGCACCGACCAAAGTACGCCGCACTTAACTGCACTGTGGAATGTACCATTATGTTAACGTTATCGCGTGCCATAAACATATCAAACAACACCTTCGCATACAATCAACACCTAAATGCAGCCTTCATAGAGTACGAGAAGGTGTTTTACTCAGTCAAGACGTAAGCAGTAATGCAGGCACTACTGAATCAGGACATCGAAGAACACTACATAAACATTCTGGAAGAAATCTATATTGGATGCACAGCCTCCATATAGAAAGCAGCAGAGTCCCAATAAATAAGGGTGTAAGGGAGGAAAATTCAAATTCTCCAATGCTACTCACCTCGTGTCTACAGGAGGTCTTCAGGACTCTAGCTTGGAATGAGTCAGAAATAAGAATTAATGGAAAGAAACTTAGTAACCAGCGATTCGCTGATGGCATTGCCTCGATGAGTAATTCAGGAGATGAATCACAGCTCATGATTACAGAACTGAACATAAAGAGCCGGAAGTAGGTCTGAAAATGAATGTGTACAAAACCAAAGTAATGTGCTACAGTCTCGGAAGGAAACATCACTTTGCGATAGGTGGAGAGACGCTGAGAGTTGTACAGGAATATGTCTACTTAGGACAGGTAGGAACCGCAAAGCCGCACCATGAGAGTGAAGTAACTAGAAGAATAAAGATGGGGTTGATCATATTCAGCAAGCATTCTGTTATCGTGACTGGTAATCTGCCACTAACCCTCAAGAGGAAGGTATATAACAACTGCATCTTGCCAGTATTTACCTACGCAGCAGAAACCTGGAGGCTTCCAAAGAGGGTTGAGCTTAAATTGAGGATGACTATTGAGCGAAGGAAATAAAAATGATAGGTATAACTTTAAAAGACAAGAGAGCAGAGTCGGTCGGGGAACAAACCAGGGATCAGGATATCATAGTTGTAATTAAGAAGATAGAAATTGACATGGACCGGGCACGTTGCACGTAGGCAGGATAACCACTGGTCATTAAGGGTAACTGACTGTATTCTCAGAGATGGCCAACGCACGAAGGGGAGACAGAAAGTTGGGTGGGTCAATGAGATTAAAAAGTTTGCAGGTATAACATGGCAACGAAAAGCACAAGACCGGGTTAATTGGCAGATCTTCGGAGATGCCTTTGCCCTGAAGTGGACATGTCAGGCGGATGATAATGACACCTTCAGTGTACGACGAGGTTTAGGTTTAGGTGTTAAGCAAAAAGTGAGCATACCAATGTTGCGCTGAAGGCAAAGCACTCGCTTTTTATGCAGATCGCAATTTACAGGTGACCACTTGACACACCTATCCTACATTTTATGTATATTGCGGTGGTACACTGCGGCTCATGTCAGCAGAACACAAACAACAAAACTTTCCAAAAGCGTGAGCATTAAGCTTGTTTGCAAGACCGAACAAGTACATGGGCTTCTTTGTAGACGTTTATCTTTTCTAGAGACTTGCCTAAGTATGACGCATAGTTTTGGCGTAAATTTGATGTAGTTAGTAGATTGCTTTTTTCTTGCATTGTCATGTAAGCAGCAGCCAAAGAAGTAGAGGCCACAAAAGCGTACAGAACTGAACGGTTTAACTTGGTATAAGTATTCTAGTGTGATCACTGACAGGGAATATTGCAGTCACAGCTTTTTTTCTGTGCTACTAGGACTACCTGTGCGAGTAGTGGAAATAATGCGATATTATACCACCAGTGTCACACAGACACTTGTGATCGCAGTCAGGACATCTGTGTCAATTTGACGCTGTGCAGCACAGCAGCGACAAAGCTGCTGCGCGCAATAAAAATTTCTCTTGGAGAACTGGTATTAGCCATCACTACGCGGTCTAAACTAATCCGGATCAAATACAGTGCAGCGAAACCACATGCAACAAGTACCCGTGTGACAGCGTTCACTAAAGCGCGTCAGAGCACACCGCGCACTCACAACTAACGTCCAGACAGAACAGTCAGCACTCACGTATCACCGTATTCGCAAGGAATAATATCGGAATAATACAAACCGCCCCACAACACCGAAATAGAGGAAGCACTGACACACACATAACACAGCCAGCGGCGCCTTTACATACCCGCACCGCTCCAGCCAGCATGGGCGCAGCGCTGAGGACTTGAGTGCCTAGAGATGTTCGCGCTATTTGGTACCTAGGCCGCGCGCGATGGTGAGAAAAGCACCTAGCGCGAGGCTACTCTTATTAGTTCATGCCATGGCTCGCCGTGGCGCTGCAGTCACTTGGCTGGAACGGTGCTGGAATGTAATGTCGCGGCGGGCCAGTGTGGGGTTCAGCGATTATATGTGAGGCAGCTCTAGCGGAAGGACGGCTGTAGCACAATCGATAAAAGCAGAATGATTCGACAAGAAGTCCAGCCTAGGATAACGTCATAAAGGCAGTGGTCAATCACGGCTAAAATGTCAGAAGCAGGATGGTCCTTTATACTTAAGCGGGCAGTGCACAGACCGAGAACAATTGGCGTTCTGCTACCGGCCACACGGAGCGTTTGTACAGCCGCTGCTGTCAGAACTTTCTTCAAACGTGTGTGTAGGCTTGAACTTATAACCTAAATGCTTGCGCCGGTGTCTACAAGTGCTTGTACAGGTAGGCCGTCTACTTCAACGTCTATTACACTTGGTCTGGTGGGAACGGAGAGAGGATTTCTGCAGAAGTCGTTATTTCAGCACCACCTCCGGGGGCTGCATTTCTCAGTTTTCCGAGACGATGCGACAGGAAGCCACGGGGGACGAGAAGCACCGTGGCTGCGGCGAACGGGACAATGGGCGCCGTGTTTGGGGCGAACGAGACTGGTGCACGTGTTGAAGGTGAGCGACGGTACCAAGTGTTCCGAGAATGGTGAACGGCATTGGACTCTTGGGTAGGGTAAAATGTGCGGGAGGTGCCGTCAAAACGGGTCATATTGGTCGTTGCACGAGGGGCCAAGGACCATGTGTTGTGGCAGTAACGTACAATATGTGCAACGCGGTGGCGGTTGAAACATATAGGGTGCTTATCTCCAGTTCGCCACTCAGCCGGGTTGCGAGTACAGAGAGAGTTGTTGGTCGGAGGAGGGCATCACGAAAGGGCGTTTGCTGACTCTGGGCGTGGTGACATGGCACACGGATTGCATGTCAATGTTTTCAAGCTTCTGGTGCACGATGGCTTAAACAATTAGGAGAAAACGTAACAGGAGTGGCATCGGTACTGCGCGAAAAGAACGCCGATGGCGCCATTGCTTCCAGTTCGTGACAAACAATGCGTGTCAGGTCTCCCGGTGGCGATGGACGATGTGGTGCGGACTGGTCCTCACCAGTCGTTGTTGCATTGTTTGGAAGTCGGGCGAATGTTTGCAGAAAGCGGCGACTTTCCACTTGCTTGAACTGACGACACTTTTTAATAATCGCGTCCATGATGGAACAACCCTTGCACATCAGGAGATTGAACGTGTCGTATGGAATCCCTTTCAGGGCATGCCCGACCTTGTCACCTTCTGTCATGTCACCTTCGGCCTTTCGGCAGAGGGTCAGCACGTCTTGAACGTATACGAGGTAGGATTCCGTGGGGGATAGGGCACGGCAGGCCAATTCTTTTTGGCGGCGATCTTACAACTGGTGGTTTTTCTAAACACCTCTCGCATCTTTGCCTTGCATTGGTCCCAGCTCACGGGTTCTTCTTAATTGTTTGCATGCCAGACCTTGGCCGCGCCTCTCAAGTAAAGCAGCACATTAGCCAAATGAAGGGGGGGGACCCCATCTGTTCGGCACAATCACTCGTTCGAACATGACCAACTAATCTTCAACGCCATTGGTGCCGCAGAATGTACCTGGATTATTAAGTGGTGTGAAAACGTATGGTTGCAACACCGTGTTCGTCGGAGACGCTTACAGGTCGCGGGTTCGAATCCCGGCTGTGGCGGCTGCATTTCCGATGGAAGCGGAAATGTTGTAGGCCCGTGTACTCAGATTTGGGTCACGTTAAAGAACCCCAGGTGGTCAAAATTTCCGGAGCTCTCCACTACGGCGTCTCTCATAATCAAATGGTGGTTTTGGGACTTTAAACCCCACATATCAATCAATCGGAGACGCTTATGTTGAGACGGAGGGCTCAGCATTCGTCATGGCTTGAAAACCAATGCGACGTCCGCTGCGGAGCTCTGTTATCTGATGGTTACCCAGCACCTCTCAATAATATCTTACAGGGTTGGTGACCACTGTACAAGTTGCATTTACAGAAAAAAAACCACATCCAAGAGTCAAAATGGCTGATTGGCACACTCGCGCGCCTGTCAGCTGCTTATGCCCTTTCACTTTTTTTACTTCATCTCCGTTATAATATCTGCTGAGATAAAAGGGGTCATATGTGTCGACCCGGTCCGCAGAAACATCCATACGGTGCACAATGAAGGGCGCCGACGAGCAAGAGCCGAGGCCATCATGAGGAAGATCGGGCGCTGAAGCTCAGCTGCCCTCTTTGTCCATGCATCCGAATACTGAAAAAATGATGCGTATGACGTCACTGCTTTTAATGAAAAAGGATGCCTAGTACATGCAACCGCGGTGATCACCAGCTTCGCTCACGAAGCCAAGGAACTCGCAATCGCGGTTGCTCTGTCTGCACGAAGTTGGTACGTCACCATTTTTTCGGACTCAAGAACAGCCACGTGTTCTTTCTCATCCGGCTTCGTCTCTACTAGGGTTGTTCACATCACGAATAAGGTACTTACTCAGAAAACGAAGTGGAAGGTCCCCTGACACATATTTGCCTGGCAGAGTGGTCATGGCGAAAACACAAGAAGCAGAGCACTCACCATGCGTCCCGTCTAGTTGTTTCAGATGGCCCTACTATCCATTGTCAATGCTTTTTGGACACCGCCACATTGTACCGGCGCTTCGTGTGCTTAGGGAACGAACCACAACTTCACCGATATTGAAATTAACTGCACCTAGCTCATGTCTTCAATATGATATTGGCAGCACATGCGTAACAACGGCCAGCTCAACGCATATAAAAGAGCAACTGCAAGTTGGATTCGTCAATGGGCACGGCGAAAACAGAAGAAGCGGAGCGTTCACCTTGCGTCCCGTCTTCTTGTTTCAGGTTAGTTGTGTATGCTCATACCGTAGTGACGAGTGAGGTATTGTTGTCGTGCCGTGCCCACTGCTTTAGCGTGCGAGTGTTATAGTATGTGCAAATTGTTACTTTGTGGCGATGTGGAACTGAATCCTGATCCTACCAATACTGAAATGCTCCAGACGCTGATACCAGGTCAACAGCCTATCAGGGATGATTGAATGAAACTTACAAAGCGGTTGCAAGCAGCAGAGAAAAGTGTTCACTCGTTTTTGACCAGTACGCCTAATTAGAAACAAAGGTAATAGAAATAGTACGGAAAACAGATAACTTGAAACACTTAACAATTCTGCTGGAAAAATCCTGCGAACACTTGTGTCGTAGCAGAAAAAAATTACAGAGCTGGATGACTGTAGTCGGATATTGAACCTTGTAGTGTTAGGCATAGATAAGCGAGCGAATGAAACGGTGGATGTTCTACGGCAGACAATAATCAAGGAGGTGTTCGAGGATAAGGTGGGCGTGAAACGCTTGTCCGCTGCTAGAATATATTGCTTGGAAAACGTCCTGGGAAGCGATCTGTAATCCTCCTTTTTCAAAATTATACGGAAAAACAAGTACTACATAATTGCAAAAAACTGAAGAGGACCCAAATTTTCGTGCAAAATGACTTCTCTGCTGAAACGCTAAGGAAACTAAAATTGCTATGGCAAAGCGCGAAAGAAGAAAAAGAGCAAGGGAAGATGGTTTTGCTGCAAGGTGAAAGATAAGCTGTGTGTTGATTTGAAATTTCACGCTTGGGATGATGTTTCGAACACACGTGTTGTTGTATGATCGGAGAATGATCCCACACAAACAGCGTAGCTTTCGCAGTCTGCGCCTAAGGACCTGCGTGTGCTCTCTTTCGACGCCAGAAGCATCGCGAATAAAGTAGACAAATTAGAACAAATGCTTAGGACTTACACCCTTCATGTGGTTGCTATCACTGAGAATTGGTTACACGATGGTGTACGTGATGACGGAATTATCCCCTTCCCCCGGCTATCAGACGCACAGGCGGGATCGAGGCGCACGTGGCGGAGGAGTTGCTGTTGTCTATGAACTCGGTATCGATGTACGTTTAATGAATCAGATTGCCGACCACAAAAGCCTGTTCCTCAACGGTTTAACTTTTACGCTTTGTACTGTTTATAAAGCGCCGGAAGTACCAGACTCTTTTTTCTAAATACTTTACGACCATCTTCTTTTGAATCGCAAGCGACACATCATCATTACAGGTGACTTCAACCTACCAGCTATGAATTGGAACTATTTAGCTTACGGGCAATCTAAATCAAGTGATAGTACCTTATACGCAATGTTAGCTTTGAACCTTGAACAAATTATCCGTGAACCTACGCGAAACAGGGCTGTATTGGACTTATTTTTTGTAAGCAATATCTTTTCAAATCTTTCTGTAGTGCATTCGCGTACGAATGGAGTGAGCGTCATTTAGTGGCGTACCTCACTTGTAAAGAGGGATATGTATATATATATATATATATATATATATATATATATATATATATATATATATATATATATATATATATATATATATAAACCAGCTTTTCGATGGCTGCATTTTGGGTGCACGTTAAGGCATCCAGGTGGTTGAAATTTCTGGAGCCTCCGACTACGGGGTCTCTCATAATGATATGGTGGTTGTAGAACGTTAAACCCCCCATATCAATCAACTAACTCACGACCATTCCGTCAGCATGCACGAACACTAACCACTACATCACACCACGCTACAGAACCGTCTCAAACGAAACAGGCTTTTGCAGGCACCGATGAGCCATTTGCACAGTCTTGCAGTTACCCCAAAGGACGAGTACTTTACTCCTTCGTCTTTTGAAGGAGAAAAAAGCCTTTTTCGTGGTAACTGTGCAGTTACTGCGGAAATATTTTTAGAGTGTGCGCATAAACATCTGTGAGCTCATTCTAGCTGAGAGAGATGGAACGAAGCAGCGCTGCGCGTGTGTCTTTTTTTGTTAGAGTTGTATTTTGAGCTATAAAAACAATTGAAGTTGAATGAAAGCTCAGTAGTCCGGCTCTTATTAGGATTTCATCATGCAAAAAACCGCGGTGTTTCATCTCCTCCCTGGTCGGGTGGGTCAAGCTGCGTGGTGAGCTTAGAAGCTGAAATTCCCACTGTATTCGAGTCTACTGCTTTATTCTTCTTCACTTTGCAAACTGCTGCCATCGCTCCTGGTTACCGTAAGCAAGGCTGATCAGACTTATCAGAGGCTAAAGCACTAACGTTTGTGGGGCGAGTTTAGTACGGTACAACTAAAGTATTTAAGAAAATTCGTTACAATCATCGGCTCACAGCAGCTTCGATAAAGCAGCGATGACACTATTCATTTTTGAAGAAAGAAAACAGTTTTCCTGGAGCAGCAAATGCCCTGACTGGTCCATAAAACGATTGCTCGTTCCCATCAATAACAAAGCAAGTAGAAGACGCTTTCGCACCTTGTACTCTAGCCCGCTGAGTGATTCTTAAGAAAGAGAAAGGAAGAGAAAAGTGAGCCCCGTTATTGTCTGCTTCAACGAGGGACACCGCCACAGTAGCTCACAAGGAATGGGGGTGAGGAGGGATAAAAAGGTTAGGAGTAAAGGTGTAGAAAAGAGGAAGAAGCAACAACAAACTGAGGGGATAGGAGAGACAGGAAAGATGGAAGCACGGTCACTGGAGTCCGAGGACGGGGCACACTTGCGAGAGCTCTTGTCGGCGTCTGTAGATGGCGTAGAGCAGGCCTAGTAAATCAGAGCTACACGGTCGTCGAAGGTCGTCGGCGGCAGGAGGTGATGTAGCGCGAAACCCAGTCGGCCAGAGCTACGCTGACGCCGAAGATCGCAAGCGCGCGGAGCGCGCGGGCGCACAACCCGTCAGCACGCAATCCAGCAAGCGACTCCCGTACTCTGGCCCGCTTCGCAATGCTACCATTCAAGGCGCGAAAGAGTCGCATAGGCGGCCAGCACCGCAAGGAACATTCAAGGACAATCGTCACAGCAGAAGTTTAGGAAAAACTTTACTATATAAACATTCCCTGTAAACATTTCCATTTTTCGTAACTATATAATTGAGTGATTACTACGGTGAATGAAACCTTCGCCTTACTTGTTGGTTCCCCCAGTGTGCAGCTGACAGTGACCAATGTCAAAAGTGGAAGAGCTCAGCCCCCCCCCTCCAACTTTTCTCAGTGGAGGGGCTCGCGCCCCCTTGCCCTCCTCCCTGGCTTATATGCCTATGGCATCAACGACTTTGACTGCGCTGGTAATACATCGATCACAGATTACTTGGAGAGCGCACTAAGCTACAGCAGGCATGATGGTGTGCATGCGTCGTGAACGCGATTTGAAAGTTCGGTCTCGTCCTCCATCCAACAGTTTCTCCTGATCCGTAAGGCATGCAAAAATTGTAAACATCCATGAATAACTCGGGAGATTGATGATATATGGTGTTTTTTGGCGCAAGGGCCATTTGACGGCCAAAGAGCGCCAGCTCATGGGACAAGGAGTGTGGACAATGATTGTGACTAGCGGCTGTATAAGGGCCATAAAATTCCTCGCGGTAAGGCGAGTAAAAACATACAAGTAATAAAATCATGACTATGCCGTGAAAGGTGTGTGTGGTGCGAATAGATGACAAAAGTTGGTGATAATAAAAACGACGGTGGACATGTATGGCATTAGCACAAGTGCCTCACTCGTTCATACCCTTGCATCCAAGGGCCGGGAGGCAAGTGCTTTGTTGTGTAGCCACCGCAGCGAAAACCTCTCTGAAGAGGTTGTGCTACGGAATGTACGGGTATATGATATGAAAACTATGAATTTCTTTTAAAAACGATAACAATGATTGATGACTAAAAAGCGGTTCCCTACCGACGAAGATTGCAGGGTGTAAAGGTATATGTTGCTGGTAGGGTAATAAAAAGTGTTGTTCTCTTAGAGTGTCCAATTGTTTGCACTGAATTAAAATGTGAAGAACTGTTAGTGCTTCACCACATCTGCCACACAATGTTGAATCGCCACCGGACAAAAGATATGAGTGTGTCGCGTATGTGTGTCCTATCCTGAGCCTCGTTAATGTTTCCTGTGTATGACGTCATTTTGATACTGGTGGCCAATGGCCAACGTGTGGCTTGATAACGTGTAGTTTGTTTTATATGTGTCTATCACACTTGCTCTGCCAGTAGTCCCTGAGCTTTCGTTTGAGGGACGGCCTGAGATCAAGGGCTGGGATTGATATGGGTGTAGTGGCGGTGCTTTCGTGGACGGATGCAGCAAGCTGATCCGCCATCACGTTGCCTTGAATCTCACGGTGCCCTGGCACCCAGCACACTACAACATGTTGGTTGAATGTGTAGTGTGCATAAAATGGAGTAAAGTGAGACGAGGACAGGGTTTTTTGTTTTTTAGGACTGTGCAGAGCCGTTACCACACTGAGGGAGTCCGTATAAACTACTGCTTTTTGTATTCTTAATTGTTTGATGTGTTTAGCTGCCACAAGTATCGCGTAAGCTTCCGCTGTGAAGATACTTGTGCCTGGATGTAGAGGGTCAGCATCCGAAAAGGATGGGCCGACAGCAGCGTAGGACACAGAGGTGTTAGACTTGGAGGCATCTGTAAAGAACTCAGGACGTGTGTATTTGTGTTGAAGTTCCAGGAAGTATGTTCGGATATGGGCAATAGGTGCATGTTTTGTAACTTCTAGGAAAGACACATCGCAGTCTATAGTCTGCCACTGCCACGGTGGCAGGTATGCTACAGGAGCCATTAAACTGTATTCAAGTGACACTCCAGTTTCTTCAGCTAGACCCTTCAGGCGAACTGAGAAGGGCTGCCTCATCGAAGGCCTGTTTTGAAGCAGAATGTAACTGGACAGATCATTAACAGTAGAGTATGAGGGGTGCATCTTGTCTGCTTTCACCTTAAGAAAATATACAAAGGACATATAAGTTCTCTGCAGATGAAGCGACCACTCATTTGACTCAACGTAAAGGCTTTCTACGGGGCTGGTGCGAAAAGCACCCGTAGAAAGGCGGATGCCCAAATGGTGCACGGGGTGCAGCATCTTCAAGGCACTTTGAATTGCAGACTGATAAACAACAGCCCCATAATCTAAGCGCGTGCGAATGAGGCTTCGATACAGATTCATGAGGCATTGTCTATCACTACCCCAAGTAGTACGTGACAACACTTCTATAACATTCATAGCTTTTAAACATTTTGTTTTTAAATACTTGATGTGCGGTGCGAAGGTGAACTTGTTGTCCAAGATTAAGCCTAAGAATTTATGCTCGGCTTTGCCCATTCGTTGACGTTGCCCATTCAGTTGAATGTCAAGTTCGGAGTGCATGCCTCTCTTTCGAGAGAACAAGACACACGTGCTTTTTTGTGGGTTAAGTCGAAATCCGTTTTCTTCTGCCCATTTGGAGACCTTGTTTGAACCCAGCTGAACCTGCCGTTCACACATTGCCAAGTTGCATGACTTGAAGCCAAGCTGAACGTCGTCGACATATGTACAATAAAACATATTGTGGGGGATGGACAAGTGCAAGGAATTCATTTTGATAATAAAAAGTGTGCAACTAAGTACACCACCTTGTGGCACGCCTGTTTCCTGGACAAATTTTCGGGAGAGAACACTGCCCACACGGACACGGAATGTTCGGTTTGACAAGTAACTTTCAATTATGTGAAACATTTTTCCGCGCACACCAAGGTGGGACAGGTCTCTTAGAATTCCAAAACGCCATGTTGTATCATAAGCCTTTTCGATATCGAGGAACACAGATAAAAAATATTGTTTATGGACGAAGGTGTCTCTGATCTGTGCCTCGATACGAACAAGGTGGTCTGTGGTGGATCTACTTTCTCGAAACCCGCACTGAAATGGGTCGAGCAAATTGTTTGTTTCAAGGATATGTACTAGTCGGCAGTTTATCATTTTTTCGAAGACTTTGCACGAGCAGCTTGTAAGTGCAATAGGCCTATAACTTGAAGCTAAAGAAGGGTCCTTGCCCTCTTTCAAAATGGGAATAATAATAGCCTCTTTCCAGGAGGTAGGGATAGTGCCTGAAATCCAGATAGCATTGTACAAACAAAGTAAGGTTTTTCGTGTTTCGGCTTGTAGGTTTTTTAACATTTCATACACCACACGGTCAGAACCTGGGGCAGAAGTACTGCAGGAGATTAGAGATGTTCGGATCTCAGCTAGACTGAAAGCTTGGTTATATGCCTCGTATCTAGTGGATTTGTGTTCTAGTTTCTGCTTTTCTATTCTTGTTCTGTATATTTTTTGGAAAGTGTCTGTATAGTGGGACGAGCTGGATACCCGTTCAAAGTGTTACCGAGGAAGTTTGCCTGATCTGTCAAGGTATCACCCTGAGTGTTTACGAGTGGAAGTGTGTGTACTTGTTTTCTTGCTATCCTGTTCTAGACTTTAGCCTCCTGTGTGTATGAATTCATCCCTGACAAAAACTTCTGCCAGCTTTCTCTTTTGGCCTGCCGACGCGTTCTCCTGCCTTAAGACTTTATTTTCTTGAAGGTGTCAAGATTTTTGGCTGTCGGTGAGTTCTGAAGCAGCCTCCAAGCTGTGTTTTGCTGTTTGCGCGCGTTTCGGCGTTCAGAGTTCCACCATGGCACACGCTGTTTTCCAGGGTGTCCATTTGTTTGTGGAACGCATTTTGTTGCAGAATCAATCAAAAACGCTGTGAAGTAGTTCACAGCAACATCAGTGTTCAAAGTACATATGTCGTTCCAACCTAGACGAGTGATGGTGTAAAACTGTTCCCAGTCGGCTCTGTTTATGAGCGACTTGGGAACACGTGATGGACACTCAGGTACTGTAGTTGTGCTCAAAACTACGGGAAAGTGGTCACTTCCGTACAGATTACTGACGACTTTCCACTGAAGTAGAGGCACAAGAAATGGAGATACTATGCTTAGGTCTATGGAGGAGTAGGTGTTGTTGGCGAGATAATAATAGGTTGGTTCTTTTCGATTTAGGAGACACGCACTCGACGAGAGTAGGAACTGTTCAATCAGTCGGCCTCGCGTGTCATACCGAGAGTCACACCATAGCCTGCTATGCGCATTAAAGTCTCCAAGGAGAACATAAGGTTCCGGAAGTTCATCAATTAAAGAGTGTAAATCACGTTTTTGCAGCTGATAGCTAGGAGGAATGTAAATAGTGCAGATTGTGATCAGTTTATCAAAAAGAACTGCTCGAACAGCCACTGCCTCAAGGGATGTTTGGAGTTGTAAGTGGTGCATGCAATTCCTTGATTCACTATGATGGCAACACCTCCAGATGATGTCATGGCATCAACACGGTCCTTTCGGAAAATAACGTGTTTACGAAGAAAATTTGTGTGTTTTGAATTAAGGTGTGTTTCTTGTACACACAGCACTTTTGGTGAGTGTTCGTGTAAGAGTTCTTGGATGTCGTCAAGGTTTCTGAGAAGGCCCCTGACGTTCCATTGTATAATTTGAGTGTTCATGGTGAATGTAAAATAGTGCTGTGTGTAAGAAAAGCGAGTGGCTGTTTAGACAGGGAGTTTGAGTTCACTTAACAGGGCCGTCACCAGGCCCTGTTATCGGCTTTTTTGTTTTCTTGGCAAGCTCCAAGGAGCCACGCCGCTCTTTCGGCACCAAGGGTACTGACGTATCCATTGCCTCCTCGGAGGCACTGGGTGCCCGCATATGCGAGCTGGTGGTTCGAATTTTAGGCCTCGCCTGGTGAGGGGAGGCCTTGAGACCAGAGGACCCAGGAGTCTCCGGCCTCGATTCGCTAGGAGGCGGAGTAGACTGAAATACTGCCGCCTTGGGGGCAGGGGCCACAGCCGACGGCTCGCTCTGCGCTGGCTGAAAGGGTGGTGAGGGCCGGTGCGGCGTTGCCCCCTGACGCGCCGCATCAGCATATGTAGCGCCGTAAAATGGCGACACTCTTCGTCTTGCTTCTTTCAACGTGATATTTTCTTTAATTTTCAATGTGATAATTTCTTTTTCTTTTTTCCAAAATGAGCAAGACCGTGAGTATGCGGCATGATTTCCGCCACAGTTCACACAGTGTGATGGTCCCTCGCAATTGTCAGAATTGTGGCCTGACACTCCCCATTGAGCACAAGTTTGATGACCACGACAGCTTTGTGAGCCATGGCCATACTTCTGACATTTAAAACAACGACGTGGGTTAGGTATGTATGGTCTGATCGACGTCTTCGTGTACCCTGTTTGAATACTTTCTGGCAGATTACTGGAAGCGAACGTGAGTATTAGGTGTTTCGTTGGTGTTACCTTGTTGTCTCTTCTAATGATGATTCTTTGTAGATTGGTCACATTCTGACTCTTCCACCCCTCCAGAAGTTCCTCTTCGGTCAAGCCGAGCAAATCAGCATCAGATACTACTCCACGGGTTGTGTTCATAGATCTGTGTGGCGTTACAGTGATGGGAATGTCACCAAAAGTTGGAAGATTCTGTAGCTTTTCTAACTGTTCTTTTTCTCGAACTTCAAGGAGGAGGTCTCCGCTGGCCATTTCGGTAAATTTGTACCCGGCTCCAAGAGTTTCTGTGAGACATCTGGCTACTGCAAAGGGGGATACAGTTCTGGCTTGCTTGCTGCTTATCTCACTATGTATAACATGAAAATGGGGAAAGTTTTCATTTGATCGATTGAAAAAGCCAAAGTCTTCGGTGCGTACGCGCTTTAAGCCGATACGATCATTTAAGAAGGGGAACGCTCTATGCATTCCAGTTTATTTTCTTCAGAAGCGTTGGCGGCCACCCACCACGGAGTCCAACGAGGGGACGCTACAAGTTTGCGGATGCTAAAACCTGCAGGCGCCAGCCGTACAACGCTACTATAACCCAATGCGCCTAGACCAAGGTAGGATATTTGCACAGGGCTAACCCTAGCCGCCAGGAAGTTTGGAAGTAAGCAAAAGAGGGTAGAAGACGGGATAGATAAATTGTGAGAGATAAAGACGAAGGTGCAGGGAGAGAGAGTTGGAAAAGGCGACTGCCGATATTTCCTGGGTGGTGTGGCAGCTTGGGCTAGTTGGTATGGCATGACGATAGTTCTTCTCTGTGTCGTCGTTTTGTTCTCGCGCAATAACTATCGTCATTCCTGGGTGGGTCAGCCCAGAGGTGCCGTCTACGTGAAGCCGGGGCCAAAGGGGTGTGTTGCCTCGGCCGCGGGGCCTTGAAGGTCCAATCAGCCAGCGTCGGCTCAACCCCCAGGATCCCGTTTTCCCCGGACACGGCAAAGCCACGCACGGCTAGGCGTGGGAGGGGGTAGAAACTCCCCCGTTAGCTCGGGTCCGTGGTGTCGCTACACACTAAACGCCTACTTGCGCAGGCCCCCTGCGGGGAACTCGGGATATTATTGACATAGCAAACGCAAGATCAAATCCCTTAGGAAAAGTAAAAGCGATGTAGCTCTCGAGACGACCGCTGCTTTGAAAATAAATTTGGCAACTAAACTAAATGACGCTAGGGCACATTACTATCACGCCACTTGGCCTTCATTCATTACAGAAAATCCAGCTGAATTTTGGAGATTTCTCGCCTAAACCAACGAAACAGGGAATAAAATCAATCCTAATGGGAAATCCTAAACGGAGTGTTTTTAATATCGCAGGCTTTCAAGAAATACTTTCACAGAGTCTTCACAGCTTATATGCCCCTACCGCGACATTACATTCCAGTACCGTTATAGCCGGGTGACTGCAGCACCACGGTGAGCTATGGAGCGAAATAATAGGAGCAGCCTCACGCTAGGTGCTTTTCTTACGACCACGATGGAAGAATACTTAGGTGAGCGAACGACGCCGCCAGCTCTGCCACAGCAGCTCTGCTTTCAAAACGCGCCGCTGGTGGTGCGCCGAACTGTGGCCCTCAGCGCTGCGGCTGCTCCGGTGTCGAGCCTGAGCGCGGAGGGCGGGTGAACGAGTTTCCGCGCTGGCTTTTGTGCTGATATTTTGCTGCGTTGCTGTCACACCACGGCTAGTTGCGTGGCTAGAGGTAGCTGGAGCACGGCAAACTCCTCATAACCTGACACATTTCAGGCAACTGGACTACTGATCGCTTGCGACCTTCAAAAGTCTGAGCGCGATAGTTCGTAGCTACAGTAAGTGCTTCCGTTTCATTTACGTTAAACGTGGTGTGGCGACGAATCGCCGAAAATGCTTTGTAATTTTCGTGTCCGTCCTAATGAAACCAATCGAAAGCATCACCGAGACTTCGCCCATTTTAACAAGGTGGTTCCACCGCCCTTACTTTCACTATGTCTACTTAATGAACTTCCTTGCGACTTATTATGGCGGCAAGCAGTTTAATGACTACATGTCGAATGATAAATAAAATGATGCGCCGGCTGTTTTGCATAACCACCAAGAAGATATGCACAGTCCTGGGCAAAACATCTTCACTAGAACTTGTTTTCCGTGTCTGCAAGTAAGTAATAGGCTGTAATTATTTATTTGACCATTCATTATCCATCAAAACGCTCAAAATATTCAATAGAAAGCGATTCAATTGACTCAATGAATTACACAGCAGTCATTCACATAAGCTTCCAGAGAAATGCAATGTAATTACAAGAGAAATACAATGGTAAAATTGTTTCCAATTACTTGCAGAGGTACGAAATCAAACAATCTTTAACTGCAAATTTCGTAAATCCTGGCTTTTCTTCTCGTTCTTAGCCCTTAACTTCTTACAGTATTGGCGCATGCGCAAACAAACGTAGTAATGAAGCAACTTGGCCATTATATCTCCCTTGTGAAAATTGCAGGGGAAAGTAAACTCAAACTTTGCCAGTACAGAATATGTCGTCTTATCATACACATCCCTCTGGTCTGAATATTTTGCAAACTCTTCCTCAACGTTTCTAAAAAGCTGGAAAATGTGTGCATTGGGATTCGTCAGCCTTCCGCTGGTCTTGTAGTTCCCAAGTTCCGCTTCAGCTGCTTTTGAGAATTCGCTGTGTCCTTTGAGTGCTTCCTTACAAAAGACACACGATGTCTTATTGGCCAGCTTCTTCGTCTCAAATCTGGTGACATAATAGATGATGCAGTCGACCACAGCTGCATCAGAATAATCATGATCAAACACATCTTCACATTCCCAGTTTCCTTGGCTAATCAGGCCAGTCAGCTTATTTCTCAGCTCTTACAACTTTTTTGGCCGTTCTGCAGCTGAATCCTTGTATATGCCTCTAATGTCGGCCAAAGTCACAAAAGCAGACTGGCTGTACAGTTACCAAACTGTGAGTGCCTCAGCGAAGAATACAGACAGCATCTGATAGAGCTGCAAGAAAGTTGGAAATGTAGGATGCTCGTTCTGGCATCCTGCCTGCCCTATTAAACCAAAAAGCATTCTAAGGGGTCATTGATTCATTTTAGAGGTGAGGACATACTCGAAATTGCATTCTGTCAACAGGTAAAAAGACAGCTCTAGAACGAATTTCAATGTAACTCACAGTCCCTCGGCAGTTGACGGGGTCAGAAAAAAGTCCTTCAGAATGTCCCCATTAACCACTTCTTGTTCCCACTCGTCGAGCCACTTGGAGGCACTCTCATTGAGTAAAAAGTCCTTGCACCCAAGAGTGAGACCTCCTCGTGGGAAGCGGCGGTTGAGGGCATCAAATGGGTTATTAAGAAAAAGGGTAAACTTATTCCTTTTGCGACAGAATCGCTAATAAAACTGTATTCATTTTGTGACAGAATTGCTGAAAAGTTGGGTGGCAAGCTTGACTATCATTTGCAACATACTTGACGGGTTAACATGGTTGTACGTCAACTCTCGGCATGCTCTGAGGCCGGCAGCTTGTTTCGTGTCTGCCACATACAAGGCGTCATAGTACGACCACTTTATAAATCGGTCTTGTCTTTCCAAAGTTTTTTTCTCGCAAAGGTGATTCCAAATGGTGTTAAACAGATGAGGAACACCTGACAGGACATACACTTTGCTAGGCACGTCAAGTGGATGCTCAAAGGCATTAAAAACATTCCCAAATGCACCACTGATCCCGAGCTATTTCCACATAGTGCGGTTCGTTGAGGCACCGTCGCAGACCATTCCATTAACAAAAATGCCAGCATGCTCCAAGTGCACAATGCACTGGAGGAGTAGCTGTGCAAGAAGAGTGGTTTTTGTTGGTCCTTTCGAATCAAAAACAGCTACGGGCTGCAAGTAGCTCTCACCAAAAGGAAAAAAACGCAAATACGAGACCATGATCAGCAAGCTCATTGCTTTGAACAACCTGCTCTCCGTTATCAACAAGGACAGCATAGGTCATCGTTTGGGAGCAGACAGTCATCTCTTGTCTGACATGTATCTCGTACAAAATGAGCATTCCCCACTTTTGGCATGAATATTTTGGAGACTTTCACCTTGAAGGCTTTAAAAAAATCTTCATCAAATCCACATTTGAGGCCAACCGTACCGATGTACTTCCTAATTTTGGATACACTAGGATGTTATTGCCTCGCAAGAAGGAATATTTAACCAGGGCTTCGTAAATTTAGAAGAAGGCACAGTAGAAGCCACTTGTCTGTGTATGTTCTGTTTGTTTTTGACGTGTACTTGGCAGCAGAAATACATTCCTTTAGAAGAAGTAGCTGAGCTGGTTTCATATCAAGAGCTTGCAACTTCTCTGCGACATCTTCATCTTGTATTTTCATCATTTCCTTCTTGCTCTCCTGAAGCTGTTTCGTCAAAAGCTTGTTGCGCTTCAAAAGCCTTGCTCGTGAGCGTTGCAGCGCAGCTCTGGAAAAGCGCAAGGCATCGAGTCTTTCATGCTGCGCAGGCAATGTAATTCTGCGGAGTAGTGGCAATCGTGTGCGTTTCAAAAGGTGCTTCTGTTTAATCCTCATAACTTGTCGCTCAGCATGTATCCTAAGAGTGTCTGAGAGACCACTGCATGGCCAGCATATACCAACTCCAGTTGTCCCTAATGGGCACTTATTCTTCCTCCATTTTCCTTGGCAATCGACAGAGGCACACTCCGGAAGCACGGTAGGAAAACTTTTCAAAGTAGGCCCTCCACAACAAACACTCACGTTATCAACAGCAGTTAACATTTCATCTACTTCGGAATTTGAACTGGCAAATGAATTGATCCCAACAGTGCTGCATTAAACTGGCTTACCCAAAACATATGCTTGAACAGACATGTCGCGTTTTATGTTCAGTGTCTTCTTCGTAAACACGGTACTGGACGCACCACTGTGCCGAATGCAAGCGTCATTGAATAAAACGTCCTTGATTCCCTCGTTGTCGATTCGAGGAGCTGCCCACGATGGTCCTGGAAAGCACATACTAGGAGCAGAGTTGAATAAAATCTCTCACGTGGTCTTGCTTGGGTCTGTGACCGCATTCTCCGCTTCAGAGCCGCAACCGTCAACACCGCTTGTTGCAGCGCGATCAGTCGTTTGTGCTCCGTCAGCACCGCTAGAACGCACCGATTCACATTCGCAGGAGCTCCTAGACTTCGAAACAGTACAGCGGGGAGAAACAGCACGAGACTGTCGCCGTACCGGCTTCCGAGGGCTCTTTACTTTCTTCGATAAGTATTTTGGCGCCCCTTCAAAAATAGTCGGCACCACACCTTTCGCGAGACCCGCCATTCTCGTACCCGACATGAGCACCCAGCCGTCAACTTCAGCACCCCAAGTCCTGAGAATGAAATGTGGTGCAGAATGTCGCTCACTCACACGGTCATTCTTTTGGAGCACCCTGTCTTTGCATGGTATCGCTCACCTCCACGCTTCCAGTCCCGCTTCATTATTCGGAGGTTTGAAAAGGAAATACTTAGAGTCACACGACTTGTAGCCGCTGTTGCCAAGAGGCACAAAGCACTTCACCATCGTGCAACGGCATAAAGCTTTGGGCTGACCATAATACACTGAAGAAAAGCAAATATAACGCACTTTTCCACGAAAGAGTGAGCAGCAAAAACGCGCGCACGGCGAACAGGCAGCGAAGGTTGGATGGATGGATGGATGGATGGATGGATGGATGGATGTGGCTGTACCCTTTAGATCGGGTGACGGCTAACGCCACCTAGCCGTAACACTTAGTGAACTAACCACTAGATTTATCATTTTTTCTCTTTAAATAGTAAAGTTTGACGGGTACTTTCCAGTGAAGGGTTTAATTTTTACTCGTGCCTTGACTTTAGCCACCAATCAGACAACTTTCTTCTAGTATTTCTACCCGCTTAATGTCTATTTTGCCCTCCCTGCCCCTAAACCCCAGTGTTTTGAAAAACTCTGCGCCATCATCCTGAACTATAGGGTGAAGCCCTTTAGAGAACATTATCAAGTGTTCGGCCGTTTCTTCTTCCTCTCCACACACACTGCATACTTTGTCTACCCCTTCGTATTTGGCCCGATATGTCTTGGTTCGCAATACTCCCGTCCTGGCCTCAAACAAAAGAGAACTAACCCGAGTATTATCATAGATCCTTTTTTGGCAATTTCCTGCTTAAAAGTTCGATAGATCTCTTGTGCGGACTTCTTCATTATGCCAATTCTCCACATGTCAGTCTCCGTTTCCTTCAATTTCTTCTTAACTGATAGTTCATTTTGGTTTGGCCACCTGCTATTTTTTAAGTTTTTACCACTCAATTCCCTGGTTCGCTTCCTCAATTTTGTATCAAAATTCTTAATGCACAAGTAGCTGAAAACCTTCCTAGCCCAACGCTCCTCCCCCATTTCTCTCAATCGCTTCTCAAATTTTATCTGGCTGCTAGCTTCCCTGCCCTCAAATGATGTCCATCCCATATCACCTTGTACTCCCTGATTTGGTGTATTCTTGTGAGCTCCTAAAGCAAGCCTACCTATTCCACGTTGCTTAATTTCTAATCTTGCTTGAACTTCTGATCTCATGCAGAAGACCACATTGCCGAACGGTCCACAACCTCGCACGTCCTCTGTCGTCGCGCAGAGGTACTAGAACGCTGTTCGTTCATCGCGTCAAAGTGCAGAGAGTGCGCCGTTTTTTCACCTGAGCATTATTATTACATCGTGCTCACGACCGCGCGCGGCCTAGGTACCAAATTGTGTGAGCATCCCTAGGCACTTTAGTCCCTAGCGCTGCGCCTACGCTGGCTGGAGCGGTGCGGGTATGTAAAGGCGCCGCTGGCTCTGGTATGTGTGTGTCAGTGCTTCCTCTATTTCGGTGTTGTGCGGCGGTTCATATTATTGGGATATTATTCTTTGCGAATATGGTGATGCATGAGTGCTGACTGTTCTGTCTGGACGTTAGTTGTGGATGCGCGGTGTGCTCTGACGCGCTTTAGTGAACGCTGTCACAAGGGTACTTGTTGCATGGGGTTGCGCTGCACTGTATTTGATCCGGATTAGTGTAAAACGTGTAGCGGTGACTAATACCGGTTTTCCACGAGAAATTTTTATTGCGCGCAGCAGCTTTGTCGCTGCTGCGCTGTGCAGCGTCGAGTTTGACGCAGATGCTCTTACTGCGATCACAAGTGTCCGTGTAACACTCGTGGTATAATATCGCATTATTTCCACTGCTAGCACAGGTAGTCCAAGTAGCACAGAAAAAAAAGCTGTGACTGCGATATTCCCTGTCAGTGATCACACTGGAATACTTATACCAAGTTAAACCGTTCAGTTCTGTACGCTTTTGTGGCCTCTACTTCTTTGGCTGCTGCTTACATGACAATGCAAAAAAAGCAGTCTACTAATTACATCAAAATTACGCAAAAACGATGCGTCATACTTAGGCAAGTCTCTAGAAAAGGTAAACGTCTACAAAGAAGCCCATGTATATGTTCAGCCTTGCAAACAAGCTTAATGCTCACGCTTTTGGCAAATTTTGTTGTTTGGGTGCTGCTGACATGAGCCGCAGTGGACCACCGCATTATACATAAATTGCATGATAGGTGTGTCAAGTGGTCGCCTTTAAATTGCGATCTGCATAAAAAACGAGTGCTTTGCCTTCAGCGCAACTTTGGCATGCTCACTTTTTGCTTAACACCTGAACCTAAACCTCGTCGTACACTGAAGGTGTCATCAGCATCAGCCTGACTATGTCACTGCAGGGCAAAGGGATCTCCCATGATCTGCCAATTAACCCTGTCTTGTGCTTTTTGTTGCCATGTTATACCTGCAAACGTTTTAATCTCATTGACCCACTTAACTTTCTGTCTCCCCTTCGTGCGTTGGTCATCTCTGAGAATACAGTCAGTTACCCTTAATAACCAGTGGTTATCCTGCCTACGTGCAACGTGCCCGGCCCATGTCAATTTCTATCTTCTTCATTACAACTATGATATCCTGATCCCTGGTTTGTTCCCCAACCGACTCTGCTCTCTTGTCTTTTAAAGTTATACCTATCATTTTTATTTCCTTCGCTCAATAGTCATCCTCAATTTAAGCTCAACCCTCTTTGGAAGCCTCCAGGTTTCTGCTGCGTAGGTAAATACTGGCAAGATGCAGTTGTTATATACCTTCCTCTTGAGGGTTAGTGGCAGATTACCAGTCACGATAACAGAATGCTTGCTGAATATGATCAACCCCATCTTTATTCTTCTAGTTACTTCACTCTCATGGTGCGGCTTTGCGGTTCCTACCTGTCCTAAGTAGACATATTCCTGTACAACTCTCAGCGTCTCTCCACCTATCGCAAAGTGCTGTTTCCTTCCGAGACTGTAGCACATTACTTTAGTTTAGTAAATATTCATTTTCAGACCTACTTCCTGCTCTCCATGTTTACTTCTGTAATCATGAGCTGTAATTCATCTCCTGAGTTACTCATCGAGGCAATGTCATCAGCGAATAGCTGGTTACTAAGTTTCTTTCCATTAATTCTTATTCCTAACTCTTTCCAAGCTAGAGTCCTGAAAATCTTCTGTAAACACGAGATGAATAACATTGGAAAAATTTGTATTTACCTCCCTTATACCCTATTTATTGGGATTCTGCTGCTTTCTTTATGGTGGCTGTGCATCCACTTTAGATTTCTTCCAGTATGTTTATGTAGTGTTCTTCGATGCCCTGAATGAGTAGTGCCTGCATTACTGCTTACGTCTTGACTGAGTAAAACACCTTCTCGTACTCTACGAAGGCTGCGTATAGGTGCTGATTGTATGAGAAGGTGTTGTTTGATATGTTCATGGCACGCGATAACGTTAACAATATGATACATTCCACTGCGCAGTTAAGTGCAGCGTATTTCGGTCGGTGCATGGACTTCTCATAAGCTAGCAGTAATTTATTTTGGGCAAGAAATATCACTTATGGTCGTTTTTTTTTTACCACTTCTTAATGCAAAATATTTAATAAAGGTTCACATCTCATACATTAATAAAAGGACCAGGGCAGTTGAGGGCCTTGAAACTTTGATCATGCACTACCATATCGCAATTTTCACCTGCAACTCAAACACCACTGCTTGGCATATTTATTGCATAATAAGTTTTATTGTTGCAACATTTGTCTGTGTAAACTTTTAGTTCTTAAAACATGCTCAGACGATCGACAACAACTGGTCCATTAGTTTTTAAAAAAGCACCCAAATGGTACTCCATGTCTACTAATTATAGCACAGTGTAATAGCATTTGTCTAAGATATGTGGTCAATAGGTACGAAACAACAGCTGCGGCACTTTAGGCAAGTTATTTGCAGGTAAAAAAAAAAGCTGGGAGCACTTCATCACACCACTATCGGGAGTCTGTCACCATGTACAGATCTTTTGTACTTGAATAAGTTTCTTTGCTTGCAGGCTCATGCACAGCAGATCAGAAGGAACATACGTTGCCGACCATTAAAAGCATAATAAAAGAATTGAATTTACTTCTTGGAGCCATACATTTCAACTTGGAAGTTTGTCTGGTTAGAATTAGTTGTGGAGGTAAAACTACTTATGATCTTTAGATGCTATAATACCCTCTGAGCAGGCCTTGGTGGTTAAAAAAAGCTTTCTTAGCAGAAAAATCAAGGGAAGGCTTCTCTTCATTGTGATATAGAAAAAAGCCTTTGGTAGTCCTTGGCAATTGAGTTTTAACCCCCTTCGCTAACACCAAGGAAAGTGAACAGTTTTTCTAGTTTTTAAGGTATTTTGCTGGCCTTCGAACAAAGTTATACTAAGCTCTCTTTTTACTCTTTATATAGCTTCTTTCCTATCCGTTTATAACACACTGCTAATACCTGAAAATAACTGTCTAGAAATTGAAATACTTCTGAAGTCAAGATTGTTACAAGTTATGCAGATTTTTTTATATTGAATTTCACTCTAATGAACAGAATATTTTTGCTCTGATTGAACACGTGCTCTTTCAATTACCATGTATTTGCACAGATTGTCAAACACATCACAAATGTCCTAATAACAAATGCCTCAACTTAGTAAACAGAAAACTTGTATACTTCAAATGTGGTGTTTTACTGCATCTCATGAAGAGGGTAACATCACTCAGAAAAGATATTGCTGGTAATCTCCATAGTCATAGAACTAATTAATTTAAATATTTATTATTGAGGTTCCACTTTGTTGCGTGTACATTTAGTAGTACAATATTTATCCTCTTCTTCATGCCTGTGCATTTCTTTATATACATTTGAAGTACCCGGAAGTCTAATTATATTGCCTGCCTTTGTCATATTTCACTCCGACTTAGCATAGTGTTTGACGCAAGATGCCAAAAGAGATTGATATGTCACAACTCCCATTCACCGCGAAGAGGTTTCTTTTTAAGCTATTGTTTAAGGCACTGAGGTTATTCAGTATTCTGCTGTAGAGCATATGAGCAATACTGTTTGTTTGTATAGGACGCTATATCATCGGTCGCTTATACATGCTTTTTTGGTCTACTCATGTGGCTTAAAAAATCATCGGTGTAAATACGGCTGTCTTTATTTAAATATGAAGTAGTTGATTAAGAGAAATAAGTCCTTATCACTATTCTGACCCCAAGTTAAAGGGAAATGGGGTGGATCCAGTCAGGGGTGGATCAGCCGATCACTTTAGGGGGAAGGGATTGCTTAAAGTGACACCAGAGAGAGAGGGGTGGTCATTGCTTTGTTGTTTTTTACAGATCGATAACTCTATCATAGCATAAAAACTATTATTGTGTGCTTAAAGGAATCCCACTCATTTGTCCTAATTTGTGATAACAGGTGGACGGCACGCACAGAGGAGAGGGGGAGGGGTACTGACAGGCTTTGGGGGGGGGAGCGATTGCCTCTTCTGTATTCGTCACTGCATGCAGTTCTGCACGAGATCACAGGATTGATACAAACCCTCAGGGGTCACATTACAATAGTTGTAATGTGTACTTGTGCCCTAGTTTCATGCACTTAGAGAGATTATGAGGTCAGAATGATTAAGCTTTTACTTGAAACAGTGCATCTTATAACAAGATTTTAGTTTTGCGACATGAAACCGTCAAACTTAATTTTATCAATTCTTCTGTAAACCAGCATAGATATACAGTGCTTGCAAATTTTCGCTCCCAGTTTTTTTTTTGTGAATGTGTGGTTCATCACAGATTTTATGGCATTATTTAGCAGTGTTTTTTCAAAGCCTTCCCTATTCCCATTACTTTTTCTTTTTCACAATTGTTCAAACCAGAAGACAAGTTCACCAGGGAACATTTACTGCTTGGTGGGATGTTTGAAACAGTTGGTTATCTGTTCAAGTTGGCCCATACACACACTTTTTGCAAATCAACAGAATTTCTTCAAATTCATTAGGTAAACTAATTCTACATAACTGTGCAGCAGTCATGCAGCTATACTGTCAAAGAAATAATGTTCAGGACAAATAGAAGTGTTTAATAAAAGTTGCTGACAAGAAAATGTAAAGTTGGGCGTCTCTCATAATCATATAGTGGTTTTGGGACCTTAAACCCCACATATCACCAAAAATAATGAGGGAACCTTGCCTGAAAAGGTTGCTTGTCATTTACTACACACCTCAAAGATTAATACGACATCTCTGCAAATAGAGAGAAGTGCAAATCTAGAAAAAAGTGCATCTTAAAACCAAACGAGGAACAGATAAAAATAATGCCACTGAGCACTTTACTAAATATCCTATTCAAGATTGCAGCAAAATAAGCACCTCTAAACATATGCGCTAGGAATAACAACAGAATTCTCAGCTTGAGTTTTAGATGAAGGAAAAATAGAGGAATTATAAAAACGACCTCATGTTGGATGATGAAGCTAAGACAATGCTTTATTAGTTGTTTAATAATGCTTATCTTTTGGTTTGTTTCAGTAATGTTTCTGACTTAGCTCGTTGTGTACTTGGCTGGAGTGGAGATTCATTTCTACCACTGTCCCTTATCCTCCTTTGAGGTCTTTGGCAGCAAGTACACCTACCTGTAAGAGACGTGGCAAATTACCCCTCCTCCTTTTTTTATTTTACTGTACAATTCAAACAGCAGGCTATCTTTCCACTTCAAATAAAAGCGGTGATGAGTAAGCTGTGGATGCATGAACTTCACTGCGTGATTCGGGCTGCAATTCAAAGCATAAACTCTCATAAGGAACTGTGATAAGTGTCCACTTTGTTCAGACTGCACATGTTTAAGCAAAGTTTGTTGAAACACAAAAATGTGAAAATAGGTGTGCATTTTTGCTGTAAAGTATCACAGAGTTAAGATAGTGTGAAGAGAAAACTCGCAGATAGAGCAGCTGAATTGGTGGCAAGTGTTCTTTGGTTGCACGGGTAGTCACATTCAATGGGCCTCTTGTGCAGCCCTGGTAATGCTATGAAAAAAAAAACATATGCTAGTGCCTCTATTCGAACTTCGATTGCGACTGAACACTGTAAATACAGAGCAAGCGCCCTTTTTTACTTTACAGGAGATCTCGAATATGTGCCAACGACCGAGAAAGCGCCCCCTCCCCTCCCGCCGATATTTTTCAACCTGTTCTCCACTTTGGTTCAAGAGAACTGCTGCTGCAGAATTTCAATATTCTGAGAGTCCTTATATATGCGCAAGATTTTTTTAACACTTTTACAGTGTGATGCCTCGAGGCAACATTCTGAGCTGTCCCAAATTGTCTGAGCATTTGTAGAACATCTTTTCCGCCTTGTCATTACACCTGAAATTTCACACAAGAATTTTACTCGGGTCTGTAAAACAGTAAAGCATGTGTATTCAATACAGCATTTCATTTGGAACGCAGGTGTGCATTTTTCCTAAAGGCACTTCTATATTGAATTGGTGTCCGAGACCAAGCAAGGCTCACCTTCCAGATCATCTTTCAGCATCGAGGGGGTGATTTTTCAAGATTTTACAGTAGTATGAAGTTGGAGGTAGTGCTTGGGCCAGTGTGCATTTCTCACTTTAAAGTACTAAGAACTTGGCAGCTTGTACCCCTACGCAAAGAGAAGAAACACAGCATACCAAATACATTTGCACTGTTTCAAGTTTTTGTTCACCATCTCCATCTAACATGTTGTGTAAATGAGGGCAATCTTCAACCATGTGTAGCCTTTGAGCTTGTGAGGACACACTTCCCACGTTGCCAGTGATAGTCAGCATGACTATACACTGTCGTCCTTCATGACAGGGAAAACGTGAGCACGTGGCCTGCGCTCAGCGGCGACTGGCTACAGTACGATCAACCTACAGCTGAAAAAAGCGGGCCCGCTTCTGTTTTTATCAGCGCCTATCCAATGGTCATAATTCAGTCTTTTGTTTGCCAATAGATGTCTTCGAAATGCGATGTGCTTTGTTTAATGGATGTTTTGGTTGTTTCAATTCAGTTAGTAAATAGTAGTAAGAGAGTACCGGCACAAAAATGAACGTGTCTTTTTTTTTTGCTGCAATCAGTGGCTAATGACCCAGTTATCTTGACTGCAAACCTTTTTTAACGAAGCACACAACAGTTAAATTGTTTAAAGATAATTTCATAGTGCTCTGCTCGGCCGGATGAACGTCGCCTGACAAGGTACCACAGTGCTGAAGACTTGTGAGACTGCATATTTTTTTGCTTGTTTGAGAAAAGCAATGCACGGGAGCATTTAAATGTTCATGTAATGTATGTCTCTTGCAATAAATTCTACTCTGTATCCAGCTTCCTATCCTTCAACCTCCTAACCTCCTAGGATTACACGCCTTAGGATGTGATACACCTAACATTACAACTACACTGACTTTCATCTCTCTTTCGGCCCCGCCATGGTGGTCTAGTGGCTAAGGTACTCGGCTGCTGACCCGCAGGTCGCGGGTTCGAATCCCGGCTGTGGCGGCTGCATTTCCAATGGAGGCGGAAATGTTGTAGGCCCGTGTACTCAGATTTGGGTGCACGTTAAAGAACCCCAGGTGGTCAAAATCTCCGGAGCCCTCCACTACGGCGTCTCTCATAATAATATGGTGGATTGGGACGTTAAACCCCACTAATCAATCAATCATCATTTCTCTTTCGGCCAGGCGAATGAGCTGGTCAGCTACTCCACATCATTCTTGTTAGTTTTTTTTCTTTGGGTGTTGAAGGGACTATAAACAGCGAAATAATTTTTGCATACTATTGAAGTATGATTTCACAACACTACTCTTACCACGACACGACGCTTGGCAAGTGTGAAACCGGGCAAGGAAAATGTCTAAGCAAACACCATCACATCATTATTTTGATTGCATTTACTGGCTTCTACATTGCTTATAATCGATAAAAGTGAAGGGCATTGCCATATGTGGGTTTTATAGACCTAGCATACAAATTTTCAGAAAAAAGTACTGAGCCAATCCCGAAATTATGAAAAAGTGCATTTTAAAACTTTTGACGTCACGCATGTACATTTCGGCACAACTTTCGATAGTGAAACTGCAGCCTTCATTTTCTCCACTAATAATGAACTTGGGATAGTGAAACATATGGCATATGCATTAGAGTTCTCAGAGTGCAGTTTGTCAATCTAAAAAAGGTCACTGTTTCTCTTCAGTATCCTTGTAATGCTTTTGTAAAATACGCACTAGAAGCCTGTGAATCAAGTTCAAAGCTGTGCAGCAAACTGGTGTAGGGAGTACGGAGTTAGTACAATGTGATTTCACCCATGTCGCATTGCTGCAGTGAAAGGAACCAAGCTGTTCGAGACTACAACAGCAGAGGCCTATGTTATAAATCCCTCCGGAGTTTCCTTCCACAGTTTCAACCACATGTATTCAATGTTGACAAAACTTGAAATGTATTCAACTTGTTCTTTACAACTTAATAATAAACAGAGACTAACACAAGCATTTTCTTGGTTTAAATGTTGTTTTTTTATCTTTCAGTCAATAAGTTATCTTGACGTAACCCTTATAATATTTAAAATAGAATCATTTTGAAGAATCAATTCAATAGCTGCCAGCTTCCTTTCGGAAATTCATTCATGACACTTACAATAATTGGCAATTGTAAGAAGTTTCCCCACAGTGGTAAATTTACCATGCAGCACCCTTTAAGCAAAATCAACACCATAGATATGATGGTATCTATTGAAACATTCTTTGTTGTTGGGTGTGCAAAAAAGACAAATGCTCCGTCCGCACCATAAACATACAGCAGTCATTGCCAATCAGAAAAAAAAAATGAACAGGGCAGAGCCAAGTCAAATTTTGAGGAGGAAGGATGTGCAGGAGAAGCGGACTCCACCCCCAGTCGAACCGGACAAAAAGGAAAAAAAAATCTTGGTTTGGTTTACAATGTTGTTCTTGCTGCTAACGCGTTTGGCCGAATTTAATCTTCAGTGGTGAATTCTTGTAATGCGCACTTAAATAGGGCTGTCTTGGAGTTCTTGCTTTTACAAAGAAATGAAAGGTTACGCTCTCCATATTTCCAATGAATAGCTAACTATAATACATAGACTACACAGGCCATCATCTATGACACGGCAAAGAAGAAATATTCGTCAGACAGGCAAAGCGTTTAAGAAGCGTCTGTAGCAAAAACGATCACTATGCTCACCAATTAGGTCAGCCAAAGGACACATTGGCGAAATGACCTGCACAACACTCTGAACAAAATCCAAAATAAGCTTGAAAATGAGGAAATCACCACTAACTGAACATGTCCCATAGAACAGCCAAACCAGCCGCTAGCCTTTGCAATCAAATACCGAAACGCAATTCCAACCTAAATATTATCTTTCGCAAGTGCTGCCTAACATTAACTAGCAACGAGCCTCTTCGGAAAACGTTCTCCGACATGTTAGTGCATGCAAAAGGTAAACCCGCATTTTTTTGTACACATAATATCTAGTTGTCATCCAAGATTTAAGCCCTGCAAACGCCTTCAAGATCATGTTAGAATTAAAAGAACTAGAAGTGATTTACGAATAGTATAAAATCTAGATTTACCTGCACTAGCTCATATATAATCAACATGATTAAATATACATATTTTGACAAACAGGACAACATTTTAACATGGTGTAGTAGCACAACTTCGACAGGGACACAGAGTACACGAAAACACGACACTCGCTTTTCTTGTCTTCTGTGTCTCCGTCGAAGTTGCGCTACTACACCATATGTTAAAATATCTCACCAACTAGCCCAGCAATCAACCGTGCTGAACAAAGAGGACGACCTGTTACCGTTTTAATAAATAGGCATCAAGCAGGCATGGCAAATATCTGGAAGCAATGGTGCAGCAATTTATAGTGGCAGGACTCATCTTCAACAATCTTAAACCTTAAATACAGTAACCAGCTTTTCGAAAAAGAAAAAAAAGATGCTGCACGCTATTCACAAGTTTAATGCATTTCAGCCAAAAAGTATAGATGTTTCAAAGGGGGCACTTGAACCAACTTCACATGACACATACACAACGAAAACCTATAAAAAAATAAGCCATTCTTCATGGAAATTTTAAGGCTAATTATCCCCATTGTCAGCTGGTTCTTCCTCGAGCGATATATAATTCAGAAAAACGTCTTGTCCTTTTCTACCTATCCATGCAAAACCCTTGCTCCCTCCTGCCCCTCATTTTTCTATTTCATGGGCTTTTGATTTATTGATCCTTTTACCCTGGCGCAACCCATTACGGGGGATCGGCTTTTAACTCTCCCAATTCAGCATGCTGACTGTTCGTTTTCATCTCCCCGTTTTCGCATGTGGCCTTCCCTGCTTTCTTCGAGTTAGAGGAGAGGGTATGGGGAATATGCAAAATGCACTCAGGTAGGCAAGGGATGACTTCTGGCCTTGTTGGTACAACATATGTGAAATGTTTTGGGGTCATTTGCTGATTGTGAGCACCAGTGCATGTGGGTCCCTTCATCTTGATAAATCTGCCCTACACAATTCAGATAGGTCGGCGGTTACAGCCTTGAAAAAGTCTTAATGTAAGACGATGGCCTTGCGACAACCCGTGCTCACAAATGTTTTATTTTTTTAAGCTTGTCTTCCTCTCAACTTGTGTGTTTTTTGGTTTCATAACATGTCACTTCTGATGAAAAAAAAATAAGATTGGTACTGCCTTGTATATTCTGTTTTATTATTAGCTCATTTTTTTCTGCATTTTAGTAGATTTTCAATGCACCCATTGTCTCGGTTTCTTTTAAGCAATCATTTGACTGAGTTAGTGAACCAAGAATTGCTTTTTATTGTTTAATTCCTGGCATCTTGCGTCTACAGACTAGTACGTACAATACTAAGACTGAAAGTATGAAAGAAACAAAAATAATGATGTTTTTACATTGTAGCATCGATATTAACATATTTAGTAGTTGCGCCTTTTCTTATTACCAGCATGTCAACTGCCGGAGGCATGACTGCTGGCTAACCAACGAAGAGTTCCTTCCAGCCCCCCCCCCCCCAACCTTTAAGACATTTACGCTCATCTGCAATTTTTTTTGCAGATGAACATAACGCTTTGAAAAGTGGGCCAAATGTGACGTATCACCCTAATTTATTATGCAGCACTGAGCAGCTGACTCGTCCGTCACTCGGTGTCAGCGCAACCGATTTTACCTGGTCGAAATGCTCTCGCGGCAGATCGGGTACAGTAGAAGAGCGACACATGAGCCAGCCGAAAATCAGCAACATGTTTAAATTACACACACCATAAACAGACATCATGAGTACACGTATCGCAACAAGAGAAGTGCGTTACACGGGCGGTAGAAGTGCGGTAAACAATGAATGTCTAACTTTTATTGTCAAGATCTGTATTAGTCTTTAGAGTAGTCTCGTCAGGCTGCTGTACAAACCGAGCACCTTGCGCAGCGAGAAAGTTTTCGAATTGTGGTACATTAACACAGAGCGGTGTTACCATCACTGCAACGAATTTAAGGGCGCACAAGCGCATTCACCCGGAAATTAATTAGAGGTTGAGAGTTTACCCGTCCTTGACACGAGGTGCACTATGAAGCTGTGAAAATTTGTGTTCATCACTGTCGTCACTCAAGAGTAGATTTATCGCAAGGAAGAGTGCTTGCCGCAAGTAAACACGCAGCTTGAACTTCGCTCTGGTACAACGACAAAACCGGAAGCCGCCATGACACTTTTTCTCACAGAAAACAGACGCAGTGCTAACGAGCTAACGTAAGCCGAAGTTGTCGCGAGCAAAATAACGCAGCTACTACCTCAGATACAGCAGCGATAACCGGCGATTCGTGCCTAATACATTTTCGTCTTTAATTTTTCATTTCGATTGTTCGAGAAAAGCGATCTCTTCACATGCTTGAACTTTATATTCATCATCATCAGTAAGCCTGCCGAAATTGAATGTGGAACTTAAAAGCACCCCAAAATGCCAATTTTCGCGAGGCTCCTCTCAAAATGGAGCACAGTCACAGTCACGCGCATTTTCAGCACTGCCTTAGAACGCTCTTATGCAAGGCCTTAGAACAAGAAAAAAATTATGACATAGAAAAATAAAAAAAACCATAACTACATTGAATCCTAAAACGCAACTGCAGTTAGGCTAAAGCACTCTCCCAAATCACAAAAAACGAAAAAAGAAACAACAATTCACAAAAGCTACCCACTCAAGATAATAAGTTGAATTAACTGAGATAAAAGGGCTCTTTAACAAAAAGAAAATAGCCGGCATGGGGATTTATAGCCCCAAAGAATTAGATGAAGAATCGAAAGAAAGGAAAGAGCCTGACAACAGGAAACTAATTACTAATGCTCACTCCAACAGATAGAGTAACATAATCTTCAGTCTCAACGTATATTGTGAGGTGGCAGAAGACCTTTACTACAGCTCACAAATAAGCCATCTAAAAGAGAAAGAAGCGAAATTTCACCAAAACACTTCAACCCATGAGTAGATATAAGCAAAGTTGGAGAGAAACATACAATCAGAAGCCTAACCAGAAACGAATCTCCTTGAATACCCTACCCTGAGAAAATGGAATAGAGTCCTACAAAACATGACGAACAAAAAATCATGCATCAAAATTGTTGACCCTATCAAACATGGAGATCTCGTGTTCAACAAGCTTGTAACACTTTCTGCACAATGCCTCACGTACTGGCGAATAAAATGTACAAACGAACTGTAAAAATGCGAATACTAAACAGATACAGAAAAAATACATGATAGATATAAAGAATCATACACAGATCAACAGATGTCCCACTGTGGATCATAGCCATACGCTGTCAAACTGAAAAATCTGCAAAACGGAACAGAACCATTTACTTAGCTTGCACAGACTAATAAAAGGCATTCGACTCGGTAGAGATACCAGCAGTCTTAGAATAGCTAGTGCATACTGCATGCAGGAATACCCTAGCCACATCAAAAGAGAGTCCACTGCAGACAGACAGACAATAAACTTTATCAAGGTCTTGAGGGGCGACTAGAAAAGTCACTTTATGTGGGAGGAGCTGTCTAAGAACAGAAAAATTTTATTCGTGAAGTGAATTTGGCAAGGAGACAAAATGTGAACCATATTTACAGCATGCTTAGCAGGAGTATTTGAGCCACTATGTTGATAAGAAACACGAATAAACATTTACAAAGAATATTTCGGTACTTACGCTTTGCAAATGGCATTTTGCTTTTCAGCAGTGGTGCTGTTGAACTACAATGAACTGGGGTCTACACCGAGAAAGTGTTCAAGTAAGGTTACAGATAAATAAGTAAAAAAAACAAGGATCTAATGTTAGGAGACCAAACAAGAGAGCGAGAGTTCGCAACGGCACACTAGAATCCTGATATAATATATGTTTTTAAGTCACATATTCACACGACGCACTATTCATGAAAAGGAAATTCACCAAACAATATGGATGGGCTAAAGCTTTTATGGCAGACATTCCCAAATTATAAAAGACAATTTACAACTGTCCCTAAAGCAGAAAGTGGTCAACTATTAAATGCTGCGAGTACTAACATATGGTGCAGAAACTTGAATGATAGTAAAATAATAAAAGAAAAAAAACTCAAGAACAGATCAAGAACTATGGTAAATAGAAACAGAAAAATGTTTAACATAACATAGAGATATTAAAAAAGCAGAGCTCGATAGAGAACAAACAGGGCTAGACGACATTCCAACTGACATGAAAAAAAAAGGTGGACCTGTGCAGGTCAAGCAATGTGAGGGAGAGACAAGTGACCAGTTAGAATGATTGTGTGGCTACGAAAAGACGAGAAAAACAGCTGAGAAAGGCAAAAGGCTAGATGGACTTTGGACGCATAAAATCAAATAAGCTTGCCCAGGGTTGCGAAAACTGTAGGTAACTGGGGGAAGCCTTTGTATAGCATTGGACACGAAAAAAGGCTGAAATACAAGAAGAGAATGTGTTATCGAGCTGTTGCACATCGCAGGTTGGTGTTTCAATACCAACAGGTTATTCAACTCACATCGCAGTGCTACCGCTTACGTATTGTAGTTGTACTACCAACTGCTTTTCGACAGGTTTCTAGCAACGTTGAAACAAATCTGGAACATTTAGCAGAACCATGTACAGCCACGTTCCAAACACTGTATAGTGCATCTTCAGCCGGACTTAATCGGTGGTACCTTGCGGAAGTTGTAGGCTCCGACGTGGTGTGCCCAGGAGCACGCGTGACCTAATAGTTATGCTGAGCTGCTTTGCACAAGAGTGACCACGTTGAAAGGTGTGCCTGTTTAATCATAGATGCATGGTTCCTCAGGGTACTTTCAGCACATGAATTCTGAGAGATGACGCGTTTCGACTGATAACACATGCCTGACCAGGCACTTGTTATTGTGCCTGGTCAAGTATGCTACAGTTGGCATTGCAAAACTTCTTTAGCACTGACCACTCCAGTTTTAAACTAAAGCACTTTGCATGAAGAAGGTAAAAAATTAAGCACGCCTGTTACCACAATTTGGATTTTAAAATTTTACAAACTTGCTAACTAATTTTACAAACTCGGCGTTGAGTGCAAATCGATTGCTCGCATCCACCGCCTTGGGCGAAAAGAAGGTCATAGACCAGTTTTTGCCTACTTTCAGGATTTTGTAGAAAAGCAGGCTGTGTTGAAAAATGCGCATAAACTGAAGGGAACGAATATTATTGTGCAGAATGATTACAACCAAAGCACTTTGCACAAACGCAAGCTTCTCTGGGAAAGCGCGAAACCCGAGCGCGATAGTAAAAAACGCGTCCTGCTGGTTCACGATAAGCTTAAAATCAATGAAGAAGTGTACATCTGGGACAACGAAAGGAATCATAGAGTTCTGCTGCCCTCACAGCCTGCCTCATCAGCACAGAAAAGCCATCGTTCACCAGAAACTGCAGCAGCGGCAGAAAATGCGTCAAACGGCACCACGGCAGATTGACGGGAATTAAGGAGCGCCGACAAAGAACTAAGAATATTAAACCTAAACGCTCAAAGCCTTGTCAACAAAACTGATAAACTTGAATATTTGCTTTTAGAACATAACCCACACATAACAGTTATAACATAAACATGGTTACATAATGACATCCCTGATTCTATTGTAGTTCCTGCATCCTATCAAATCATACGCCGCGACCGCCCTTCTCGTGGGGGCGGTGTAGCTATTGTCTTAAAAAGTTCCATTCCGCATGTTATCTTACCGGAGATACCAGACCACGAAAGCCTATTTTTTAATGTAAACTGTTGGGGTCATAATTTCACAATATGTGCGGTGTATAGGCCTCCAAATGCTCCGTCAAGCTATTTGCAAGTACTTCACGATGAATTATGTATGTATAAAGACAGCCGGCTCATTCTATCTGGTGACTTTAATCTTCCCCAAAATAATTGGCTTAACACGAAATCAGTGTTTGATGCTGTTACTAACCCTCTTCTTGATGTTATGCTCATGTGTGATTTAGTTCAGACAGTTCTCGAGTACACAAGAGTTGCCGGAAATGCCCGTTCAATATTAGACCTTGTTTTTGTTAATTCAAGCACACCTGAATATAGTGTCTCTATCAATAGTGGTATCTCTGACCACATGAGTGTCTTGTTGTCTTTTCGTTTAGGGGGCGTTAAGAAACACCGAAAACAAGTCAATAAGGTAGTGAAAAATTATTCTAATGCCGATGATCAATCAATCTCAGACACACTTTAGAATCTTTGTGACAGCCTGCCCAGTTCCGTTGAAACATTGTGGAATACCCTGAAGTATACCGTTCACTTTTGCATTGACAGATATATTCCTACCAGGAGTGTCCGTACTAACCAAAACAACCCATGGATATCAAGAGAAATCATTCACCTTCATCGCAGGCTTAAGCGTGCCAAACGGCGCCACTCCCCTCCCAGCAAGTTAACCGCATTGAAAACTCTTCTTGCCTCCAAGCTTTCTGATGCAAAGGCTAAATATTTCTCGCAAACCCTTCCAAGTTTTATAAAAAGCTGTCCAGAAAAGTTCTGGCGTTACTTAGGTGATCGTCCTAAAGACGTCCAACAGATATCAATTAGCGGTTCTGTTACCGGTGACTCGGTCGCTATCGCTAACCATTTTAACCAATATTTTCACTCCTTTTTCTCTCCAATACAAGATAGTACACCGTACAACATGCCTCTCCCAAATCTGTCCTCAGAATTTATAATCGTTGAAGGTGTTAATAACATGTTACTCAACCTAAAAATTAGATCTTCCGTTGGCCCCGACAACATACTCAATGCCTTCTTGCACCGATACGCTGAGCCGCTAGGGCATATTCTTACTCACCTTTTTAGGTTATCATTTGACTGTACCGAAATTCCTGACGACTGGCGCATGGCCTGTGTCGTACCAATCTTCAAAAAAGGGGACCACCTCTTTGCAAACAATTACCGCCCTATCTCCCTGACTTCTAGCATCTGTAAACTCTTCGAACATGTAGTATCAGATTTTATTGTCTCGTTTTTAGAAGCCAACAATATTCTAACGCCTTGTCAGCACAGGTTCAGAAGACGCTTATCTACGCTTACCCAGTTAGTAACCACTATTTATGAACTTGCGTCTTCACTCGATAAGGCTGAACAAATCCACGTCATTTTTTTAGATTTCAGCAAAGCATTCGACCACGTTCGTCACAGTAAACTAATCCTGAAGCTTCAAAAAATTGGCTTACCAATAACACTCGTAAAATGGATCCAGTGCTATGTCTCTAAACGCAAGCAGTTTGTTAAAATCAGTAGCTGTTTTTCCGATACTCTCCCTGTAACTTCCGGTGTTCCTCAGGGCAGCGTGCTGAGACCCGTACTCTTTTTAATTTATATCAATGATATCTGACGTTATCGACGCATCGTCGATTGGTTTAAAGTTGTTTGCGGACGACTGTGTACTCTTTACACGAATTTCATCCTCAAGTGACCAAAGTAACCTGCAATGTAACCTTGATGCTGTCTCTGAATGGTGTGAAAAATGGTCCATGGAACTGAACTGTGACAAATCTGTATTGCTCCAGGTAACTAACAAAAAAAAATGCATTCACATCCTCCTACAGGCTCAATAACCACACGCTGAAACAAGTAGACGAATATAGATATCTAGGAGTTTCTATAACAAGCCGACTAACTTGGTCCAGTCACATTAGCAAAATTTGCGCATCGGCATCCAGAAAACTCGGGTTCCACAGGCACAAACTAAAAGCCGCTCCTCCACGTGTTAAATTGCAAGCTTATAATTCCGTTGTCAGGCCGCAACTCGAGTACGCAAGCGCAGCATGGGACCCATTCCTTAAAAAAAGACATTCACAAATTAGAAATGGTGCAAAGAAAGACAGTCCGGTTCATCTTTAACAGCTATCATAGCCGAGCTTCTCCATCGCTTCTCATGGAAAACAACAATATAATGACCCTGGAACACAGGAGGCAGGTTGCGCGTCTAAGATTTCTGTTTTTGCTTAATTCCCAACAATTCAATATTAATCCAGGACTTTATATTCAGCCCCGCTTATCTCGTTCAACTCGAAGCACCCATGAGCACAATCTAACTCCAATTATTGCACGCATTAATCTTTTTAAGCACTCCTTCTTTCCCCGCACAATCGAGCAGGGGAATATATTGCCTGTTGATGTGTTTTCGGTGCGTGATGTGTCGGATTTTGAAAAGCGTGTACTTTCTGCAATATTTTAAACATTCACTGTGCCGCTATGTTTCCTTGTGCACTGCTATCTTTTTTCTTTTTTGTTTCTTCACACTTGTTGGACCGTTTTCAGAATTGTGTACCAATTTACCATGTGGATTGATGCTTTCTATGTAATTAATTCCTGCCCACCTGCTTGGTCTTCGGACTGCAGTATGTCTTAAATAAATAAATAAATAAAACACAACCAAATGAAGGCATGACTTCCCCGAAAGGTCATGCTCTACTAGAATTGAGTGCTCTTTTTGAGGAAGTCACACCTTCATTTGGTCATGTTGCGAAAGTATGTGAAATCATTATTTGTGGCAGCAGGTGTGCGTTCTTTACGTGCTTTGTGCACTTTGCTTCAGATTTGACGTGGAGTGGCTGGCACTGAAGAAGTTTTGCGATGCCAAGTGTTCAGCAGCCCACATCACCGAGGCAAACTGGAACCTGAAGATAAAGCATGCCCTCTGTTTCGCACTGAAGAAGCCTGCTCGCACGACATGGGAAGGCCTCACTGGGCTGACAAATGTTCACATTGCAGAAAGTGTACGCTATGTACTCTACAAAAGCCCAATATTTAGCCGCGAACCTATGTTGCTGGCTCAATAATTACCGGCATTGCACCAACGAGCTGCGGCAAAAGTCGATGTCGCAGTTATGGACTACTGCGTACAAGACAATGTCTAAGCTCTAGCAAGAACAGGGGAAAAACCCTCTTCATCAGGAGGATACGTTGGTGGGTGTTGTGATTCTTCAAGTGCAACACTTTTCGTCCAATTCAAGTTGATAAAAGTAGTGGCTCCGTAGCAATAGATGTAGATTTGTGTAACTTCAAGGCAAGACAAGCAGTCTACATGAACTTCGTCTAGTTAAAAGTCATCAAAACAAGAGTTTTGAAAGCAAGGCAGTGGCTCTGAGAGAGGACTTAGAACTTGCACAACTCTCACAGTCTATTGCATACTGCGGCTAGCAAAAAGAACACCCTTTCTGCGTTTTTTATGACCAAGACGCATAAGCCGGGTGTTTCATTCAGGACAATTGTGAGTGATTGATGTATCTGGCCAAACGTGATTAGTCAGTTTTTAATGAAGCGGCTAGACTCGGTTGTCACGAGAGACCCATTTTAAACTGAGAATTTCCCATGCATTATCCACTTTCTTCAACGAATCCTTCGATGGGTACTTGTTATTGGTCAATGTTGAGGACCTATTTTATTCTGTCCTGCACGGTAAATTGTTTTTCTACATAAGAAGTTGCACAGACGAAAGTGATGTGGTTGCCTTCAGGAATGCCGCGGGCATAGCAGTACAAGCTTTTCTGGCCCTTCTCAAGTTTTATTTTAAAGTAAACTTCATCAGCAATTTTATAAACAAAGACGAGGCATTTTCGTAGGCTCGTCGGTTGGTCCTGTGTTGTGCAATTTCTTATTTTTGACCATAACCGCTTTTATTACGTTCCATCGATATTATAATTAGTGGGAGGTTCTGGAAGCTCTTACGCATGATGATCATTTCTTTATTATTTTAAAGCAACTAACCACCGTCACATATTAGGCCATCGTGAACGATGTTCCAGCAGGCCTTCGCAGACTGATAAAGAATTGGTGTTTACACATGAGTTGAAGGCTTGTGGCTTTTTGCAGTTTTTGGTTTAGCGCATTACCTTGTAGAGTCATCACGACTGCTGGACGTTTTGTCTAGGTGTGCTGAAAAATAGCTTCCATACGAGTTGACGCATTCCAAAACTGTGAAAAGGGTCATGGCTGAACAATGCCCAGGGTATGCATGTGCAGGGTTGTGCTCACACGTTATGCACAAGACTTTTCAAAACTATTTGAACAGGTTGTGTTTGGTTGGATTCCTTCACATGCTCCTTAACGCGGTAGCTGAGTTGCTCTACTAGACTATCAAGAGAGAACACCACAGTACTGGGGTAGAGCAAGAGCGCAGAACAGCAAGACCTGAGGTTGTACCGTGCATGCACCGAGCTGCACACGACCTAAAAATGGTCGCAAACAGAGATGGCATGCCGTTTATTTTTTCTGCGCCACGAAAATCATCTCAGCTTTCTCGTGTATACCAGTGTACTGTCTGATGGAAGTAGCAAAGGTGGGTACGGCAAGAAGCCCGCCTATCATACGCAAAATGTGTCAGCGTGGTCATTTATGAATCTCCACTAATCTACGGCAAAAGATGAATGTTGGCCGGTGCGTGAATGAGCATGCACAGAAACATGAGCTTTCGTTAAAAGATAAATATAGGGCACATTTGCTGGCGCATTGCGATTTTCTTAAGTATGAGCAGTACCTGGATAAGGTTTGGATTGTATGCAGAAGCAGGGAGACAAGTTCTCGAAAATGCATGGATGCATTCTGTATTCACATTCACAATGTTCATTAGGTATCAGTGATGCTTTGTCTTTCTGTTAGGTAGAGAACAAGTTCACGGATTGTGATTAATTAATATGCTCTCAAATGTGAGCCGAGCTTACTACACACACTTGTGCCTACAATTTTTGATGCGGGATATGATGAATAAACTGTCGAAATTTAGAGCTCCCCTAGACCCCTTTTCTCATCATTTTGTCTTTAGAAACAGCCATATCTTTGTGGCTTCTACAAGAACATGGACCGATTTGAAAAGCAAAGAGTACTTCTGCCCTGATCTATGTGTCTTGAAAATCCTAAGAGAACTTGTTGTTGGGCTAGTTGGTAGATCATTTCAAAAGTTAATTAGAGCGCGAAACTTGACACAATCACTCACACACGCACACACCCATGCATCAAACAAACAGAGCGCTGTGTGTTTGATGCATGGGTGTGTGCGTGTGTGAGTGATTGTGTCAAGTTTCGCGCTCTAATTAACTCTTGAAAATCCGTAGGGGCAAATTCAACATAGAAGAGCGACACCGCGTCTGGGTGATTCAGACCAAGGAGACATGAGGTTATGACAAGTTACCGATATGCAATGATGAAGAGAATGAATGCAGTGATTGTGTGAGCAGTCCAAGCTAGAAAAAAGCTAGGAGTGACCAGTGCCTCCTGTCGCATAAGCCGTGAAATAACAAAAGCAACCACCGTCACCTCTGCCACCATGTTGGGCGTAAGAACACTACCAAAGGCTGCATTCTTTTTCTGCACAGGCTTACGGCATGCAGCTCTATAAAAGTAAAGCGATTGATTGATTGATTGATTGATATGTGGGGTTTAACGTCCCAAAACCACTATATGATTATGAGAGACGCCGTAGTGGAGGGCTCCGGAAATTTAGACCACCTGGGGTTCTTTAACGTGCACCCAAATCTGAGCACACGGGCCTACATCATATCCGCCTCCATCGGAAATGCAGCCGCCACAGCCGGAATTCGATCCCGCACCCTGCAGGTCAGTAGCCGAGTACCTTAGCCACTAGACCACCACGGCGGGGCATCAACACTGATTTTTTACCTAGTCGTTTTTTAAAAAAACTTTAAATCCATCTAAAGACAACGTTACATTCTACAGATTTTTTCTGGTGAATGGAAATTTCTCGTTAGATTAGAAACTTCGTAAGATGACTTCACTAGATAGAGGTTTATTAGTATTTATTAGTAAACATTTACACATTGGGGTGTCATGAAAATTTCGTAAACGGGGATTGGGTGCTGGAGACAACATTTTGACAAGTTGGCTTGTCTTTTACAAGGCTCAACAAAATTCTGAGAAATTTCGTTCAATACAAGAACCATATTACTTTATCATCGTGCCTATCCCAAGAAATGAAGTTATTTATAATATAGATAAGCCGGGAAATGTAACTTGATGCTGTTTATTATCACGCATACGCACCAACGAAGACCAAAAGCTTGTATCGTGCACTGACTACTAAGCGGGGAGAAATGTGCTAATATGATAGTGAAGTAAACATCACATCCTTTTGATTAAAAAATAAAACGCACGAAAACTAGTATTAAGACCCAAGTTAACATTGTACTTCGTAAAGAATAAAATTCCTTCAATTTTTCATATAATACTTCATTTAGCAAGACCGAACACATGCATGTGCTGGAACGTATTTTAACACAAGGCAGGACTACACGGACACTATAGAAGGGACAAATCGCTCTTGTGCCCACATAGTTGTGCGCTGTGTTAAAATATATTAAAGTACTGTCATCAACTGTTCCAGCTTTCAGTCCTGTGTACATGTGCTTACTTGCGAACGTCCCATTATTACAGACCTAGCTACCCAGTATGATGCACCTTTTCTGCATAATTTTGATAGAATAGTTTTGTATATGTAGTAAACTGTTTTTCTTGCGTGTTCGTCTTCTGATGCAACAAGCAGCCAAGAAGCTAGAGGCCACAAGAGCGCACAGAAAGGGTTTGCGCATTCGCAAGTGCGATCACACCGGTGTCACACGGGCACTTTTGATTGCAATCAGCCAAGGCGTCTTCGCCGAACCCGATCCGGCGTAGCAGCGACAGACCTGTCAATCTTGATCAAGAGTATTCGAGTGACACTAGTATTACTCACCGCTCACTGCCCAAACTAATCAGATTAAATACGATGCAGTCGTCATCTAACTGCGATATATTAGGGTACGAGATGGCAAACAAGAACCCTTGTGACAGTGGTGTTGTTAGTACACTGCGTCAGACCCTAAATCTCATTCGGAAGTATGTTTGGACAAACATGATCACGCCTACGCGGGAGTGATTCAACGCTACGGCTCGCATGAACCAGCCAACACTATGGTATCATGAAATGAGCAGATAACTAAATTTGTCAAATAAACCACCACACAGCATACACAAAACAGCCAGCACTTGAGCATATCACATCGACGCGAGATGCTGGTTATTCAACGCTATCGCTTGCACAAAACACACATGGCGCTCGATCTCCGCCCTTTAAAGGATCGGTCGGCCGGGAATCACTGCGACATCACCAGATTCGCAAGGACTAATACCGCGAAACAACAAAATCAACCTTGAACAAACTAGAAGAAGCGCTCACAGTCAACTTCGGCGCACCACTAGGGACTAAAGCACTTAGGGATGTTCGCGCGATTTGGGTGCTTAGGCAGCGCTTGGTCGCCAGAAGAGCACCTAGGGCTCGGCCCTAGGTGCTCTTCTATGAATTTATGACTTCTTTAATTTATGTTACGTTCCAAAAGTCATAGTGCGAACTGTATTAGTTCGCACTATGACTCGCCGGGGCGTTGGAGTCACCGGCTGCAATTAACGGTGTGGAATGTAATGTCGCGCCCCTACCAGCAGCTATTCCTAGAGATGTGGACATTCCTATTGACACAAGCGAAGGTGTTTTGATTTTACCGAGAAAACTGAGCACTAAAAAGTATAGGACCAGATCAAATTCCAAACACCATTTTAAAGCGCTATTCTGCACAAATGAGTGATTTCTCGGCACAGCTATTTAACAATCATTGCGTAATTGTGAAGTTCCAGATGACTTGAAGATTGCTGGCATTGCGCCCATCCACATGAAAGGAGATAAATCAATCGTTTTTAATTACAGGCCAATCTCTTTAACTTCAGCGAGTTGTAAAGTACTAAATTTAATAGTGGCGCACAATATTCCATGCTTTTTAACAGATAATAGCGTCTTGTCTACCTGCCAACATAGATTCTGGAAGGAATTGTCCACGACAACGCAAGTAGTCACCGCCATCCATGAACTTATCGCAGCACTTGATTGATTGCGGCAAGCTGATATATAACTTATTGATTTCTCCAAGGCGTTTGATAAAGTTCTGCATAGTAAATTACCTCTGAAATTACATAATATAACATTGCCACTTCATCTTAATGAATGGGTTGAAGCTTATTCAACCGACACATTGCACTTCATTGAAGTAAATCCAGTGGCCCCGCCGCGGTGGTCTAGTGGCTAAGGTACTCGGCTGCTGACCCGCAGGTCGCGGGTTCGATTCCCGGCTGCGGCGGCTGCATTTCCGATGGAGGCGGAAATGTTGTAGGCCCGTGTGCTCAGATTTGGGCGCACGTTAAAGAACCTTAGGTGGTCAAAAGTTCCGGAGCCCTCCACTACGGCGTCTCTCATAATCATATGGTGGTTTTGGGACGTTAAACCCCACAAATCCATCAATCAAATCAAATCAATCGAAGTAAATCCAGTGTATCTATAGAATGCTAAATGTTACTTCTGATGTTCACAGGGAAGTGTGTTAGGGTCACTATTATTTCTTATATGTGTAAATGACTTAGTGAAAAAAAATTCCTGACTCAGTGTCTATCAAGCTTTTCACAGAGTACCGTGTTGTATTCAAAGAAAGAACCTGCTCTGAAGACCCTAACCTTTTACAGCAAACTCTGTGAGACATTGAATCTTGGCGCTCAACGTGGGACATGAAATTAAACGTTGATAAAACAGGGCCCAGGAATATAACGCGAAAAACAAACCCAAGTGTACTTACCTTCAGTATCAATGATTCTGCTGTTAAATCAGTAATGCAATATAAGTATTCGGGGATCACCATTTTAATTGACATGACATGGCGGGCACACGTTCCGTCAATTCTCACTTGTGATTTTTGGAAACTGTGTTTTTTAAAAAGGAAGTTCACAAAAGTTATTGTGAATGTTAAACTTCAAGTTTATAATGCAATTATCAGACCTAAATGGGAGTATGCATCCCTGCTTTCGGGTCCGTACACGAAAAAGGATATACAGAGCCTAGAAGTGCTACAAAGGAAAGTCATCATATTTTTATTTAATAAGTACAAATGGCTAGATTCCCCAACTCAACTTATGAAAGCCTATAATATCTTCCCATTGTCTGCAGAAAAGTCAGTCGAGTTAAGTTGCGTAGTATTTTCAAAGGTATACTTAGTATGTCTGCAGCCCCATATTTGAGAGCCACTACAGCCAGAACCACGCGCAATACTTGCCAACACACCCTTCAACACATTTTTGCCAAAACAGAGGTATTTAAACAGTTTTCCCCCCGCAGTGTTCCGGATTAGAATGGTCTGACCGAGATTGTTTGTGAGGTAGACATTTTTGAAGAAGCCCTTGAAACAACATCTGTCATTGAATCGCTGAGACAGTTATTTAACTTATTGTGAGAGTGTTGTATTGTATTGATACTGTCTTTTATTTCTCTGTTTAAGCATCATTTTATAGCAAAACTGATGTATGACATGTGGTGCTAGTATTGTTAATCAATTATTTCTGTACTGTTCTCCTTGATTTTGTAAACCCATTCCTGCGTGGGCCATGCCGGCCTGGAGTACCCTGAAATAAATAAATAAATAAATAAATGAGTGAAGATCGCATGAGTTCTGGCCCTTTTGAGTAATCTCTCGTCCAGCCCGACCGGCAATCTGAACGAGAGGGCTCACCAGCTAGCACGCGAACTAGCTACCCGCGGCGGTGAGTGGCCCTTTCAGAGGGTTAGTGAACGGGAATATATGGACTTCAAGGATCCATCGAATACATTTCACGATATCACTACAGCTCATTAACTAGGGCGCAGATTTTTCCCTCTTCCGCAACCTAAATTGAATAAAGGGCAAGCAGTTACACTTCAGCAACTACAGATGCAAACGTACATTACAACAACCAAACTGCACATACTCGACCCGGATTTATTACTCCACTGCCCGCAATGTCATTATACGAGTGCTGTAATTCAGAACACATGCTCTGGTGGTGCCCCATAACTGGGGGTCAGAACTACCAGACCAGACGTCCTGGGAGGCTGTCACGCGCAGTACGGAACTCGACAACGAAGTCCTGGCCATCCAGAGGGCCCAAGACAGCGCCCAGAGACTCCACCTCCCGGCACCATCTTGGGCGGAGTCACCTGGCTGAGCTAGTGGGGCCTCCGGTCCCGTCCAGTCTCTGCTGCCTTTGGACACAAAGTTATCACTCACTCACTCACTCACTCACTCACTCAGCAATGCAAACATAAGAATCGAGGAGAACCCCAATAGCTACCATGGCTGCACCACCAGGGACAACGAACTAAAACTGCATCACAAGCATGCTTGCGCATTAAAGCATGTCGTCAGAAACGGCCACTAAAGAAAAGACTAATGCAACATCTGGGCTATCTTGACAGAAAGGAATGCCAGTAAAATTTTCTGTACCGGCGTTCATGATTGCGCCCTCGGTCAAAAAATTCATGCCACCCCCACAGAAAACTCCACAAAACGACCTCTTGTACTCTACTGGATCACAAGTAGTGGCGAATCAGCCACGAAAGCAGTGGATGTTTTAATGGATACTTTGAATAAGTATTTACAATTACAACGGCATTTTGCCGATCATTCAATTGCCATTAGACAGAACACCTATGACTGACGTGGAACTTTCTTAACAGGGGTCTTTAACATTTCGTTAAAATTTGGCAGAAAGAAAGCCACTGGTCCCGATGGCATTTAAAAGTTCCTGTACTGATACGCAAAATAGAATTCCAAATACCTTGTAATATTTTTAGGTCTTCACTTCTCTGTGGTTCGTTACCGAAAAAGTGAAAAAGAGCTAAAGTTATTCCCATTCCTAAAATCGCCTGTACTCACAATGTAGCAAGCTATCGGCCTGTATCAATTACAAGAACTTGTTTTAAGCTGCTTGAACGTATAGCTTCGAAGCATCTATTAAGATATATAAATGAGCACAATTTCTAATTCATTTGCCAACACGGATTTCATCAAGGTTTATCTATTATTATTTTTTTTCTGAAAGCAGCCGTACTGACAATCTAACAAACTATGTGCCTGTTTCAATTACTGGCACTTGTTCTAAGCTGCTATAGCATCTAGTTTCAAAGCATCTATCGTTATATAAATGATATAATTTATAATACAACTGACAACACTGTTTTCGACAAGGTTTATCTACGACATCCCAACTCATCAAATTAGTTCATGATCTTTTGAAAACAATTGTTGCGCACAGACGGATAACTTTCATGAACTTCGCGACAGGTTTCGATAAAGCGTCTCACTGCAATTTAATATAGAAAATTTATGTTACGTTCCAGAATCCTATCATTACAAACTAATTTTCATCCAATTGTCATTCTCGTGAGCAATATGTTAAGATTAATGGCACTAAGTCTTCAGTTTCAGCTGTTAGGTCGGGAGTGGCTCAATGTAGTGTTCCGGGCCCAATTCTCTTTCCTATATCTATATATGTCTCCCGAATGAAATAAACGTTTCTATCAGGCTCTTTGATGACAATTTCATCATATTAAGTAAAATACACACTATTAATCACCAGGTAAAACTGCAATATACACAAAATAAACAAGCGGTTTAGAGAAAGACAAATGGTGCGAAACCGGTAAAAACTGTAGTTGTGACAGTCTCTAGACAAAAACATTGCCATAATTTTACGTAATTTCATAATAAGCATGAACTTAGGAGAATAAAACAACATATGTACCTTGATATTTGTTAGTGATGTTCGCTGGAATGAGTACTTAGATTATGTGTGCGCAAAAACCAACAAGTTTTTCTGGTTTCTTAAGCGCCGTTTGCCCTTTGCAACACAAGAAACGAAATGTTTAGCCTACAAAACAACTATTAGACTAATCATAAAATACGCTTAGCTCATCTGGTGTACTTTTCCTCCTACAAAATATCAAAAATTGAAAAATTGTAATGTCTAACGCTCCAATTTATATTCAATAGATATAGATGGACGAATTCATCATCTCAACTGTGTACACTAGCAGACTTACCCACGATTCAGTCTCAAAATGAGTACGGAAGAGTTAAATATCTCCCCCTGATTGTCAATCACCATGTCCACGAAAATAGTCTATGCAGACTATTGTGATACTCTTCGTGGGGAAACTTCTAGACATCATCATTCAATGTTTATTTCTGCTTCTGTTAATTTCACTGATCGTTATAAGTATAGCTTCTTTCCAAAAGCTATCAACGATTAGAATTTTTTGTCCGAAAAAGCCGCCTCATGCTCATCCGTACATTTTCTCTTCAATCACATCGCTCGTGTCCTCATTTAAAACTAACTAAGCTTTATTTTGGCTGTGTACGATCTGGTGCATTAATTTAAATATGGTTGCGTCTTGTGAGTTCTACTTCAATTGGCCGTTTTGAGTGAGTTCCAATTATACATGTTATTTTGTAATGATTCTAAAATGATCATGTTTTTGCGTTTGTTCTCCACTCCTGTAATAGCACTGGATAAGGGCTGACAGTATCTGTAAGTAATATTATTATTCAATGGGCACGCAAACTGCATGCTCGGCGTTTGTACCACCCACGACGAAAAACGTGACGCCTAAATCGGAACTGTCGATCCTGCAAGGCGTTGAAACCTAGCGCATTCTTAGCGAGAATACCGGCGTGTGTTTATACCTGTTTCCACGCTCAAAGGATGCTTATGTCGCCCAAAGCGCAGCAGCCAGCCTCGCCCGCTCAAGCTGTACTAGATACCCCCAATTGCTGACCTCTCTTTTGAAGTCTGTGTGTGAGCTTAAGAAACTTCATTGTGATATAAAACCACAGCCAATATCGAGAGTTTTAAAATTATCAGACTGCTTGTTCATCATGCTTTGCTATTTGTTACGCGCGCATTCTTCCAGCATTCTTTGACGGGGTAGGGAATCCAATGATTTTAGAAGTTAACGATGGTTAAGAGAAGCCTAGGAAGAAGTCGCAATGAAATAAACACATGGTGATGTAGAGCATCGTGGTGTATCATTGGTCGTGGTAGAGCATCAAACGCGTTATTCGAAGGTTGCAGGTTCAGGTCCTGCTCACGGCAACTTTTCAACCACTTTTCTTTCTTCACATTTACATTAGCAATCGGTCTAATAGCTTTCACACAAGGTGATGTAGCGCATCGTGGTGTAGCATCGAACGCGGTAGAGCATTGAACGCGTAATTCAAAGGTCGCAGATTCCGGTCCTGCTCACGGAAACTTGTCAACCACTTTTCTTTCTTCACATTTACATTACCTTTTGGTGTAATAGGTTTACCAATGCTTTTCTTGGCATTATTGTACGTTATATCTAATTATTATTGTGTCAAAACACGATGAAATGAGCCCTTATGTGAACACTTCTTTCCATTATTCATTAACGAGGGTATCGTACAGGCAGACTTCGTGCCTTTAAGTAGTATACGAGGGACAATTGGTCAGCTGCCAGCTCGTAATAAGTTCACGTGCTACGGGACGCCAAACAGGCTCACAAAAAGTGTGCCACACTCGCCACTACGGCTACTGGTAGCGCTGACTGACACTCCCACGTTCAAATTCACATATATACCCAATAAAGTGGCTGGGGGGATAGCCGCCGTGGTAGCTCAGTGGTAGAGCATCGAACACGTTATTCGAAGGTCGCAGGTTCGGTTCCTGCGCAGCGGCAAGTGATCTTTTACCCACTTTTCTTGCTTCACATTTACATTGACATTCGGTCTGATAACTTCCCCTATATTTTCCTTGGCACTATTGTCTGTAACATTTCATTAATATTGTGTCAAAACACAGAAAACGAGCCCTTAACTACACACCTAAATATATATATATATATATATATATATATATGTATATATATATATATTTAAGGGAAAGAAGTGTATACCTAAGGGCTCGTTTTTCCGTGTTTTTTAACACAATATTAATGAGATCTAACAGACAGTAATGCAAAGGAATGTACAGGGGAAATTATTAGAACCAATGGAATGTAAATAGGAAGAAAGAAAAGTGGACGAAAAAATTACCAGCCGTGAGCAGGAATCGAGCCTACGACCTTCGAATAACGCGTTCAATGCTCTAACCACTGAGCTATCACAGCGGCCTTCCCTCCATCCACTTTTTTGGGTTTATATGTGAATTTAGAAGTAGGAGTGACAGTCAGCGCCATCTATAGGCCAAACGACGAGTGTGAGAACACTCTTATGCGCATGTTTGGCGCCACGTAGCACGTGAACTTATGAGCGGGCAGCTGATTAATTGTCCCTATTATACAACCTAAACACACCAAGTCTGCCTATTACGAGACCCTCGTTCAATGAAAATAAGGAAAAGAAGTGTATACCTAAGGGCTCGTTTTTCCGTGTTTTTAACACAATATTAATGAGATCTAACAGACAGTAATGCAAAGGAATGTACAGGGGAAATTATTAGAACCAATGGAATGTAAATAGGAAGAAAGAAAAGTGGATTGAAAAAATTACCAGCCGTGAGCAGGAATCGAACCTACGACCTTCGAATAACGCGTTCGATGCTGTAACCACTGAGCTATCACAGCCGGCCTTCCCTCCATCCACTTTTTTGGGTTTATATGTGAAGTTAGAAGTAGGAGTGACAGTCAGCGCTATCTAATAGGCCAAACGACGAGTGTGAGAACACTCTTATGCGCATGTTTGGCGTCACGTAGCACGTGAACTTATGAGCGGGCAGCTGAATAATTGTCCCTATTATACAACCTAAACACACCAAGTCTGCCATTACGAGACCCTCGTTCAATGAAATAAGGGAAAGAAGTGTATACCTAAGGGCTCGTTTTTCCGTGTTTTTTAACACAATAATTATGAGATCTAACAGACAGTAATGCAAAGGAATGTACATGGGAAATTATTAGAACCAAGGAAATGTAAATAGGAAGAAAGAAAAGTGGATGAAAAAATTACCAGCCGTGAGCAGGAATCGAACCTACGACCTTCGAATAACGCGTTCGATGCTCTAACCACTGAGCTATCACACCGGCCTTCCCTCCATTCCACTTTTTGGGTTTATATGTGAAGTTAGAAGTAGGAGTGACAGTCAGCGCTATCTATAGGCCAAACGACGAGTGTGAGAACACTCTTATGCGCATGTTTGGCGTCACGTAGCACGTGAACTTATGAGCGGGCAGCTGATTAATTGTCCCTATTATACAACCTAAACACACCAAGTCTGCCATTACGAGACCCTCGTTCAATGAAATAAGGGAAAGAAGTGTATACCTAAGGGCTCGTTTTTCCGTGTTTTTTAACACAATATTAATGAGATCTAACAGACAGTAATGCAAAGGAATGTACAGGGGAAATTATTAGAACCAATGGAATGTAAATAGGAAGAAAGAAAAGTGGATGAAAAAATTACCAGCCGTGAGCAGGAATCGAACCTACGACCTTCGAATAACGCGTTCGATTCTCTAACCACTGAGCTATCACAGCGGCCTTCCTTCCATCCACTTTTTTGGGTTTATATGTGAATTTAGAAGTAGGAGTGACAGTCAGCGCCATCTATAGGCCAAACGACGAGTGTGAGAACACTCTTATGCGCATGTTTGGCGTCACGTAGCACGTGAACTTATGAGCGGGCAGCTGAATTAATTGTCCCTATTATACAACCTAAACACACCAAGTCTGCCATTACGAGACCCTCGTTCAATGAAATAAGGGAAAGAAGTGTATACCTAAGGGCTCGTTTTTCCGTGTTTTTTAACACAATAATTAATGAGATCTAACAGACAGTAATGCAAAGGAATGTACAGGGGAAATTATTAGAACCAATGGAATGTAAATAGGAAGAAAGAAAAGTGGATGAAAAAATTACCAGCCGTGAGCAGGAATCGAGCCTACGACCTTCGAATAACGCGTTCGATGCTCTAACCACTGAGCTATCACAGCGGCCTTCCCTTCCATCCACTTTTTTGGGTTTATATGTGAATTTAGAAGTAGGAGTGACAGTCAGCGCCATCTATAGGCCAAACGACGAGTGTGAGAACACTCTTATGCGCATGTTTGGCGTCACGTAGCACGTGAACTTATGAGCGGGCAGCTGATTAATTGTCCCTATTATACAACCTAAACACACCAAGTCTGCCATTACGAGACCCTCGTTCAATGAAATAAGGGAAAGAAGTGTATACCTAAGGGCTCGTTTTTCCGTGTTTTTTAACACAATATAATGAGATCTAACAGACAGTAATGCAAAGGAATGTACAGGGGAAATTATTAGAACCAATGGAATGTAAATAGGAAGAAAGAAAAGTGGATGAAAAAATTACCAGCCGTGAGCAGGAATCGAACCTACGACCTTCGAATAACGCGTTCGATTCTCTAACCACTGAGCTATCACAGCGGCCTTCCTTCCATCCACTTTTTTGGGTTTATATGTGAATTTAGAAGTAGGAGTGACAGTCAGCGCCATCTATAGGCCAAACGACGAGTGTGAGAACACTCTTATGCGCATGTTTGGCGTCACGTAGCACGTGAACTTATGAGCGGGCAGCTGAATAATTGTCCCTATTATACAACCTAAACACACCAAGTCTGCCATTACGAGACCCTCGTTCAATGAAATAAGGGAAAGAAGTGTATACCTAAGGGCTCGTTTTTCCGTGTTTTTTAACACAATAATTAATGAGATCTAACAGACAGTAATGCAAAGGAATGTACAGGGGAAATTATTAGAACCAATGGAATGTAAATAGGAAGAAAGAAAAGTGGATGAAAAAATTACCAGCCGTGAGCAGGAATCGAACCTACGACCTTCGAATAACGCGTTCGATGCTCTAACCACTGAGCTATCACAGCGGCCTTCCCTTCCATCCACTTTTTTGGGTTTATATGTGAATTTAGAAGTAGGAGTGACAGTCAGCGCCATCTATAGGCCAAACGACGAGTGTGAGAACACTCTTATGCGCATGTTTGGCGTCACGTAGCACGTGAACTTATGAGCGGGCAGCTGATTAATTGTCCCTATTATACAACCTAAACACACCAAGTCTGCCATTACGAGACCCTCGTTCAATGAAATAAGGGAAAGAAGTGTATACCTAAGGGCTCGTTTTTCCGTGTTTTTTAACACAATAATAATGAGATCTAACAGACAGTAATGCAAAGGAATGTACAGGGGAAATTATTAGAACCAATGGAATGTAAATAGGAAGAAAGAAAAGTGGATGAAAAAATTACCAGCCGTGAGCAGGAATCGAACCTACGACCTTCGAATAACGCGTTCGATGCTCTAACCACTGAGCTATCACAGCGGCCTTCCTCCATCCACTTTTTTGGGTTTATATGTGAATTTAGAAGTAGGAGTGACAGTCAGCGCCATCTATAGGCCAAACGACGAGTGTGAGAACACTCTTATGCGCATGTTTGGCGTCACGTAGCACGTGAACTTATGAGCGGGCAGCTGAATAATTGTCCCTATTATACAACCTAAACACACCAAGTCTGCCATTACGAGACCCTCGTTCAATGAAATAAGGGAAAGAAGTGTATACCTAAGGGCTCGTTTTTCCGTGTTTTTTAACACAATAATTAATGAGATCTAACAGACAGTAATGCAAAGGAATGTACAGGGGAAATTATTAGAACCAATGAATGTAAATAGGAAGAAAGAAAAGTGGATGAAAAAATTACCAGCCGTGAGCAGGAATCGAACCTACGACCTTCGAATAACGCGTTCGATGCTCTAACCACTGAGCTATCACAGCGGCCTTCCCTTCCATCCACTTTTTTGGGTTTATATGTGAATTTAGAAGTAGGAGTGACAGTCAGCGCCATCTATAGGCCAAACGACGAGTGTGAGAACACTCTTATGCGCATGTTTGGCGTCACGTAGCACGTGAACTTATGAGCGGGCAGCTGATTAATTGTCCCTATTATACAACCTAAACACACCAAGTCTGCCATTACGAGACCCTCGTTCAATGAAATAAGGGAAAGAAGTGTATACCTAAGGGCTCGTTTTTCCGTGTTTTTTAACACAATAATAATGAGATCTAACAGACAGTAATGCAAAGGAATGTACAGGGGAAATTATTAGAACCAATGGAATGTAAATAGGAAGAAAGAAAAGTGGATGAAAAAATTACCAGCCGTGAGCAGGAATCGAACCTACGACCTTCGAATAACGCGTTCGATGCTCTAACCACTGAGCTATCACAGCGGCCTTCCCTCCATCCACTTTTTTGGGTTTATATGTGAATTTAGAAGTAGGAGTGACAGTCAGCGCCATCTATAGGCCAAACGACGAGTGTGAGAACACTCTTATGCGCATGTTTGGCGTCACGTAGCACGTGAACTTATGAGCGGGCAGCTGATTAATTGTCCCTATTATACAACCTAAACACACCAAGTCTGCCATTACGAGACCCTCGTTCAATGAAATAAGGGAAAGAAGTGTATACCTAAGGGCTCGTTTTTCCGTGTTTTTTAACACAATAATTAATGAGATCTAACAGACAGTAATGCAAAGGAATGTACAGGGGAAATTATTAGAACCAATGGAATGTAAATAGGAAGAAAGAAAAGTGGATGAAAAAATTACCAGCCGTGAGCAGGAATCGAACCTACGACCTTCGAATAACGCGTTCGATGCTCTAACCACTGAGCTATCACAGCGGCCTTCCCTCCATCCACTTTTTTGGGTTTATATGTGAATTTAGAAGTAGGAGTGACAGTCAGCGCCATCTATAGGCCAAACGACGAGTGTGAGAACACTCTTATGCGCATGTTTGGCGTCACGTAGCACGTGAACTTATGAGCGGGCAGCTGATTAATTGTCCCTATTATACAACCTAAACACACCAAGTCTGCCATTACGAGACCCTCGTTCAATGAAATAAGGGAAAGAAGTGTATACCTAAGGGCTCGTTTTTCCGTGTTTTTTAACACAATAATAATGAGATCTAACAGACAGTAATCGCAAAGGAATGTACAGGGGAAATTATTAGAACCAATGGAATGTAAATAGGAAGAAAGAAAAGTGGATGAAAAAATTACCAGCCGTGAGCAGGAATCGAACCTACGACCTTCGAATAACGCGTTCGATTCTCTAACCACTGAGCTATCACAGCGGCCTTCCTTCCATCCACTTTTTTGGGTTTATATGTGAATTTAGAAGTAGGAGTGACAGTCAGCGCCATCTATAGGCCAAACGACGAGTGTGAGAACACTCTTATGCGCATGTTTGGCGTCACGTAGCACGTGAACTTATGAGCGGGCAGCTGATTAATTGTCCCTATTATACAACCTAAACACACCAAGTCTGCCATTACGAGACCCTCGTTCAATGAAATAAGGGAAAGAAGTGTATACCTAAGGGCTCGTTTTTCCGTGTTTTTTAACATAATATTAATGAGATCTTACAGACAGTAATGCAAAGGAATGTACAGGGGAAATTATTAGAACCAATGTAATGTAAATAGGAAGAAAGAAAAGTGGATGAAAAAATTACCAGCCGTGAGCAGGAATCGAGCCTACGACCTTCGAATAACGCGTTCGATGCTCTAACCACTGAGCTATCACAGCGGCCTTCCCTCCATCCACTTTTTTGGGTTTATATGTGAATTTAGAAGTAGGAGTGACAGTCAGCGCCATCTATAGGCCAAACGACGAGTGTGAGAACACTCTTATGCGCATGTTTGGCGTCACGTAGCACGTGAACTTATGAGCGGGCAGCTGATTAATTGTCCCTATTATACAACCTAAACACACCAAGTCTGCTATTACGAGACCCTCGTTCAATGAAATAAGGAAAAGAAGTGTATACCTAAGGGCTCGTTTTTCCGTGTTTTTTAACACAATAATAATGAGATCTAACAGACAGTAATGCAAAGGAATGTACAGGGGAAATTATTAGAACCAATGGAATGTAAATAGGAAGAAAGAAAAGTGGATGAAAAATTTACCAGCCGTGAGCAGGAATCGAACCTACGACCTTCGAATAACGCGTTCGATTCTCTAGCCACTGAGCTATCACAGCGGCCTTCCTTCCATCCACTTTTTGGGTTTATATGTGAATTTAGAAGTAGGAGTGACAGTCAGCGCCATCTATAGGCCAAACGACGAGTGTGAGAACACTCTTATGCGCATGCTTGGCGTCACGTAGCACGTGAACTTATGAGCGGGCAGCTGATTAATTGTCCCTATTATACAACCTAAACACACCAAGTCTGCCATTACGAGACCCTCGTTCAATGAAATAAGGGAAAGAAGTGTATACCTAAGGGCTCGTTTTTCCGTGTTTTTTAACACAATATTAATGAGATCTAACAGACAGTAATGCAAAGGAATGTACAGGGGAAATTATTAGAACCAATGGAATGTAAATAGGAAGAAAGAAAAGTGGATGAAAAAATTACCAGCCGTGAGCAGGAATCGAACCTACGACCTTCGAATAACGCGTTCGATTCTCTAACCACTGAGCTATCACAGCGGCCTTCCTTCCATCCACTTTTTTGGGTTTATATGTGAATTTAGAAGTAGGAGTGACAGTCAGCGCCATCTATAGGCCAAACGACGAGTGTGAGAACACTCTTATGCGCATGTTTGGCGTCACGTAGCACGTGAACTTATGAGCGGGCAGCTGATTAATTGTCCCTATTATACAACCTAAACACACCAAGTCTGCCATTACGAGACCCTCGTTCAATGAAATAAGGGAAAGAAGTGTATAGCTAAGGGCTCGTTTTTCCGTGTTTTTTAACATAATATTAATGAGATCTTAACAGACAGTAATGCAAAGGAATGTACAGGGGAAATTATTAGAACCAATGTAATGTAAATAGGAAGAAAGAAAAGTGGATGAAAAAATTACCAGCCGTGAGCAGGAATCGAGCCTACGACCTTCGAATAACGCGTTCGATGCTCTAACCACTGAGCTATCACAGCGGCCTACCCTTCATCCACTTTTTTGGGTTTATATGTGAATCTAGAAGTAGGAGTGACAGTCAGCGCCATCTATAGGCCAAACGACGAGTGTGAGAACACTTCTTATGCGCATGTTTGGCGTCACGTAGCACGTGAACTCTATGAGCGGGCAGCTGATTAATTGTCCCTATTATACAACCTAAACACACCAAGTCTGCTATTACGAGACCCTCGTTCAATGAAATAAGGAAAGAAGTGTATACCTAAGGGCTCGTTTTTCCGTGTTTTTTAACACAATAATAATGAGATCTAACAGACAGTAATGCAAAGGAATGTACAGGGGAAATTATTAGAACCAATGGAATGTAAATAGGAAGAAAGAAAAGTGGATTGAAAAAATTACCAGCCGTGAGCAGGAATCGAACCTACGACCTTCGAATAACGCGTTCGATGCTCTAACCACTGAGCTATCACAGCGGCCTTCCCTCCATCCACTTTTTTGGGTTTATATGTGAATTTAGAAGTAGGAGTGACAGTCAGCGCCATCTATAGGCCAAACGACGAGTGTGAGAACACTCTTATGCGCATGTTTGGCGTCACGTAGCACGTGAACTTATGAGCGGGCAGCTGAATAATTGTCCCTATTATACAACCTAAACACACCAAGTCTGCCATTACGAGACCCTCGTTCAATGAAATAAGGGAAAGAAGTGTATACCTAAGGGCTCGTTTTTTCCGTGTTTTTTAACACAATAATTATGAGATCTAACAGACAGTAATGCAAAGGAATGTACAGGGGAAATTATTAGAACCAATGAATGTAAATAGGAAGAAAGAAAAGTGGATGAAAAAATTACCAGCCGTGAGCAGGAATCGAACCTACGACCTTCGAATAACGCGTTCGATGCTCTAACCACTGAGCTATCACAGCGGCCTTCCCTCCATCCACTTTTTTGGGTTTATATGTGAATTTAGAAGTAGGAGTGACAGTCAGCGCCATCTATAGGCCAAACGACGAGTGTGAGAACACTCTTATGCGCATGTTTGGCGTCACGTAGCACGTGAACTTATGAGCGGGCAGCTGATTAATTGTCCCTATTATACAACCTAAACACACCAAGTCTGCCATTACGAGACCCTCGTTCAATGAAATAAGGGAAAGAAGTGTATACCTAAGGGCTCGTTTTTCCGTGTTTTTTAACACAATAATAATGAGATCTAACAGACAGTAATGCAAAGGAATGTACAGGGGAAATTATTAGAACCAATGGAATGTAAATAGGAAGAAAGAAAAGTGGATGAAAAAATTACCAGCCGTGAGCAGGAATCGAACCTACGACCTTCGAATAACGCGTTCGATGCTCTAACCACTGAGCTATCACAGCGGCCTTCCCTCCATCCACTTTTTTGGGTTTATATGTGAATTTAGAAGTAGGAGTGACAGTCAGCGCCATCTATAGGCCAAACGACGAGTGTGAGAACACTCTTATGCGCATGTTTGGCGTCACGTAGCACGTGAACTTATGAGCGGGCAGCTGATTAATTGTCCCTATTATACAACCTAAACACACCAAGTCTGCCATTACGAGACCCTCGTTCAATGAAATAAGGGAAAGAAGTGTATACCTAAGGGCTCGTTTTTCCGTGTTTTTTAACACAATAATTAATGAGATCTAACAGACAGTAATGCAAAGGAATGTACAGGGGAAATTATTAGAACCAATGGAATGTAAATAGGAAGAAAGAAAAGTGGATGAAAAAATTACCAGCCGTGAGCAGGAATCGAACCTACGACCTTCGAATAACGCGTTCGATGCTCTAACCACTGAGCTATCACAGCGGCCTTCCCTTCCATCCACTTTTTTGGGTTTATATGTGAATTTAGAAGTAGGAGTGACAGTCAGCGCCATCTATAGGCCAAACGACGAGTGTGAGAACACTCTTATGCGCATGTTTGGCGTCACGTAGCACGTGAACTTATGAGCGGGCAGCTGATTAATTGTCCCTATTATACAACCTAAACACACCAAGTCTGCCATTACGAGACCCTCGTTCAATGAAATAAGGGAAAGAAGTGTATACCTAAGGGCTCGTTTTTCCGTGTTTTTTAACACAATAATTAATGAGATCTAACAGACAGTAATGCAAAGGAATGTACAGGGGAAATTATTAGAACCAATGGAATGTAAATAGGAAGAAAGAAAAGTGGATGAAAAAATTACCAGCCGTGAGCAGGAATCGAACCTACGACCTTCGAATAACGCGTTCGATGCTCTAACCACTGAGCTATCACAGCGGCCTTCCCTTCCATCCACTTTTTTGGGTTTATATGTGAATTTAGAAGTAGGAGTGACAGTCAGCGCCATCTATAGGCCAAACGACGAGTGTGAGAACACTCTTATGCGCATGTTTGGCGTCACGTAGCACGTGAACTTATGAGCGGGCAGCTGATTAATTGTCCCTATTATACAACCTAAACACACCAAGTCTGCCATTACGAGACCCTCGTTCAATGAAATAAGGGAAAGAAGTGTATACCTAAGGGCTCGTTTTTCCGTGTTTTTTAACACAATATTAATGAGATCTAACAGACAGTAATGCAAAGGAATGTACAGGGGAAATTATTAGAACCAATGGAATGTAAATAGGAAGAAAGAAAAGTGGATGAAAAAATTACCAGCCGTGAGCAGGAATCGAACCTACGACCTTCGAATAACGCGTTCGATGCTCTAACCACTGAGCTATCACAGCGGCCTTCCCTTCCATCCACTTTTTTGGGTTTATATGTGAATTTAGAAGTAGGAGTGACAGTCAGCGCCATCTATAGGCCAAACGACGAGTGTGAGAACACTCTTATGCGCATGTTTGGCGTCACGTAGCACGTGAACTTATGAGCGGGCAGCTGATTAATTGTCCCTATTATACAACCTAAACACACCAAGTCTGCCATTACGAGACCCTCGTTCAATGAAATAAGGGAAAGAAGTGTATACCTAAGGGCTCGTTTTTCCGTGTTTTTTAACACAATAATTAATGAGATCTAACAGACAGTAATGCAAAGGAATGTACAGGGGAAATTATTAGAACCAATGGAATGTAAATAGGAAGAAAGAAAAGTGGATGAAAAAATTACCAGCCGTGAGCAGGAATCGAACCTACGACCTTCGAATAACGCGTTCGATGCTCTAACCACTGAGCTATCACAGCGGCCTTCCCTTCCATCCACTTTTTTGGGTTTATATGTGAATTTAGAAGTAGGAGTGACAGTCAGCGCCATCTATAGGCCAAACGACGAGTGTGAGAACACTCTTATGCGCATGTTTGGCGTCACGTAGCACGTGAACTTATGAGCGGGCAGCTGATTAATTGTCCCTATTATACAACCTAAACACACCAAGTCTGCCATTACGAGACCCTCGTTCAATGAAATAAGGGAAAGAAGTGTATACCTAAGGGCTCGTTTTTCCGTGTTTTTTAACACAATAATTAATGAGATCTAACAGACAGTAATGCAAAGGAATGTACAGGGGAAATTATTAGAACCAATGGAATGTAAATAGGAAGAAAGAAAAGTGGATGAAAAAATTACCAGCCGTGAGCAGGAATCGAACCTACGACCTTCGAATAACGCGTTCGATGCTCTAACCACTGAGCTATCACAGCGGCCTTCCCTTCCATCCACTTTTTTGGGTTTATATGTGAATTTAGAAGTAGGAGTGACAGTCAGCGCCATCTATAGGCCAAACGACGAGTGTGAGAACACTCTTATGCGCATGTTTGGCGTCACGTAGCACGTGAACTTATGAGCGGGCAGCTGATTAATTGTCCCTATTATACAACCTAAACACACCAAGTCTGCCATTACGAGACCCTCGTTCAATGAAATAAGGGAAAGAAGTGTATACCTAAGGGCTCGTTTTTCCGTGTTTTTTAACACAATAATTATGAGATTCTAACAGACAGTAATGCAAAGGAATGTACAGGGGAAATTATTAGAACCAATGTAATGTAAATAGGAAGAAAGAAAAGTGGATGAAAAAATTACCAGCCGTGAGCAGGAATCGAACCTACGACCTTCGAATAACGCGTTCGATGCTCTAACCACTGAGCTATCACACCGGCCTTCCCTCCATCCACTTTTTTGGGTTTATATGTGAATTTAGAAGTAGGAGTGACAGTCAGCGCCATCTATAGGCCAAAACGACGAGTGTGAGAACACTCTTATGCGCATGTTTGGCGTCACGTAGCACGTGAACTTATGAGCGGGCAGCTGATTAATTGTCCCTATTATACAACCTAAACACACCAAGTCTGCCATTACGAGACCCTCGTTCAATGAAATAAGGGAAAGAAGTGTATACCTAAGGGCTCGTTTTTCCGTGTTTTTTAACACAATATTATAGAGATCTAACAGACAGTAATGCAAAGGAATGTACAGGGGAAATTATTAGAACCAATGGAATGTAAATAGGAAGAAAGAAAGTGGATGAAAAAATTACCAGCCGTGAGCAGGAATCGAACCTACGACCTTCGAATAACGCGTTCGATGCTCTAACCACTGAGCTATCACAGCGGCCTTCCCTCCATCCACTTTTTTGGGTTTATATGTGAATTTAGAAGTAGGAGTGACAGTCAGCGCCATCTATAGGCCAAACGACGAGTGTGAGAACACTCTTATGCGCATGTTTGGCGTCACGTAGCACGTGAACTTATGAGCGGGCAGCTGATTAATTGTCCCTATTATACAACCTAAACACACCAAGTCTGCCATTACGAGACCCTCGTTCAATGAAATAAGGGAAAGAAGTGTATACCTAAGGGCTCGTTTTTTCGTGTTTTTTAACACAATATAATGAGATCTAACAGACAGTAATGCAAAGGAATGTACAGGGGAAATTATTAGAACCAATGGAATGTAAATAGGAAGAAAGAAAAGTGGATGAAAAAATTACCAGCCGTGAGCAGGAATCGAACCTACGACCTTCGAATAACGCGTTCGATGCTCTAACCACTGAGCTATCACAGCGGCCTTCCCTCCATCCACTTTTTTGGGTTTATATGTGAATTTAGAAGTAGGAGTGACAGTCAGCGCCATCTATAGGCCAAACGACGAGTGTGAGAACACTCTTATGCGCATGTTTGGCGTCACGTAGCACGTGAACTTATGAGCGGGCAGCTGATTAATTGTCCCTATTATACAACCTAAACACACCAAGTCTGCCATTACGAGACCCTCGTTCAATGAAATAAGGGAAAGAAGTGTATACCTAAGGGCTCGTTTTTTCCGTGTTTTTTAACACAATAATTAATGAGATCTAACAGACAGTAATGCAAAGGAATGTACAGGGGAAATTATTAGAACCAATGGAATGTAAATAGGAAGAAAGAAAAGTGGATGAAAAAATTACCAGCCGTGAGCAGGAATCGAACCTACGACCTTCGAATAACGCGTTCGATTCTCTAACCACTGAGCTATCACAGCGGCCTTCCCTCCATCCACTTTTTTGGGTTTATATGTGAATTTAGAAGTAGGAGTGACAGTCAGCGCCATCTATAGGCCAAACGACGAGTGTGAGAACACTCTTATGCGCATGTTTGGCGTCACGTAGCACGTGAACTTATGAGCGGGCAGCTGATTAATTGTCCCTATTATACAACCTAAACACACCAAGTCTGCCATTACGAGACCCTCGTTCAATGAAATAAGGGAAAGAAGTGTATACCTAAGGGCTCGTTTTTCCGTGTTTTTTAACACAATAATTAATGAGATCTAACAGACAGTAATGCAAAGGAATGTACAGGGGAAATTATTAGAACCAATGGAATGTAAATAGGAAGAAAGAAAAGTGGATGAAAAAATTACCAGCCGTGAGCAGGAATCGAACCTACGACCTTCGAATAACGCGTTCGATTCTCTAACCACTGAGCTATCACAGCGGCCTTCCTTCCATCCACTTTTTTGGGTTTATATGTGAATTTAGAAGTAGGAGTGACAGTCAGCGCCATCTATAGGCCAAACGACGAGTGTGAGAACACTCTTATGCGCATGTTTGGCGTCACGTAGCACGTGAACTTATGAGCGGGCAGCTGATTAATTGTCCCTATTATACAACCTAAACACACCAAGTCTGCCATTACGAGACCCTCGTTCAATGAAATAAGGGAAAGAAGTGTATACCTAAGGGCTCGTTTTTTCCGTGTTTTTTAACACAATAATAATGAGATCTACAGGACAGTAATGCAAAGGAATGTACAGGGGAAATTATTAGAACCAATGGAATGTAAATAGGAAGAAAGAAAAGTGGATGAAAAAAATTACCAGCCGTGAGCAGGAATCGAACCTACGACCTTCGAATAACGCGTTCGATGCTCTAACCACTGAGCTATCACAGGCGGCCTTCCCTCCATCCACTTTTTGGGTTTATATGTGAATTAGAAGTAGGAGTGACAGTCAGCGCCATCTATAGGCCAAACGACGAGTGTGAGAACACTCTTATGCGCATGTGTGGCGTCACGTAGCACGTGAACTTATTGAGCGGGCAGCTGATAATTGTCCCTATTATACAACTTAAACACACCAAGTCTGCCATTACGAGACCCTCGTTCAATGAATAAGGAAAGAAGTGTATACCTAAGGGCTCGTTTTCCGTGTTTTTTAACACAATTAATGAGATCTAACAGACAGTAATGCAAGGAATGTACAGGGGAAATTATTAGA